>CM065664.1:2184845-2259845 GCA_033220385.1 Triplophysa yarkandensis | reverse complement strand
GTTAACTTACACAACTGTGTTAACTTTGTCACTTTGCTTGTAGGGAAAAACTCTTATTGAAGGAGAAACGAAGGAAAAGACAGCAGCTTTTCCAAGAGCAAAAGGTAATTATTGTTATTTAAAAAGTAATTATTATTTGAAAGGTAATTGTTATTTGAAAGGTAATTGTTATTTGAAAGGTAATTATTATTGTTTTTTGATAGGTAACTACTATTATTATTATTATTTAAAAAGTAATTATCATCATTAAAAGGGTAATTATTATCATTTAAAGGGTAATTATTATTATTAAAAGTCAAATCATTATTTGAAAGGTAATTATTATTATTTAAAAGGTAATTATTATCATTTAAAAAGGTAATTATTATCATTAAAAAGGTAATTATCATTTAAAAGGTAATAATAATTACCTTTTAAATAATATTTATTTAAAAGGTTATTATTGTTATTTAAAATGTCATTATTGTTATTTAAAAAGGCAATTATTGTTTTTTGAAATGTAATTATTATTATTTAGGTTAATCATGTCTGTCTATTTTTCATGTCAAATAAAGTTTGATTTACTTAAATTACATAAAATTAAGAGCAGATTTGATCTCTTAGTCCAGGTGGAAAAACACAAATTGTGACGGCATTTATTTATTATTCATGTTTAAACTGAAAACTTTAAATTCTTTTTTGGTTTGAAGAAAAAGAAGTGTCTTCCTGCAGATATTCTGGAAGAATTTGATGCACTGCCTCCAACGTAAGTATATCAGTTGTTATCAATATATATATATCATTAAGTTATGTTTTTTTTAAATGTTTCTTAATATTTTAGACAGTCTAAAGCATCAGACATCAATAAAGGTAACCATCAAAACTTTTTTTGCTCAATGGTGCTATATATTTAAAACAAACATGAAAGAACCTTGGCACAAATACAGTACAATGTCTTACAGATGAAGAAGAGACTGTAAATGAGAACGAGTCTGAGATCATCTCCCAAAGGTAAAAAAAGATCTTAAATAAAGCGTAATCTTGCTGTGCCCTTCTGAACAGAAGATGAGAAAATGCACTATGTGATCAAGTTTACAGGACAGCTACAGTGTGATAAGGGTGAAGGATAACTCCTCTGCCGGATCACTGCAACTGCGTGCCACAGACTTCATACAGGCTCGCCTTTACGGACCAGGAACCAAAAGAACAACCAGTAAGCAAGCGTGACTCTTGCCATGTTTTTCTTATTTGAATCAGATTTTGAAATCCTGATAATAATAATGTTGTGTTTCTTCAGATTCAGAGTTTCTATCACTTAATCGAAAACGAGGTTTGAATCCAGGTGCAGCTGTAGACTTTGCAAATAAAAAATTGGGTGAGTTTGCACTTTCATATTAAACTAGTATGCTTTGTCTTCAGGTTGAAATAAAGCAAAAGTTCACCCAAGTATTTATATTTGGTCCCCATTAAATCACTCTTTTGTCATTTTAAAACCTCGTATGACTTTCTTTGGCCAAACACAAAATCTTGGTCCTAATTGACTTCTATTGTATGGACACAAAACGAGTGCAAGTCAATGGGTTGCGATGTTTTTTGGAAGTCCTACAGGTTTGAATTGACAAAAAGGGGGAGTCAGTGATGACATAAGCCTCTTTATGGGTTACATATTCCTGTCTGTGTTTATCTGCAGGGGCTGACTGTCAAGCAAAGGTCGAGAAATCCAACAAAAGATTCAGACACAAACATAAACTGGTTCCTTCCCCTTACTGAAACAAGAAAAATCGCATGGAGTACGTGTACAATTATTTCAGATAGGGGTCATGTCTAAAGACCATCTGCTTACATCATCCAACTATTTTTAAACTCTTTTGTGCTGGACCGGTTTGTCGTCAATTAAAATAAATACATTCTGCTTATTGATCTATCATTTGTGTATTGCATATAAATGAAAATAGTTGTTTTATGTGTAAAAATTTGATGTTTACTATACTTCAATAAACGTAAACTAATGTAAGTACTGATAATTGTAGTTCACTTTGATAGTTGACTCAGAGACTAATAAATCAGTCTAGATATGATCTTTAAATAATCCTGGTTAAGGGTTGTTGAACTCACTGGATTTACTATCGCAACATTCCGTTCCTCATTTTTAGAAACATAGATCTGATATCTTGTTGAACTGGGAATTAATGTTTTATTACTGAAAATGATAAGACAGGGTTGATGACAATACTGTACCATTCTCCTTGTTTTAAAAGTACTGATGATCTCAGGGCTTGACTCGTAAACAGGAGGAAATAAAACAAAGAACGCTTGCCTCTCTGGGTCTAGATATGAACTTATTTTACCATGTTCCTGTCGGAGCTGCACAAAAACAGTGCAGAAAATGAAAGAAAGACTGAATAGGGCTTTTAAAAAGATGAAGTAATGTGGATCAAAAGACGATATACATCAATACAATTACAAATCAAAGTGTCCGAACAATCCTGCTGTGCAGTTGGCAGAAGGAGGGTGCGCTTGCACAAATAAGGGCGTAACAGCTAACACTAACGCTCTATACTAAATACCACCCCTAAGGAGGACTCCAGCAGTGTTAGGTTTTCAGGATTTTTATTTTTTTTACTGTAAGGTAACTAAATGTTCCACTCCTCATGTTAATATAATTTTAATATTTTTTTTCCTTTTTTAATGTAAAGTACACAAGCTGAGACCTGAAAATAGCAAGGTTTTACTGCACTACAACCTTTGTTTTTGGTCTCAGACTCTGCCAGCTCAACCAAAAACAAATATATCTTATATGCAAGTTTTCTTATAATAACATTAATAATGTCATAATTTTCCTCATGCCTTTTAACTAAGGAAACAACAATCCGAACCTGCTGCACCCCCCTCCCAATACCTCCTCCCCCAAAATAAAACAGACAAAAGGAAAATAAAGACCATAATGATTGGGATTTAGAAGGATCCATCTTCTCCTAATGTGTCTTAAGGCCGGCTTGGGCCAGGGTGAAGAGATCCAGTCTATCAAAGAGCCGGATAGGTCTGGCCACGTGGAGGCTCAGTTCATCAGGCCGTGGTTTCAAAGCTGGCCCAGTTTTTTGGGAGTCTGGGATGATGTGGGCCTGTTTTATGTGTTTATTTTAAGGGATGATTCTCCTGGGGCTAGTGAAGGTAATCATCCACTGATGCAAAGGCGCAGGATCCGCTGCCTGTGCGAGCCATGAGGGACAGACACTGGCCTGCCTGGCCCATGGCGAGTGCCAAAGGAGGCTGCTTTGGCAGGTTATGAGTCTCTGCAGGGAAAGAAAAACATTTACGTCATATGCACATAGTACAAGCTAAACAACAAAGTATTGAAACTTTACCTAATATTGCACTGTTAAGGGTAGAGCAGACAGGCTCTCTCTGGATGGAGTCCAGCTGGTATCCCACAGGGCTGTTCCATGGATCTGAGTATGCCAGCAAACTGAATGCATCCTGTGAGAAAAAGCATAAATTGCATTTGAAATGGTGTTGGATCACCTTCAAGACTGCACATATTGCACCTTTAAATATACTGTATGTGCATTATGATGTCAGTACCTTGAGCATCTTCTTATTGGCAGAGTTCTTGCCCCGTTCACGTCGCAAGTGTTCACTCATGCTCTGTAGCTCTCGACCAAACTGAATCATTCTCTCAATTGCTGCTTGGCTCCCCCCGCACAACTGCCTCTTGGACTGAGCACTATCCACCTCTGTGTAAAGACCGATGATTTCTATTCAGGGGTTAAGATTGCTTACAGAGGTCATGAGGATAAATTAAATTTAGGTTTGTTTTGTGATTTACTCACCCATATCTGCATCACAGTCCTCCAGCTCTGCACTGTGTGTAGAGCTGCCATTCAAAAATCCATTAGAAGAAGATTCAGACACTCCATTTGAGAAGTGATCAACCTCCATCTCCACCTCAGTGCTGTGAGACACATGCATGAAAACTGAACTTGTAGCATTTCCTCTCCAAAATAGGACTTTTTCAAGCAGATTTCTTCCAAACCTATGACTACATTCTAAGCCATTCACAACTTGAAAGGAAGAGGTATTTTTAATTTGTGGTTCGCCTATTCTATAATAACACAACCTTTGTGGTACACTGTGTACCAACCTTTTTTAAGTTTCCATTTTGCATAAACATTTGAAGTGTGTGCAATTCTAAATGCTATACACAAGGACATACATCACGTTGGTCGGCTGGCCCCGACTGCCATTCAGGACCCCAAGATCGGTGCTCAGCAGGGCAGGGGGACATGGCTTGTGACTATGAGCTGAGGAATGACCTTTACTTGATGAAACCCCGTTACAGTAATTACTATCAAAACCTACAGACAGAGCAAAGCCCACATGATCAATATGTAATATTAAATATAAAATATTTCTATTTGTTTGAATTGTTTGAGGATTTTACCTGTCTGGTAGGCCTGGGAGCTGCTGGCTTTGTGAACAGGGCTGTTAAAGAGACGTGGAGAGCCTGGGTAACTGTCCTGTGACTTAGGGCTCCTCCCGCCAAGACACCTAACCTCGCTGTCAGTGCCATTCACCATCTCAATAAACTGCCGGACTCTGGAAAAGAACATAGGCAGGTAGTTATTTTGTGTATGATCCTCAATGCAGGATTGGTTTATGAAGGCTTTCACATATCAGACTCACTTCAACATGAAGAGAAGGTCTGGGTTTCTCTCTAGCAGGTTGGGGTAAAGCTGTTGTGTTGTCTCTATAGCCTCTCCCATTCTGCCAGACAGAACCAGCTTCTGGATCTCTGCAATCACAAATGTATATTATTACTTTCAGATAAATTTCAACCTTTGTGTTAGCAACCCCGAAAGCACCATTAAAACCATGTAAGACAATGTAACTGACTTTGTCTGTTTTTGATAGAAGCAAGTTCCTCATGTACGGCCTGGTCAGTTGATTTAGCGAAGGCTTCAGCGGTGGCACAGTAGCTGTGATGAACCAGATATGAAGCCACCATTCTGAACAGACAGACAGGCAAAACAGGCAGAGGGAATGACTGTCAATGAACTGTAGAAATATGCTGAACAATGTTTCTATCATCTGTTATTTTTGGTGAGTTTTTATAGATTTGATTTAAAAGTGCTCTGAAAGTACTCACTTTTGAATCATGGCTTGCCATTCTCCCTCTCTCTCCCCAATAGGGAAGCGGTCAATCTGGGCTTGAATCTTGGTTCTCCATTCACGCATGTAATCCTCAATATCAAAGACAAAAGGGTGCTGCCCAAAGTTGGCGTCCACAACCTCTCCTGGGGTCTGTAAACCAACTGTTGGGTACAGGTTGGGCTGCAAAGTAGACAAAAACAAAAGTGGACATTTACAAGCTTATTAAATTTAAATCTTTAAAGGTGTACGTCACTCAAAAATGAACATTCTGTGATATTTTACTCACCCCCAAGTTGTTTCAAACCAATTTAAATGTATTTGTTCAGATGAACACAAAGAAAGATATTTGAAAGAATGTGTACAGTGAAGATTCTGGTTAACCATTGATTTCCATAGTCCAGAATTTTTTTTTTATTATTTGTTATTTTTCATTCTGTTGCACAACCATTTTAAAGAATTTATAAAACAAACAATTTAAGAGCACCGTTGACTACATTTTGTATGTAACTCAATTGTAACCCAATACTTTCAGCAGCTAAAATTCTTTAAAATATCTTTCTTTGTGTTCAGCTGGACCTTGTTTTGAACTCGATGTTTACAAACTCAAGACAGAATTTAAATTTTTGGGTGGGGTATCCCTTTTTCGTCATTTTTGTTCCTGTTATACAGGAATACCCAGGTACTCCAATCAGATACCTGCTTAGACAGAAGTATTTGTTGACAATTGATGCATTTAAATACTGGTTCCAATTGGATCTTTAAGATGTCATTTTGCGATCAGATTAAATCAGATCTGTTTGTTCAGACAGTAGTGTAGTCAACAGCAACAGACTAAGACACACTAGATAAATTAATTATGTGTACATCAGCACAGTAAGGATTTCTCGAGACCTTCACAAGAGAAAATAAGTATAAAAGGCTGTTTAACACATGTATGCATATGACTTGTTAAAAACGGGCAATACAATATACAATCTTTCACTATATGTGAACAACTCAAGTGTGTATTTTTCAGATGAGGAAAGATGAACATCTTAAGATCATGTTACGTAAGCACTTTATAGAAGGTAACCAAAAGGAACTTTGCTCATTGAGCAAAAGCAAGAAGGGTCAGGGCTGCTAAACTGACATACTTCACAGAAGTATTCAGAGTAACATGAATGCTGTTCATCAGCCAACTTTGTTTTCTACTCAATGGATTATTGTTTTGCCCCAAATAGGCTTCTGTTCATCCAGTGAGAGAAATGTTTCACTTTAACATCTTGACAAGCGAAGCAAGGAAGGAAACGACAAAATCAAAAGCAAAAGGTTTCCTCTGCAATATCTTAAAAGGAGTATAAGAGCAAAACCAAACAGCTGATGACCTTATGACCTTAAGGCAGATGATTGGACTATGATGTTGTTTTAAATATAAAAAAAAGATGAAGAAACTTACCGGTAAATCTGTAAAAGCAATACCTGAAAAAAATGACAGACAATTACATTATTTAACAAAGTGAATAACACCTTTAAGCCCAATACTGTAGCTATACCTCCTATAATTTGTGAATATTTACATTTACATTTAGGCATTTAGCAGATGCTTTTATCCAAAGCGACTTACAATAGTCGAGGAGACAATGAAGCTGAATATAGAACTTACAACATTCATGAAAAGGAAGTTGTGCAGGTATTTGAACAACACAACAATTAAAGAAATTCTTAGCTGAACGGGTAATACTTAAAATTAAACAAATATTGTATCCCAAAACACAAATAATAGTTGTCATGGCATCTCCCACAGTTTTAAAAATGCTTTAATATCAATTTGTTGTTTTTCCCACCAGAACCACTCACTATATATTATTAAAGCATAAAATACATTTAATTTACATTGTTAGGTACTCTTAAGCATGTCCTATAATTCCTGACATTGTACAGAATTGATTTAACTGGATATTTCCTATTTCCTTATGTGTCATACACATGAATGCTTTATAAGTTCCAAAATGTTTGTTCCCTACCTAGACTGTGGCCATTTTTTGTGTAGAAACAGGTATTGTTGATAAGGTTTACACAGCAGCCAATCACATCTCCTGTTGTAAATGTGGGACCATAAGGCTGGCCAGTGCCAGAGGAGCAGAAGGAGTGGCCATCATCCCCATGGTAGCCATATGAGTGTTTATCCCAACCTAAAGACACAACATTGTGAACAATTTGCTTTCTGGACAACAACAACCAACAGAAACACCACCCAAGAATAGGGCAGGGTGGTATGACAGTACATTACACATTAGTATTAGCCTCAGAAGTCACGCCCACGAAACGTTGGCTGTACTTCTAATGCATAAAGCAAACTTTTCTGGAAACACTTCATCGTCGTCAGATTGGTTAAGTTTGACAGGATTTCTGGGAGACGTAAGAGTCGTGTTTAGCCAGGTTTCAATCCACCACTATTATGCGCCCTTTTGAATAGCGCATTAAAAATGCTGGAGATCGCCAAGATTCTCAATCATTTTAAGATGATCAGGAAGTGTTTATAAGAAAAAGGGTTTTATTTCCTTTAGCTCCCTGAATTGAAACGCTGCTTTTTGCACGAATGTTTAATAATCCAAGATTCCTGCTTGTGCACAGATTTTATACGCAATTTTTGATGGAACCATCACTAATGACCAATTATCAAGATCAGATAAACATTTAAAAGTATGCAAAGTTCATGCAAAAGACTCTGTAATCGATGTCCAGGAGTTTCGTGAGAGACATTCATTGGAGACAAAAAGAGATATTGTTTGTCGACGGGATTTGGGAACTTAGAGTAGTATTTTCCAAGCCTGGCTGACCCTTTCTCAGCATTTAGAAGGATTCCCTGCAAATCAAATTTTACATGTTGTCTATTTTTCCTTTCTATGATGGAAGATCAAGTAAAGTACCATAATGAAAGGATATATCACCCACATATATGGGCAAACATGAACAAACAGAGGGTGACATCACAATATGTCGATTGAGACTGTGTTGTCCAGAATTGTTCGTAGGTGTTAAAAAGTGGAGAGATTTGCTTCAAAGAGATATTTATGGTGAACGTCTTACTGGTGTGGTTGGCGATGAAGTGCACATCATTGTTCTTTGCTTATTAACATTAATGACGTTCTCGGTTCACTTCCTATTTGGAAATGTGTGTGCATACTTAAAAATAACCCTTTTTGCGAATTGTTTTCATACACTTTTCGCAACGTTCGCAAATGTATTGCTGACTACTGCTTGTTCTCAATCTTCTTTGACATTTAATGTTGTTTATTTCAACGACTATCTTGTTGCATTCCGGTCTGCTGTTATGGAACATTTCCACGGAGCGAAACAAACTGCGATGGTTATGTTCGTCAAACAGCATTTAGGGCGGGCCTTGACCAATGAAAGCGGCCGTGTGATCCAGACCTTCAGCCGTCAGTCTGAAGGTCTGGCTACATGAGAAAATAACACATACTCTGCGAGCAGGAAGGTGCCAGCTGATAAAGACAGCAATATTAGTGGGCATGACAAAAAGAAGTATTCACAGTCAATTACACCATGCCATTAAATGAGAATTAAGGTTTATATACATTTTACATTTACGTTATATTTATGCATGTGGCAGATGCTTTTACCCAAAGCAACTTGCATCACTTTATACAATTACATTTGACTTTTGAAAACGTGCAATCCCTGGGATCGAACCCATGTGTCTGGCTTTGTAAGCGTCATGCTCAAACAAATGCAACAGGAACGCTTTTTATAATAACTTTTTAACTTATAGCAACTTTTAGTCTTACAGTTTAACTTCAATCCGACAATGTATACCCAAAAACAAAAACAAACCACTTTGGACACAAAATTACTCATTATGTAATATGAGATTTTGCTTACACCACCCAACCCTACAAGACACCACGGAGTTCTCTTTAAACTCTTATCTCTCTGGCAAACTGCAGCCCCACAGAGGAACCACCCAGTGTCAATTGGAATCATTAAGCTTAATATACCCACAAACTTCCTCTAAACTAATGCCTCTATCCCTCAATCAACGTATTTATGCTATGACAAAAGCAAATGACTCTTCAACATCTGAAAACATTTTTTACCTGGGAGTCTGTTCATGTTGACACCTTGAGCAGATAGGCCAATCCCCATGTACCTAATCATGAGACAAAGTGTATTTAAAACAAGCCGGGAAAATACTTGGTACTTTTATTTGATGGAATGACACTTTCATGTCATTCGAAACTATTATTTTGTCTATTAAACACATAAGCTGAATATCTAAACCTATTTTCTTTCTTCAATGCCAGTAAAGTAAAATAATGGCCAAGCTATTCTTTAAGCGTCCCATCATAAATAAAATTGTAATAAGAACCCTTAACATACCCATCTCGTCCTTTACTGATGATTTTGACCTCAAAGTAATAGACTCCACAGGCAGCTGGGATAGGATGTGTTGCACGAACAGATGCAGCATCTTTTGGAGTCTTTCCATGACCTGGATGACGGAAAACATTTTCAAATCTTACATCACAATAGGCATGTGGAATGTCTGCAAAAGGGTCTCACCAAAACTCCAACATTATCAACGTATGCGCCACATTGTGGATATAAGTTCAGCGTGCTACGGCTTTGTGATTTCAGCAATTTTGCTTTGCCGTTGAAAATAACACGGCTTATTTCATAAAAATACGGATTGCCTTATTTGGTAGGAACCATAGGGACAGCTCACAGGGATCCAGTCATAATGACCAACCTGAATGACGTTCTTCTCCATGGCAAAAGAGATATTTTAAAGAACCGAACCGCAGCGCCACCCATTCACCTCTATTGTGCGGTCACAAACCGGTCGGTATGTGTGGTGACATTCTTCGAAATATCTTCATATGTGTTATGCAGAGTAAATGAATACAGTTTTGAATGAATAAGATGGCGAATAAATGATCAAAAACCCGTCGATATGTACATGTGTCGTGACATTCTTCGAAATATCTTCATATGTGTTATGCAGAGTAAATGAATACAGTTTTGAATGAATAAGATGGCGAATAAACGATCACAAACCGGTCGATATGTACATGTGTCGTGACATTCTTCGAAATATCTTCATATGTGTTATGCAGAGTAAATGATGGCGAATAAATGATCAGTCCAGATGAAGCATTCCTTTGATCTCTCTTAGTCGATGGCTTCTCATCCTAAACAAGATGTACCCTAATGTTTTCAATCCTAGTCTACCCTACCTGTCATCCGTAGGCCTTGTGACTCAGCTTGGGGAAATGGCAGACAGACACTTCCCAGACTGCCATCAAGGATCCAAATCAGTGTCGTACAGAAGCTTGGTGATCTGATCTACAATTTATGGATATATTATATCCAATATGTTTCTATTACAGCCTTGGTGGCAGAAGATGTGTCTCTGACGCACACACACAGGCCTACAAGATCTGATCCAGCAGGCTTTCTCATGACAATCAGCTGAAGACAGATGAGCAACATGAAAACAAGGCCTTCGTACAAACACCAGAACCGGAAATGACATTAACATCTGACACCCAGCAGCACATCAAGTGTACACTAACTATACACCATTAACATGTGTTACATGTTTGACACATGTGATGTCATATGTAAACACAGCCCAAACTAGCAGGAGTCGCTTTGATCATGAAGTCTTGCGAATGTTTGGATCGGACACTTTCATATTCTCAAATGCAGCCTAGCAACACATCCGGTCGTGTCGTTTGTCAACAACATGCTAATCTTGCTGCTAGCATCGTTACCTTTGTAATGCACGCGCAGGTTGTTCTGGGACAGGCCGATGTAGCTGAATTTGTCTTTGGGGCTCCAGGATCGGGGCAGCGGGCTCTCCTGCTCGTTGACGGCCGGGTAAAGGCGTCTCAGCCGCTGCTTGAGCTCTTTTTCCTGCTCGTTGAGAGCCGGATCTCCGTGGACGACGACGGACATCAGAAACCCGCAGCCCGTGGACGGTCCTGACATCGCGATCGTGATTTCGGTCCTCGAACCCAACGGCAGCCCTCCGGCCAGCTGGACAGATCTCGATCCGAGTCCAGTGCGATCACCGGCGGAGATCCACGACGATAGCCCGTCGGCTAGCTGCGATTAGCCGCGAGCGGAAGCGATCGAGCCGGGGAGAGTGAATGGCGACGGCCGCTGACGACACAAACTCGCTTCTCCAGAAAGTTGCTTTTCAAGACGACTTGAGACGGATCGCTCGCGCTGATGTGCTCGCTGAGATGAGAGACGGCGGCAGAGGAAGCTCGATCTTTTGTTTGTTGTTAGTGGGAAATCCTGCGATCTGATTGGTTCTGGCGAGGTCCAGTCACACTTCCTCACTGGCTGGATGACTTGACACAAGCTGTCTTAAGTTCTGTGTGTGTGTGTGTGTGTGTGTGTGTGTCTGTGTGTGTGTGTGTGTGTGTGTGTGTGTGTGTTCACTGTTGTGTGTGTGTGTGTGTGTGTGTGTGTTCACTGCTGTGTGTGTGTGTGTGTGTGTGTGTGTGTGTGTGTGTGTGTGTGTGTGTGTTCACTGTTGTGTGTGTGTGTGTGTGTGTGTGTGTGTGTGTGTGTGTGTGTGTGTGTGTGTGTGTTCACTGTTGTGTGTGTGTGTGTGTGTGTGTGTACACTGCTGTGTGTGTGTGTGTGTGTGTGTGTGTGTGTGTGTGTGTGTGTTCACTGTTGTGTGTGTGTGTGTGCGTGTGTGTGTGTGTGTGTGTGTTCACTGTTGTGTGTGTGTGTGTGTGTGTGTGTGTGTGTGTGTGTGTGTGTGTGTGTGTGTGTGTTCACTGTTGTGTGTGTGTGTGTGTGTGTGTGTGTGTGTGTGTGTGTGTGTGTGTGTGTGTGTGTTCACTGTTGTGTGTGTGCGTGTGTGTGTGTGTGTGTGTGTGTGTGTGTGTGTGTGTGTGTGTGTGTGTGTGTGTGTGTGTACACTGCTGTGTGTGTGTGTGTGTGTTCACTTCTGTGTGTGTGTGTGTGTGTGTGTGTGTGTGTGTGTGTGTGTGTGTGTGTGTGTGTGTGTGTGTGTGTGTGTGTGTGTGTGCAATGCATACTTGTGCTTTTCATTTCTTTCATCAATCCTGTCGATTATTATCACAGGATTGGATGTTTCAGGACAAATATGTATGCTGCGCAGGCCTCCTATTTTACATTTACATTTATTCATTTGGCTAACACTTTTATCTTAAGTGACTCACAGTATTGGGTTGTCAATCATCAGGGTTAGAAATAAGACACTTCAGTCGTTGTCTGCAGGCACTGGGATTCAAACCCACAACCTTCCGCTTACAAGTCCACCCCACTAACCATCAGATCACATTGACCCCATTCAAGCAAATAATTTGATTAAACACAAACATTGTTGTATATTGCTGTTTATTTTACACAGTAGAGCTGTAAAAAATACATCAGAGTATGTACAGAGTATTCGCAAACAAACATTTGAGACAAATTATATAAAATGTTAAATCGTGTACTTTTTCTTGATCCCCACAACATTTTTGTGTTAGATTGATCTTTAAAGAGTTGACACCTTTATGCGTTATACACATTGTACAAGAGAATAACAGAAGAATTTAACTAAACTAAACTATGTGGTTATTTAATTAAACATAACCTACTCACAATTTAAAGTGCATTATTTTAAAAAAGCCTTAAATGAAAGTGACGAAAGTGACGTGACATACTGCCAAGTATGGTGGCCCATACTCAGAATTTGTGCTCTGCATTTAATCTATCCAAAGTGCACACACAGCAGTGAACACACAAAATAGTCACACACACCAACCGGGAACACACACCCGGAGCAGTGGGCAGACATTTATGCTACAGTGCCCTGGGAGCAGTTAGGGGTATGGTACCCTGCTCAAGGGAACCTAAGTTATGATTTTGCCGGCCCAAGACTTGAACCCACAAACCCAGGGGTTAGGAGTCATTGCATTTGACATATCGAACCAAATTTTTGTTTATCATGGTTTTTTTGACATCAGTCAACCTACCATGGATAAAGAGTCACACGGTAGGAGAAGGCACACTAAACAATTATGTACAGATGTTTATTAAACATATGTGATATCATCTGTCAAAGTGGACAACATTGTGCATTCTTAACATGACAGTTAACTAAATCTAGTCACTTTTCTATTGCATTCTATTGTTCTTAATTTCCTCCCAATGAAATAAAAAATGACAATTCCGATTTATTAGATTTTGCTTGCAGTGTTTATTACAAATAGATTTATCCATGTGGGTCATTCCCTTAAAAATTAATATTCTCCAAACAAAATCTGGAAATGCACTTCAGACCTCTAGTAGATCTCCATCACCAAAGACGTCAGTTAGACGGCCTGTTCAGGACATCATCTCCTCCTATCCAGCAACCAGTTTGCTGCTTATTTAATTTAAAAAGGCAACGCCTGTTTTTATAAATCTATAAGTCTATTATAAGTCTAATCGCAACGGGAGACACATTTACCAATACAAAACGATGCGCCAATGCATAAGAATACAGAAGTTAAACTGATCAAAGTTAAACTGATCAAAACTCCTGGTTCACAGGGCCAACTGTAGCCTTCATTAATGCTTTGCGTTTATGTTGAATTTCCATATAAATCCACTAACACAGGTTTATTTCTTTGTTTTGGTTGTCACATTGGTACACAGTTCCAAAGCTCACGGCACAGACATTGGCAAAGGCCATACACCATAATAATAAGAAGACTGACAGGGACCACGCTGACCAGCAACACTCCCAGCGCTGTCGCCTGCATGATAAGCAGATAGACACCTAAAGGCAATGAGCTGAAGTAGAGCAGTCCCAGCAACCAAACCAGGGCACGTGCTAAGGTCTGGCACAGAAGAGCTGCACAATTCCATACTGTCCACCTCTGTGTAACGGAAGCCATGGAGTCCAGACTGGAAGAACGGTAAACCCTTCGTGAAGCTGGAATGACACCCTCCTGTTGAGGTTCCATAATAGTGATGACCAAGTAATTGGAACGAATGGAATTAGGGGACGCAGAGGCAGAGTGTCCCACCAGGGAAGTGAGGTGTCGGGGACTGAGGAGAATCTCCCCCGGCCTCTCAAGCAGGTTCTTCCCTGTCTGGATAGAAAGCGCCGTCACCAGGTTGCATTCATCCGGTAGATTCTCCACGGCCTCACCAGGAAGGTCCGTGATGTATCGGCAAAACGGGCAGACCACGGCATTGGGAGACGCTTCACCCAAATCGAGGATTTTTGCAAGGCACTTGGCACACAGATAATGACAGCAGTCGAGTACCTTCGGACGCCGACTTGACAGGCTGTAAGCGCAGTAGCAGATCTTGCATTCCAGTTCTTCTCTGGTGAAGTCTCCCATCACATCCTCTGGGAACTGTCCCATCATGTCTTCAACGTTTTCTCATCGGCTGGTTGTAGTGGAGGCTGTGCGGGAACATGGTGGCAAGCAGCTGTCACTTCTGGTGTCTGGATGAAGTCCTATGCAGTTCTGGATGGGTTTGTGCAGAGGAACCTTTCGTGCACTCTGTGGAATGGTGGGGAGAGGCCACCGTCGAAAAGATAACTGTTAACACAGCAGTAGAGAACAAACACCACAGCAACAAAGCAGGCCTTGTAAAACCAGGGCTGGAATTTTCTAGCCAGAGCTTTTGTACCAACTAAAATTCCGTCCAATTAGTGGCACTACACCTCTTTCTATTACACAATACTTGAAGTGTGTTCAATGCACGATTATAGACAGTGTTAAATCTTGATCAAGACAAACCATTAATTTAAGAAAATGAACTTTGATAAACGTGTACGTTTTCAATCATCTATAGGCTTATAGTTAAGCCTTTTGTGTTTGGAATCTTGAATGGCAGCCAGCGCAGCCTTGAATAAAAAATTAGGTCATGGCTTTAATTTCTGAGTTTGTCTTTCAGAAATAGCTATTACTGGTTTACCAGGTAAAACAAGTTCTTATTTTCGTATGTATAACAAAATGCTTTATTTGAGAAAGAGTGTGGCCAAGGTCTTAATTTAACAAAACCAAGGCAACCAAGAATACAGAAATACTTTTCTGCATGTATTATTAATAGACTCGGACTAAGACAAAATGACTTCTGATACTGGAGGCTTAATTTCTTCAGTAATAAGGTACAGTAATATTACACTGTACATTCAGAAATCTTTCTTGCTCGTGTCTTTTCAGTGTGACCAAAGAAAATCACTCCTATTGGAAGCCATTCAGTCCAAAACCTGACCATTTTTTTATTTGTAGACCACTTTCTTATAATTTCATAAACATTTCTGCAACCTATAGCACAATTATACTACCAATAATAATGAAAACAATAGTTATGAAACAAATCAGGTCCATTATAAAAAAACATATTAGTTCAGAATTATTCCATTTCTGGATCAGTTCCACAATGGTAAAATGATTTACCTGTTGCTAGCCATTACTACAGAATTGCCAATCCTTTTCCTATCCAAAAAATAAAAATGCTTATATTTGCATACTGTGATCTGGCACCAGTATACTGTATATATGCATGCATTATTGCATTATTTTGTATATATAAATATATAGTGAAAATGCATTGTAGTCACAATTGTGAGTGTTGGATCTCCAAATATTCCCAGTAGTGCACACTGCACCCTAGTGGTTAAGGGACCTCCACCTGTTGTTTCTAACATTCCTTATTACAATTAAAATATATATATTTATTTCAATTAAAAAAACAGAGACTTGTTTTAAATGTTTAAAAACTTAAAACAGACATAGGCTATACAACAAATAAATACGTTAATCCTCGCATTAAGTGGCATTGAATGCAGGAGCAGGTGGAAGACGCACAGCTGACTGAGCGATGACGTCACGGGCCCCCGGGGCTGCCTCCGAGTGACGTCAGCGCCAAAACAACAACAAAGCAGACGTCAGGCGGCAGCGCGCGTGAGAGGCACCGGGTGCGCGTTCACGTGCGATGGCTCATCAGGGTGGATGCGAGCGCGCTGCTGACTCAGAGGTGGAGCCGCTGGGTTTAAGCGCAGGGCTCGAGTCGGGTCGAGAGATGGCGGAGGAAGAGAAGCCCACGGGCTGTTACTCATTCTGTCGCAAGCTGATCAACTGGAAAAGACCTTTGTGGACTTCCGCTTTCTTCACAATCACAAATATTGTGTTTTGGTGAGACCCGTGACGCAGCTTCTTTTCCCTTGTGCAAATGTTTCTATGACATCACTTGTTGTTCAATGCTGAATGCGCAGATTTATTATATATATATATTTTTTTTAAGTTTAAAGGATTATTAAACTTTAAGAACATGGCTTATATATTATTGTATTGCAGTGCATTATATTTTATATATTATTGTATTGCAGTGCATCATATTTTATATATTATTGTATTTGACTGCATCATATTTTATATATTATTGTATTGCAGTGCATTATATTTTATATATTATTGTATTGCAGTGCATCATATTTTATATATTATTGTATTTGACTGCATCATATTTTATATATTATTGTATTGCAGTGCATTATATTTTATATATTATTGTATTGCAGTGCATCATATTTTATATATTATTGTATTTGACTGCATCATATTTTATATATTATTGTATTGCAGTGCATTATATTTTATATATTATTGTATTGCAGTGCATCATATTTTAAATGTTATTGTATTGCAGTGCATTATATTTTATATATTATTGTATTGCACTGCATCATATTTTAAATGTTATTGTATTGCAGTGCATTATATTTTATACATTATTGTATTGCAGTGCATCATATTTTATATATTATTGTATTGCAGTGCATTATATTTTATATATTATTGTATTGCACTGCATTATATTTTATATATTATTGTATTGCACTGCATTATATTTTATATATTATTGTATTGCACTGCATCATATTTTATATATTATTGTATTGCACTGCATTATATTTTATATGTAATTGTATTGCAATGCATTATATTTTATATATAATTGTATTGCAGTGCATCATATTTTATATATTATTGTTTTGCAGTGCATCATATTTTATATATTATTGTTTTGCAGTGCATCATATTTTATATATAATTGTATTGCAGTGCATCATATTTTATATATTATTGTATTGCAGTGCATCATATTTTATATATAATTGTATTGCAGTGCATCATATTTTATATATTGTTGTTTTGCAGTGCATTATATTTTATATATTATTGTTTTGCAGTGCATTTTATTTTATATATTATTGTATTGCACTGCATCATATTTTAAATATTATTGTATTGCAGTGCATCATATTTTATATATTATTGTATTGCACTGCATCATATTTTATATATTATTGTATTGCAGTGCATTATATTTTATATATTATTGTTTTGCAGTGCATTTTATTTTATATATTATTGTATTGCACTGCATCATATTTTAAATATTATTGTATTGCACTGCATCATATTTTATATATTATTGTATTGCAGTGCATTATATTTTATATATTATTGTATTGCAGTGCATTATATTTTATATATTATTGTTTTGCAGTGCATTTTATTTTATATATTATTGTATTGCACTGCATTATATTTTATATATAATTGTATTGCAGTGCATCATATTTTATATATTATTGTTTTGCAGTGCATCATATTTTATATATTATTGTTTTGCAGTGCATCATATTTTATATATAATTGTATTGCAGTGCATCATATTTTATATATTATTGTATTGCAGTGCATCATATTTTATATATAATTGTATTGCAGTGCATCATATTTTATATATTGTTGTTTTGCAGTGCATTATATTTTATATATTATTGTTTTGCAGTGCATTTTATTTTATATATTATTGTATTGCACTGCATCATATTTTAAATATTATTGTATTGCACTGCATCATATTTTATATATTATTGTATTGCACTGCATCATATTTTATATATTATTGTATTGCAGTGCATTATATTTTATATATTATTGTTTTGCAGTGCATTTTATTTTATATATTATTGTATTGCACTGCATCATATTTTAAATATTATTGTATTGCAGTGCATCATATTTTATATATAATTGTATTGCAGTGCATCATATTATATATATTATTGTATTGCAGTGCATTATATTTAATATAATATTGTATTGCACTGCATCATATTTTATATTATTGTATTGCAGTGCATTATATTTTGTATATTATTGTATTGCAGTGCATCATATTTTATATATAATTGTATTGCAGTGCATCATATTTTATATATTATTGTATTGCACTGCATTATATTTTATATATTATTGTATTGCAGTGCATCACATTTATATATTATTGTATTGCACTGCATCATATTTTATATAATATTGTATTGCAGTGCATCACATTTTTATATTATTGTATTGCAGTGCATCATATTTTATATTTTTGGCCTAACTGTTATTGGCAAACAAGCCCTAAAGGCATTTTCCCCTTCAGGCTCTGTTGTTTTAACGCAGTTTTATTTCATGAACTTACTTTAGTGTCATAACAGAGAAATAAATTCACATCTGATACTACAATGGTTTACATTAATAAATGATGTAACAGAAAAGATGCGGATAAACTGTATTTGGGTTAATAGGAGTAACTCTGTGTTCCTTTCTGGATTTAGGTAATACTTCACAAACACTTGAGTTGGTGTATAATGCTGTTAAGACTATTATGTCAGATGGGTCTTAACTAATTTTTAAATCCAACACAAACAGATGTATAGTTTCTGTTGTGTTTGTTAAGTATTAATGACAATATATTTTTTATTTCACACGCAGGTTGGTGTCGCTCAGTCCATGTCGATTATTCAGCATCATCTCCCTGTTTCTGGCTGTCTTGGTGGTGATACAGCTAATGAGAGATGTGACACTTTTTAGATCAAGAGGTGTGGATTTGTGTCGACACTTAACACACAAGCATCATGTGTATCCAGTGACCGGTGACTCAGTAGAATGGCAGCAAGTAAAGATAGACTGGTCACCGGTCTCACGGGAAACTAAAACAGTCTTGTTGTACACATAAGTTCTTATGAAAGCTATTTTGCTTTGTCCCATGGTTAACATTGACATATTACATATTTGGCTCACATTTGCTTGCATTCTTTAAAGCATTGGTTTGCTGACGCCCTTATTGATGACAATATTACAGCAAAGACTGCAAGATCCCATTAACATTTGTTTTCTTCTTTATAGGAGCTGCTTTATGGAGGAGTATGACAAGCAGGTAGATTTAAAGCATGCACTCATCTTACACCATGTGAGGATTTATTTGATGTTTAAAGTGTTTAGGGATCAGCTGCAGTTCATCATATAACCTCTAGAGGGTAGTCTATTCCTTTTAATTGGCATGATTGATGACCTGCAGCACCCCATAAAGCCAGTCATGTGAGCTCTGAACTGTTTGGCAGAGAGATACCATGCTTGATTATACCCTGAAAAATATATCAATGTATCCTGCTCAAATTATATACAAATATGCTGACCTTATTCAGGACCCAGCTGTCTAAATGTGCAAACAAATATTTAATTCAACTTTTGCATGGACCATTATTCAACGGCAAGTGTAATTTTATTAAAGTATTGAATTAAGGTGATCAGTTGATCAGTTTATCCAATACTGCTTATCGATGGCCTTTGGCTTTCCATCGTTTTAATCCGGATGTTGTGGCACGCTGTTCTCTGACCAGAGTTTCCCTGTCACTGTTTATGTGGTTCTGATGAAAACAAACGTTGTACTTCATGGGTGACATGCCAGTTCAGTAATCCTCAGTGTGGTGTTTATGCGAGGCAGGCCTCATTAAACCTCATCTGCTTGAAGAACAGCTGCTGCATTGCCTCAGCTTGTTTGTTTCTGCCTGCTTCTGTTGATGGGACGCGTGCTCAAACAGTTGTCTTCCCCTTGCTCTGGGGTCGGACCCCTTTTGCCCCCACCCTTCAATAGCTAGGGGATAAAGGAAACACCCTATTTTTCCAGTTGTGGATTTCAAATAACTTTTAATTTGTAGTTTTGTTTTTTCGTTGGGGGATAGTTTTGAGAAATTATGAGTTAAATCGTTTTTAAAAAGGAGCATTAAGTGATATTACCAAGAAAGCAAAAAAAAAACATGGTACCTTTAAAGTACAATATATGAGTATAGACCATAACTATGATATTAAAATGAGTATATCTAATACATGTGTTATTTTTGTAATGAATAAAAAACCCACAATGGTAACATTCTTTCTCTTTTGCCTTCCTACAGCAGTGGATTGCGATTCATTAAAAAAGAAATCTAAATATTTAAAAATGTTATCAGAACATTTTAATAAATATTACAATTACAGTGGCCTCATTAATCATTTGGCCAACTCAACTGGGTTGCAAATATCTAATATCGTGACAGCTATAGTTTAAACTAAATATAGTTCCTACAAATAACATTTATAAATATTCCTGAAAAAGGATGACTTATTTATGCAAAAAGAAAAATGCGATAAAGGGGTCCCGGAAGCAGAAAGTATACTTTAAGTATATATTTTTTAATTATAACATATTTTAGGTTCAACAGAGGCAAAGTTAACTTGCTGGTGGCTAGTCAGATTTACTTTATTTTTAATAAAAAAATAAGATAAATTGTATTTTAATTTTGTTAAATAAACAATTGAATAGTTGTGTCTCATCTAAGTTTATCTGAGTATCAGTTCTTCTAATGGTTACCCCGAAAATACCGAAAAGACTTATTTTTAAATGTCTAATTAATTTAATTTATTTGTTATTTCTTTTGCTTGTTTTCAGAAATAATTAAAAGGGACTTTGTTCTCTGTTGATTTTATCAGAAGTTAAGTTAAGGCCACAAAAGCATGAATGCGTAAAATATTTTGTTGTTTCTTTTTAGTGTTTGTTTATCAGTACATTGTGATGTATGGGCTAATAGTAGTGTTTTGGTTACATGTTATGGCCTCAATGTTGTGAAACTTGAGTTTGTGTTACCGTCTGTTGCTTGTCTGTGAGGGGCATGTTGGTTCTGTCGAATGACACAGCTATTTTCTAGTATCTAAACCAAGAAACCAATCGCATATCCGGATACTTGGAAACAAAAGGTGTGTCTATAAACTCAGTAGCTCATTGGAGGAAATCTAACTGGCATTGGTTAAGTGTTGACCTTAGCCTTTCCAACATTGTCAAATGACAGAATAATAAAAAGAATTATATTCCTATTAATAGCACGTAATACATATTTATAGATCTTGAGTGGGATTATTGTATTAAGCTATCCACATGAAGTTGGAATAGATCTTATACGAGAATCAAAATGTAATAAAACAAATAAAATTAAATATAATACCTCCATTAAACCACCATAATATTACTATTTCTGTGATCACTTCTTAGTTAAATAGAGATTATTTTAATTACAATCCTTTTTGGAAAATCTTCTTTTTAGAGGCTTTTATTCTTTGAAAAGAGGGGGTATTAAGGGAGTATTAAATCGAGTGTTTGTACGTGTTCATGCCCCCGCCAAGCTGTCCAGCACTGTCTGTCAGCTTGAGGAATGCTGTGTGACTCTGGTATTTTTAGACCTGACCGGTTGAAATAGTGAAGCTCAGACCTTACTCAACATAAACACTAGCTGGTGTGGCTTCATGCAACACATCATTTGTGAATCGGGCTGAATTCTGAAAATTGTCATTACGTATTGACATACGTTCTGACTTTGAGTGCTGTCTAAACACTTGACATGCTGAAACCTAGAGCTTTTGAGATGTTGGCAGAAGACCGTGGATCAACACTGAGGTAAAATATGATCATATTGGTTTTGCTATTAATGGTTATTATATTATAATTGTTTGTATACTGGCATCAGGATTGGCTGTATGGAACCACAGTTTTTATAATTTTTCTCCTTTTGTGTGTCTGTAAATATATAACTGGTTTTGGGGAATATTATTTTATAATCAAGGGATGCTACTATTACATTGCATAGTCTAAAATCTGATTTAATTTGTCCCAGCACCTTTGAAAGCTATTAATGTAATAACATCCGTGAATTGTATCACGTTTCAGATATGCACATGTTCTGAATTATTGTAAATGTCAGTTATGCATCAGGGGTAGAGCGGTCTCCATGACAGGCCCTTGTTTTGGAGTAAATGCTTGAAGGAATTTCTTGATGATTGTCACAAGGACCTTATAGTAGCAATGAAACCTGGCATTGTGTTGCTGTGGGTGGGCAGAACCATGGGCAGGTTAAAACATTGTTCAAGAACCATAGTTCACAGGAGGTATATTTTTTACATGATTTAAAGGAGGGGTATCATTTTGTTTCGTGTATAAGAAGTGATTTGTGTTAAACATGTTGATTTCTCATGTTCAATGTAATCCATGTTTACTGACTTAACTGAGTTCAACTGAGTTAGACGCATGATGTGGTAGTTCTGTGCTTAGTACCCCCTCTACAACCAAAGGCTTTGAAAAGTTACCTTCAAATATTCAACCTTTTTCCGTCAAAAGATCATGAGTTATTCATTCGTCTGTAAAATCTTACCCTTGCACCAATCAGAGGTTGCGGAAGAGCATGACCAATCCAGAAGGAGATTGGACGATGTTGGTCATGAGTTCTGCTGATGGAACTTGTTGCTTTTTGTTCAATTTACTGCTTTTGGCAGTTTTTTTGTTAATAATGTAATACATTTTATGTGAAAAGAATAAATGATATCTTCAATATTGACCAAGTCATTCAAAAATCTACATAATAGTCAATTCAATACTTGAAATTAAACCTTGATGCGCATTTTCTACCAAATTTGAGCTTGGGTTTAATAGAATGGGTCATATTGCATCGTTGCTGTGTTTGTTTAAGGAAAAGAAAAGGAGCTTTCTATGTGGTTTAAAAGATAAGCATTGAAGTCAGCTTAAAGCTGTTGGGTATTTGGATCGACAATCTCCTGTTAAAGACCTTTCCATATATTGTGATGCATGGATGCTTTTTAAAAGCCATAACGAACTCTTAAACCTCGTAAGGAAATGCTATCAACCGTTAAACATTCACACAGTGTCAGCAACATATTAACTACCAAGCTACCAACTGGAAAGATGGCAAGCAGTTAGATATCAAATAGTGTTGACCATAAAACACCACATGGCACCAGTCAACAAACCATTTTTCCGAACAACTATCTATACTATACCTTGAAACGAAAGATGCAATGTGACTAAATCCCCCCACACACTTTTACAAGGCCAACAGCATCATGTGGTTATGACACCTCTTTGATCTCCAGTCATTAGGCCTGGTCTGGGTTGAGCAAACTCAAGCTTGACACTTTTTCTAATCTGAGCATATCAGCCACATGCTTGACGTCGAAATGCTAATGTGAGCTGTGTTGCCTCATAGTCACATGCCCCCAAGTGCCACGTCTAATAGGAAACCTCCGGTGGGGAAACATGTTTTGACAATGTTAGAGGTTTAACTCTTCTTTGGAATGTACGACTAGAACAGAATTTCTTGACTTATCTTTAGTTTGTCTCTGACGTTTTAATTTAAACAACATATAGGTACTCTAGAGGGCGATGTTTGTTGTGTTTTTGGCATGGGGACATACTGAGCAACAGCTGTGATGGGGCATAATACAAGATAAAGGGCATTAACAGGCTGCCTGTTAATAGATGCTTATCCCCTGCCAAGAAATTCTCAGATGCCTCATTCAAAGTCATGCTAAATCATTCAAAGCCAGAAGATCAAGGTTTGACTAAGGAAATATTTACCCTATTTTTACGGGTTATTTTTAGGGATCCACAGCTGATTTCTTTTTAGATAAAAATGTTCTTGTTTCCAAGTCAAAAAAAATTGAAATAACCCATGTTATATAATCTAAAATTAACAAAGGTTCTAATTTTATAAAAGAGGATTATTTGATATGTGAATTACTAAGGTGAAAATGCTTGTCAGGCCTTGTCAGTAAGGTTCATTATGCATGATGTTTATCCAGATCTCTGAATTCAGCCTTTCAAAAGTATAAAGTTTAAATTAGACAAGCCAAGAATTTCAATATGCATGGAGTGTCTACCCAATTTATAAATCAGATATATCCAAGTTGACTGGATATCAATTATAAGTTACCTCTAATGTACATAAAAGAAAAAACAATCCTCTTGTTCTTCGGTGTAACTGGATCACAGTTGTTAAACATCTCAAACATTTATTGTTCACGCTGACGGTGTTTGTACAACATGATCCTTAGTGCATGAGAGTAAGCTCTAAATTATTGTAAATGTATAATATACGTTTCTTTATTACTTTGGACAGTTGTTAATTTAATCATATCTTAAATATTTTAATATTTAAATTATTATGATAACTCTGTTTTAAAAAAATGAATTAAAAAGTTCTTTTGATTGTGCAATTTCAATTAACTGCATTAAATAATTAAATTTTTTTTGCAGTTGGGAAGTAATTGACTCTGTCCAGGAGGGCAAGTCTGCATCAGGATCTCCATTCACAGACTCCTGGACGAGCTTCAAGCTGTTCATAGAGGAGACTTCCTCTTTTAAACAGCAGAATCCAGTAAAGGTATGAATGTTCTTGAAATCTATGAGCAGTATTTACAGTATTGAGTCAGGATTGGAATTTTAAACACTGTATTTGTCTCTTATCACAGTTCTGTCTGCTGGTATGCAGTATGTGTTCCTTTCTGGCAATACTTGGGCGTTACGTTCCAGGGGTTGTTATTTCATACACTTTAGGTAAGCGCCACTCATTTTAAAAACATCACTAATTTTGGTCTTAGTATTTTGTTGACTTTAACTTCGCTCAAGTTAAAGCAATTAATGGTACTTGTGAAATCCCAGGTTTACCTCACTGGAACACCTACCGTGCGTTTGACATGTGATCGTTGATTCCTAGTAGCGTAACAGTGACAACATTCTCACTCGGTCTCTGGTTTCTCTGTTCCCAACAGTCAGCAGGATCACACTAAATAATGTTGGATTAAAAATAACCCAATGAGTAACCCAACTAGGACTGGTTAAGCACCTTCCCATTTATGGGTTATTTTAACCCAATGATATGGGTAATTATCTCCGTCCAGCAAGTGGTGTTAAAAATACCCAACAGTTTTTTGTTCATGTGATTCTCCTTATAAATAAAAACAAATGAATGTGTTTATTTGAGGATACATACAATTAATGTTCTTAAAGTATGTTTTCATTAGAAAAAAAATATTATAAAATAAAATAAAATATTATATAAGCTTTTAAATAATTTCTGATAACAAATGTTTGACATTAGGCATCATATATGAATCTATTTACAGAATAGATGCAGTTTGCAAACTCTGCAATTTTCAATGTTCATTTAGAACAAACAAAACAACAGACATAACTTAAAAGACATGTTCATTCTCCAAATAAACACATTTCCCCACCTTAGGCACAAAAGGAAATTTAACAAAGTATCACGGCTATCAATATAATATATAAATATATATTATATAAATATATAATATATAATATAAAGTGGCGGGTTGGTAAATTTCATCCCAAAATGGCTGAAGATCTTCCATGTGGTCCAGTTCAGACATGCAATCAATCTAAAATAAACATTTATTTGCATTATTAATGCAAATAAAGATTTCAAAAACTTCTATATATATACACCAGTTATACATTTTCATTACAAAGTCTCAACAGAGCTTAACGAAGCACGTTCCACTACAAAAAACCTGTAACTGTTTAGTTTGTGAACTTATATATTATTTGTATCTTTTCATGTACAGCAATAGATTATAGATAAAAACATTACTTACCTTTTTTAGATTTCACTGTTTATATACCGCCTTGTAAGCATGACACTTACATTATTAGTTTCTGCATCTGTTCATTTCAGTACTGGGCATTTTTCTCTGGCCCTTGGTGTCATCACATGAGTTTGGGATGTGGTTGGAACCAGTTCTGCAGAAACTGGACTTTGGTGTGGGCGAGTTCCTTAAGAAAATCAAGGAGAATCATGGTACATCTCAAATACAAAGCGTTAAAATGTGTGAAGCATTTACATATCAGAATATGACTGGTAATTTTAAGAATAGGATCTCAGATTTTTATTTTCCTACTCTAGAGAAAAGGATACTTCAGTCACAAGTTGAGAAAGAGAGCATTGAAGCTGATCTGTCTTCACTTTTCCCAAAGGTCAGCTACCTCACAAAAGACTGGCTATTATTACTCATATTCATAATAAGCTTACATATTTTGTCTATGTGCAGATAAACTGAAATTGAGCTCATTTATTTCAGCTGGACTCCACCGTGTGCAAAGAGCTGTCAATATCAGACACCGAGATCTCTGAAGTAACTTGGACAGAAGACAATGGCACCTTTAACCTTTCAGAGGGACACACACCTCAGACAGAAAACTCAGAAGGTAAGCTTCAATATCTACTAGAAATGAACCATATATGAATTATACACCAGGTATAGCTAAATGGAATACAGCTTAAAGTTCGGCTGCATCCATTCACTTGCATTGGTTTTTTGTCCACGCAATAGAAGTGAATGGGTGCCACTGCTGTTTATGCATATGAGTAGATGATGACAAAAATTATTTTTTGTTAAACTATCACTTTAAAAGAAGTTTTAGCTTTTTCAGCCACACTTATTAAGAGCGTTTGCATAAATGTAAGTGTAAGGTGTTCAATCTCCAATATCCAGAATCAAATTTTGCATCAGAAACCTTAACGATGAGATCAAACCACATTTGGTAATTTGTCCCTTGTCTGAATGCCACATCGATGTTTTCTACAAGTAGAAAATTTAACCCGTGGAGTGAAATGTGTTGAAAAGGCAACCCTAGCTCCTGTAGAAAAATAATGTTTTTAAAGTGTAATGTTTTAAGGGTTCATGTTTGTCATTGTTTGTTGTGTTTAGGCATCAGCATTTTTGCCATGTAGTATAAGAATTAAAGTATGTGATGTGTTTCGAAGATTTGTGAGGACTAAATGCAACATTGATATCCTGGTAATGCACTGTAAAATGCCATTCCAAAAAAACTGATAAATTATAATGTAATTTTATGAAAAAACTGTGAAAAATTAATAAAGAAAATGTCTTCATATTGATACAGTACATTGTGCCTTATTTTTACGGATTTTTACAAAGAAATTTCGTATTTTATGCATTATATGTACATTTTATATCTCATATTTTACTTAACTTATTTAATGAATGTATTATAACATTAATATAGTATATTTATTATATCATATTTATTATAATATAAAAATGTTTTAATATCATTAATCTGTTTGTTCAATTTGACACACAAAAGTAAATTTCACAGCATGTAACAGTGACATTGTTAAATGACATTGACAAATAGAAGTGATTGAGTGATTGATTATTAAATGATGTAAGACTACAGTTAAAATTGAGTAGTTTATTAAGTGTAATTACTTAAATGTTTCATTTGATCGAAAAGCCTAGTTTGTCATAAAATATAGGAGAAGAATTTTACATTATTCCTGTTGATTGTGGATTTTTCTATGATTTTTTCCAAAACAGACTTTGACAGGAGAAGTGATGAGGAGGTCTTCACGGGTGGACTGCCTGAGTTTCCCTCACTGGACAATGGCTTGGGAACAAATGGAGAAGAAGAGGAAGATCTCAGCATTGGAATGCCCAGCCCTCCGTCTCATCCCAGCAGATATGGGTCCACACAATCAGAAGTGGACCCTACAGTCCAACCCCTAGAGGTTATGCAAAGGCTAGCCGGAGACATGATAACGGCAGCAGTCACCGCGGCCATGCAGGAACGTCTGGAAGCTGTCGCTCCAGTGCTGGTCCAGGCACTGGCTGAGGAATCAGACAGCGAGGCAGAGGACTTTGAGCTGTTGGACCAATCAGAGCTTGAACAGCTGGAGGGGGAGCTGGGCCTGGACAGGGCAAACCGCGACGATCCATCTAAACCAAGTAGACCTTCAGGCTTTCTCTCGAAACTGCTGGGACGCCCCTGATCTTATTTGGAGGGATTCCGCTTCCCTCTATGATGGGATGTGGGTGGGAAGGTTTACAGGGAAAGGTCTAGCGATGTTAAGGTATTCCATTGTTTTTACTGTGCTGATGTGAGTCAGTTATTTTGCTATAAAAATAATTATATAGAGGAAGATTAATCATGTAGTGACGGATTTTGGCACTGCTTGTGAGTGGGTCATTGTATGAGATGTTTCCCATCAACCGGTCAATCACCAGAGGGTTGTGGACCAGAGCAATGTCACTAGTTTCGGCTGGTAGATGCAGGATATTTCGTGTTTTGCTGCCAAATTGTTTTTCTCTTCATCTTTTTGTCATGACTACATAAGCTTTAAGGCTGAGGAGATCGTCCCACTAAAAGACAATCAGCAAACATTTCACAGGAGTAGCACTTACATAAAAACCACATTATATATATTTTATTTGACACTGTTTTTTTATTTTCTCTTTCAGTTTGTTTGATTAACTTGTGAAATCATTTGCATGGACATACCAGTTGTTTTAAAATTTTGTAAATTTTTGCACCTTTTCATACAACCAAGGCACTATAGCAAACAGCTCCAAATCTGACAGATTTTATTTTAGCAATTTACCTTGAACTTAATTTAGGGATTAATTTCAAATCAAATATCATCAACGTCATCCCAACGAAAAACCGAATCTGTAAACCTTGTTTATCTTTTTATTGGAGAAATTAAGTGGTTAGTTTACTATACAACAAAATTTATGTCATAAATTACACAAATCGAGGTTAGAGGGTTTTCTAAGGTCCAAAGACAGCAACACAGTATGTACTCAAAGCACAAAGAGTTATTAATATTGCTTTCATGGACATGTGTTGGGCAAAAGATCAGGTTGTTGATTTTTTTAAGCTGGAATGCTCGATTCTGATTGGGCGGTTGTGACATTCCAAGCTTTGTTATTTCCCAATAACAATTGTTCAAGACTTTTATTATATGTCGATACTACTTGTGTGTTTAATATCATTGATGTCATGATTTAATATCATGCTCCAACGAAAAACTTGCAATTGTTCCTCTTCCCGGAAGGTAATTTGGAATACAAACATAAACGAAGCTAAGTAAATATTTCAAATTCATATTCATGTCCAGTTTTTATCATGTGGGGTAAGCAAGATGTAGTAATAATAGCTGTGTAATACGATGTAATAAGTGAACACTCAGTCGACTGTTACCACAGAATCAACTCATGCCTTTACAGAACATTATTCCTTACGTTTTGCGCACAAAAAGTCATTTTGTAAAATTACTGTTGGAACAACTTGAGTGAAATAGTCTGTTTTGAGAATGTCTTTACTAACTTTATGTGCTTTAAGTGTATGTTGTTTGGCTGTCTATGGGGGCCAGAAAGCTTTAAGATCCCATCAAACTCTTAATTTGTGTTCTGAAGCTAAAAAAAGATCTTACAGCTGTAGATCAACTTGAAGGTGAGTCATTTATAACAGGATTTTCATTCTTTGATGCATAATTTTTTCTGTAGGTTAGAGAACAGACAGTAAGCCATTACTTGTAGGTGCATCTTAAAATAATGTACTTTAAGAGGCAAATATTTCCAAGACCATGATTCTATTCAAAGAAATATTGATGTGTGTCTAATTTTAGTATTTCTTATAAAATTCTGACGTGTTGTAAATGCTGAATTTTGTTTTGAGATGGATTTCTGAATGGAAATAGACAGTTATTAATAAACAGTTTTTCCTTGTTTTTGCACTCATAATGAATGTTGTCTAAATCTAAATATGAATAAATGTCCGTTTGATTTTTTTATTAAAATCTAGAACTTATACAGTATATGTCTCCTATTAGATTGCTGCCATGCACATATGATTGCCTTATATGATTGCTAAATATGATCATACATTAAAAAAAATATGATTGAATATTGTTTACTTGTGTTTCTTCAATGATGTCTTAATGGAATGCATAATGTGGAATAATTTTCTCAATTATAAAAGTACACCATGTTACGTTAACATTATTACTAATAGTGAATGTTTTCTTTGTCTTTAATACTTAATATCAGTTAAATATTTGAGACTTTCACTCATGATTTATCATTAAAGGGGAGGCTCAGCCTCCATAAACCTGACACTTTCAAGCACCTGGTGATTTATTTACAGACTTGTATAGAGAACCATAAACGGCACCAACCATACATCATCTAAACATTTCCTGAAGTCAGGAACATAGTCAAGGTTTATTGTCTTAGTTCAGTATCGAACTTCACAACGAGGGATTTATACACTTGGTTTATCCAAAAATGGCAGTTATTGAATCATTCGTTCTTCTCACTTATATACTAAACTTGTATGTCTTCTGCCAAACGCAAAAGAAGATATTCTGAAGAATGCTGGCAACCAAACCAAGTAGACTTTAACACACAGCTCATAAATAATAATTTGTTATAAAATGTATAATAAAAGAATTTATCAGCACACAGGTCCTCAGGAAAAGTGTCTTTAGGATACTATACGAGTTAAACACACTGAACCAATTAAAAATGAAATGTATGTCTGGTGGTCCTGGAGGGGTTTAGCCCCAGCAGGACATGTTTTTACAGAACCATTTCTTTATGAAGTTAGTTCTTTAATGTGGTGTGATGTGTGGCTAAGGGCTAAAATAAAAATCAAAGGACCAAAAATGCCTGTAAGGTACGATGCTTTTCATCTTAATACATACTAAAAAAAGACAAAATGTTGCACAGCAAACTAGTTGAATATCCTTTTAAGTTTTGATCTATTGTCTAATCTATGTTCTATTGGAGATACTGTTTTGATATGCATAATAGTAAATAAAATTTAAGTTATATCTAATTCTTCTGTTATGACAGGAATGTAAATGACATGGTGTCACACACATTGAATCTGTTTGTAACAGTGTGTTACCATCACATTAGGAGTAGCTTTAAATCTTAAATGGTTTAAAGTTTTGTTTGTACTTTTTGTCTGCAAATGTGGTTGGCTTGAGAGAAAAACAGTATTTTACACATATTTATGTGTAACATAGGAAACAGAGATGTGCTGTTAAATAATATGAAACTAGCTTGTCTAAAATGTAAACTCTATAGACATGACTGAACCACTCTGAGTTTTATCACCTCGACCTTCCTGCCATGGTAAAGTTTGTGAAATATAGCAATATTTGGATTGTAAAATGTTAAAAGACATTTACATTCTAATTGTAAAAAACTGAAATTATAGTTCTTTAAAATCATTTTATGTTTCTTAAAAACTATCAAGATTACTTTGAATGGGAAATTCAATTGCATAAGTACAAAATAAGTTCCAATTCAGCAGATTTCATGTTCACCAACTGGATACACCAAAAATAAATGCATTGTGATTTCATTAAGCCCATAAGATGAACAGTCAATATAATTACATTATTAAATAAAGTCATTTCAAATACATTTTAATGCATTTGTTTTTAACCATAGGGCAGAGTTGCCAAGACATGTATATCTGGGCATTTCAAACAAGTCTTAATCAAAAATTCAACCATGAAATCAAAGAAATTAACTTATTTATTGTCTAAATTATATTATATGTTGATAAAGCAATAAATATATGTGAAACTGGTTGTTTATAATTCTAAACATGCCTAAATAAAAAAGTACTGGCCACTTGGAATCGCCATTTCTGTAATAATTTTTATGTTTATTTTTTCAAAAGCTATTTTTTGAAGTCCACTCTGGCGCCAGGTGTTCCGAAATCTGTAAAGAACTTTACATTCTTCTACGTGTGGTATGTTAAAATTATGAGGCTATATCATGTCCATGTATTCAGCTGCTTTCAGTTTGGATTGCAGGTTTATGTGATGTGTGTAACACCTGTTTGCAGCCAGTCAGAAGTTTAATTATATGTGTAACAGTGGATGTGCTGATCCGGACATCCCATAAACATGACAGATGATGAATGGATCTCAGTGGATACGATGACATAAAATACCATCAAATCCACTTCATAATTTGGAAGGGTGTGTGTCAAAACCAAACAATTTACCTGTGCATTATAAACGGATAATGTCCGATTGTTGACCCCGATCTTTAATAACGTCCTGAGCTCCTGGCCCTCAGTTGCTGTCACGGCATTCAGTTTTTTCTTTGGAATCTTCAGAGAGTGTGAAGAAATTGCAGATAACACCTTTTAAAAGCTGTTAACAGGAACCTGCTTTCTGTTTGTGGAGAGCTTTTACAGCAGGGGTCCTTTATGTTGTTCTAGTATGTTATCTAAAAATAACTAAGGTTCCTATAATATTCATATGATCAGGATGCAGTTGAATTAATATCCATTCCACAGACCATTTCTGGGTTCAGAATGAAATAAATATAATATTAAAAAGGGTTTAGGTTTTTGACAGATGTCGCACCCCATTCATCAACCAGTAAAAAGGGTATTTCCTCGATTATTTTTACATCCCTCCGGCCAGCTCTTCCAAGTTGGATCTTGCTGCCTTTCTTCTTAATTACAGGACTCCCATTGGTCGATGAGCTGATTTTAGTGACAGCCAATCCCAATACGGGCAACAGCAAGCTCCTGACACATGACATGCCTTTCGGTTCTTAATGATCATGGAGCTCCTTAAAACTGTCGGGCTGCACGACAGCATCTCAGAGGGTTTGGAGGGGAGTGCAGAGGCTGGGTGAAGAGTACACCCCTTCAGGGCCCGTTTATCATCAAAACTTTCTACTGAAACAGGTAAAACGACTCTCTGAATACTCATCTCATGTTAAGTTAAAAAGGAAGGCACTGAGGTGCTACTAAAATACAAATATATTTCTATTAATAAGATTTTTGCATCTCAGGTAAATTGTCGTATTGATGGCAAATTCCTTGCGTTTTTGCAAATTAAAATATGCTTAGTAAAAACATATTTATTTGTTTTGCTTTTGCAATAAGAAAATAAAATATTGTAGGAATATGAAAATATGTTTTCTCTGTTATGTCGAATATGTTGATTTCTACAATCTCTTTGGAAGTTAATGGTGAACCAAGATTGAGTACAAACTTTCACATTCTAAAACAGATGTGAAACAACTGGGGGTCGAACAAATTATGAAAAACAATTCAATTTGGAGTTAACTATTAATAGTTTGGATAAACTATTCAAGGCCATAATTTATTCCCGTGATAAATCTGAATGCCTTGATGCTTTGTAAACCTTATGTAACATAAAACTAACAATATTCAGAATAATAAACACTCGTTTGATACTGACCACTCTTAAATGAATTGATGTTTTTGTTTTAGGTGCCAGTAACAGAACACGATGGGAAGGCTCTCATTATCTATTGTGATCTTTGGAACTGCTCTTGCAGCTATCTTAATGCCAGGTAGGCCTAAATATTAAATATAACATATTTAATTGCACTAAACATAACTTGTATCTTTAAAAATAATTAAGTCGTTCAGAAACTTCAATTTATATATTTTTGCTTTATTTGTAGATTATGCAGTTTCTCTTGCACTTGAAACAATATTTCCATACACCAAAGAATTCTATATGCTATAATGTAACAAAGTTAAGCAACTTCTCTGTTTCATGTGTGAACAAACAGAACACTGAAACATCAATATGCAGAAACACATACCAGAATTGATATACTCATTTTCCGTCATGCTATTCACTGTAATGTTCTACAGTTGATATTTCATATACATCAAAAATCATTAAAAAGACACAATGAGATATGAAAATAAATTATGAATTTGAATAATAATGAAAACCGTATAAAACTGTACATTTTTTCTTTGCATTGAACATTAGATTATGTTACTATTATAAATATTTTTAAAAGCCCTTTTGTCAAGTGAAATCTTACATACAGCAAAACAATTTCAATGGAAGAACAGGAGGCAGAAATCTCACAGTATTCATCCAACTGTAGTTCGTTACGTGAGCTGTAATCATGTAATACGACCAACTAGCTGATAAATAGCAAGCACAGAGGATTTTGCACAAACAGAACATTTTACATCCTTCATTTTATTTTACAGCTCTGTGGGAATTACAGCAAGAGCCCAGGGCTAGTTCTTAACTTCTTTGTAGTTTAACAAGTTGACTCGCAGGGGGTCCCGGAAATTGAAGCCCCATTTTAACTCAGAGCTCTTAAAGAGAAGAGACTCGACTGGGCTGAATGAAATATCCATCTTCTGAAAAGAAAACGGCCTTCTTTGCACTCACAGTGCTGTTGCTGACTGGCATTTTCTCTATTCAAGCAGTGTACCTTTTGGATCAGAATAATTCTGTAACTATTTTATTATTGTTGTCTAACGCAGACTTCCTGAGTGCTGGCCCTGTAGGGAACCATGAAGTCAAGAATGGTAAGTATGACTTTAAGTATAGTTATACCATCAGATGTGCAGTAAACAGCACTTACGTCAAAGCTCTAAAGTGAGATGACAGCCATCAAACAAGAATCATTGCACATTTCAAAGATGGAAGGATGACAAAAGCACCACTAAGTGGGTCATTGTCATCATTCATGAGTCTGGATAGAAAAAGTCCTTCCTATTTATAATATGCAATATTTAGGAGGATATACTGACAGAAATGCAATATAATAAACACAAAAGTTTGGTAGTCTTGGCCTGTTGGTTCGTGATCCCAAAGTCGCTAGTTGGATACTCGGTACAAACAGGGTGGAGTGCATAACCAGCATTCTCCATCAACTTCAATATCTTCACGATTGAGATGTGTGTGTGTGTGTGTGTGTGTGTGTGTGTGTGTGTGTGTGTGTGTGTGTGTGTGTGTGTGTGTGTGTGTGTGTGTGTGTGTGTGTGTGTGTGTGTGTGTGTGTGTGTGTGTGTGTGTGTGTGTGTGTGTGTGTGTGTGTGTGTGTGTGTGTGTGTGTGTGTGTGTGTGTGTGTGTGTGTGTGTGTGTGTGTGTGTGTGTGAACAAACACACCCCATATTATTAACATCAGTACAAGCACTCTGGGCTTTACTTGTGGAAAACAAGTGCCTTACATTAAAGTTAAATGTTGTTAATTTAAACAATGCATAGTTTTCAATAGTTGCCTGAATATAATTGTAAAACGAAGGTAATTCAAATATAAACATACTAAACTACATTCTGGCTCATCCAGGCCCCGTTCAAGTTTAAATTCTATGTGTCACATACACAGTCAAAAACAGTATTATATGAAGTGAAATTATTTTAAGACTGCTAATAACCAAAGCCTTAAGGACTAAGCAAAGTAAAGCTCCAGTGTAAGTTAAATAGAAAAATGTGAACAATTTTACAAACATAGAAATAAAAACATTTACAAAAAGAATGTACAGAGACTTGAAACGTGAATAAAGTGAGTTAAGTTGTGTGGGCTTCTAAATTTACATTTGTACAATAAAAAGTCAAATTAAATAAATATATAAAATGTAAATTTGAGATTTTCCAGTTGTGCAAGATAATATGCAGATGTTGAGATCTGTGCATATTATAATGGGTTCAATTTAGTGAACAAATCTATTGATCACAACATAACATCTCTCCTCTACTGGTGCATTTTTACAACAAAGCATCACTTTAAGTATAGTTAAGGATGCAAATTGCTTTAACTTAATCGTATGCAGCAATCACACGTTTCAGAGATTGTTTTAAATCTCCATTTATAGAGGCTGGTGCGGAGAAGACAGACAGCGTATCGCCATTTAAAAAGCTGACACGCAACAGGAGGAACATTGCTTACTTCAGAAGCCAGCCTGATTTCTGGGGCTGGTATAAATACTTCATGGAGTCCAACAACCAGGAGGGAGTGAGTTGATTGCCATCCTTTACCCGTTACCTTTTGGTCAAACTCATTTGACACATTTGTCCTGTTTCCCACTGTGATCGCCTCCACAGGTTGAGGGCATGGATCGTATGTACGTCGCCTACCTTCAAAATAAGCACAGAGTCGAAGGAGGTCGCTCTTTCAACCATTACCTCACCCACCTGAGCGAAATTTACCGAGCCTGCGCCAATTCGGACGACCCAGACTGCATTGCTGAATCCACCAGCAAGCCCAAAGCTAAGCTTGTCATGCCTTTACCTATAAAACAAGCCGTGTGCAACCCATACCTCGACCCCTATTGCATCTACTCTGTTAGACCAAAATCTGCCGAAGAGGAGCCGGCTCCAATCCAGAGCTCTCTAATCCCCCTCCCGCTCAAAACGGCCCCAAACCCCTACTATTATGGTTCCGTCCTTGAGCCTTTCCTGTCGGCGGAACAGAGGGATGAACTCCTGCGTATCTGCAACCCTTCAGACACAGAGTGTCTGCAGTATCACCTGCGTGGTGCTTACGGATACAAGCCGTCTTTGTCCTCGTACGCTTACAGGCCCACGCTGGTAGCTAGAGGACCCTCAGGTCTGTATCACCTGTATCCAGGATGCAACCCCGCAACTGACCCCCTCTGTGTCGCCAACGTAGCAGCACCTGCATCCCAAAGGGCCGAGAGCGAATCCCCAAAAGAGAAGTTCTGCAACCCGTTGTATGATGAGGACTGCAACCCACTTTCAGCTGCAAAGCTATCTGGACTCACTTCACCCGTCTACGTTCCAAAACATGAGCCAGCACCTCACAATCTGGCCTGCGATCCTCGCTACGATCCCTATTGTTTGATGGGAGGTTACGCCGCTTTAATGAATCCCCCACCGGTTTTACCCCAGTTTCAGAGCCGACACCGACTGGGTATTCGTGGGAAGACCAAAGAAGGTTACGACTGTTACGTGTTTTACGATAAGGACTGCACACCAGTGGAGAATCAGGACCTGAGGGCCGGATCAGAATTAGACTGCCACCCTTACGACCCCAACTGTCGTAAGTTTGGCCCTCGGCCATCCACCGGAGCAGAAGCGGCCAAGACAGCCAAAGACGGCGTCATCGAACCCCACCCTGACTGCGACCCGGAGATCGATTATAACTGCCGGCTGCGTAGAGCAGACACCGCTGACCAGGAGCACAAAGACGATCCAGCCAAGCAGAAACAAGATCATGTGGCTCCGGAGCATTCACTTCCACGGATTGAGGACTTCCTGAGAGGTTATGTGGGTGGCTTTAAGAAATAAGAAAAGGAACATCCCAGAAACCGTACGAGAATGAATAAACACTGCACGATCAGATCTGTGCAAGAGAAGCCATTTAGTCAAGAATTCTTTCTGTATTGAACAAATGTCTGTGTAGATTTTGGGAAATTAGTAGACTGTGTTAGTCTTTATGGTTCTGTTGATGGGAATGCAAAGCATTCTGTGTATTTATGTATTGTGTATTGTAGGTTCAGGGTATATGACAATGAAATTAAGATATGTAAGGCGTTCTGTTATCTGTATTTATCTATAGTTTCTATAACCTTTTTATAAAAATACTGTCTATGTGTCTCTTTGCATTATAACTTGGTGGCTTAATATAGAAAATAAATGAATGGTTGTTTAATGTTGGCGTTACGTTTTTTTTATATAGAAAAATAAATTATTCTTTAAAGGGATAGATCATGCTCTCAATATATATACAGAATATATATATATATATATATATATATATATATATATATAGTGAGGGAGAGAGGGAGAGAGCGTATATTTACTTAATTTGTTTAAAAATCATGTTGTTGCAACCTGCAAAAGACTATCTTTCTTCTGCAAAACACAAAAAGTCACTTGAAGAATGCTGGTAACCAAACAACCTCCATGACAAACACGACTGCCCCAAAAAACAAGTAATTTAAAAGTTAAGTTATAGTTAAAAGGCAAAAGTTATAGTTAATGTTTTCAAATGGGAGATTTGTGTTCAGTCTGATTTATTATGTCTAGATGTCACACAGTAGGCCCAACTTTCTTGGGATAATTGAACACCACATTTTAAAAACTTGACTCTATTTTAATGTGAAATCATTTGCACTCAAAAATAAGTAAATATAAATGCATTAAATTTTTTTTGTATATGTAAGTAAAGAAATCAGGTAAATCTGAAACATTTTATTAGAACTCAACAAACATATTGGTTTGTATTGGAAATGTATACATTTTACTTAAATATAAATTTTTTCCTTACAAAAAAAAATCTTCGTTAATTTTAAAGATATTTACTTCTAGATTTTTAATCAATTATTTGGAAATATTCGACTGAAAAAATCATATTTGCTTGAATGATGTTTTAAAGGGTGCTGGTTACACCAGAAAAAGAACCAAATAATAAAAAAAGTTTTTTACAAATGTATTTCCTCTACTTTGAAACACATTTTAGTCATTTTTTGTTATGTATGGGTGAATGCAGTAGTGAATAATCATGTGTATGAGAAGGAAGCAGCAGCAGTCTGCTTTCACATCATGCAGTCATATGCTGAGATGTGAGTGATCGAGCAGCTCAGCTTAGTTCATTCTGCTCTTATTCATCATCTGGATTCATGCTCAGACTCCTTATCTGGTGAGTAAATCCTGTGCATCATTCTTAAATTTATTGGTTTTCCAATCTATTAGTCATTTATTATCAAGTTTTGACTTAAATTTAGTATATCTGAATTTAGTAAATATGTCTTGTATTGCTTTGTAAAAAACAAAAATTTTTCAATAATTACTTTCAACTTTGTGAGAAGATGCTCATATTGTTATATTAATCCTTCAAAACAATTTCAATATTATTCTTTTAGTTTTGAGAGCTATAAAGATGTATGCAATTCTGACTGATAGTAAGATTTACTATTCAGACTGTGTCAAGAGACAGTTGGGAGAAGCCAGCCGTGAAAAATCCTTTTCCCATGTAAAGCTCATCTCTCAGTATAAATTCTAGGAAAGACCAGAGTATCTACTATGTGATACCTGAAGAGACTTCTGAGGGTTTTTTTGTGATACGCCACTCATGTACACAATTAAATGAATTTATTAAAGTGAAAACTTATTTATCAGTATTGGCTTATTGAATTCTGTCATCTATATCCATATATTCAACTTTTCTAAATACCCTGGGCAGCAAATAAACAGGTGCAGGGCAACATCCAGACAAAGTTTATCGGGCTGTACACTATTGTACACACTAACTGACTAACAGCAGAACATTATTAAACAAAATTAATGAAATCATAAAGATATTGACGTTGCATTTGATAAAATTCTCTATTACAACGAAGTTCTGTGGTCTATTAAATCTAATCTTCAAATGTAGGTTTTGGAAAAAATTCTGCATTTTCTCATTATGTTCTCTTTTTAAATACACGATTACACAAATTACAACATTTATAAAATTATACTATAGATGATGCCCTTAGTGTGTCAGCAAAACTATTTTTTCCCCTTTTTGATAGAAAACGTGATAAGGGCATATGTGTCATATGTGAAAAATGTGAGTTAATTTGATTTACTTAATTCTTTCACTGACATATCAAAAATGTAAAATCTAAATTAAATTAATTTCAAAGCATTTTAGTTTACTCTTTATTTTTGGGGTATGTTACCGAGCGTGATCCTGTCTGATCAATCACCTTCCTCACATGTTGTTATGGAAACTTGCTTGTAATTGAACGCCTGCTTGTTGCTTTATAGGCCGAATTTCTACATCTTTGAAATTCTCAAGTTTTTTTTTTTTTACTACTGTGTTTAATGAGCTGAACTTTAGTGTTCTTTCTGAAAATGCTCACTCATCTGACTTTTGTCCAATTATTTTATGCTTATTGAAAATGTTGCTTCTCATTTGTACAGTCGAGCCGTGGTCAAGTTTAGTTAATGAAATCAAGAGGCATAACAACAATATCTGTAACTGTAAGGTGTCTAATTCATAGGAATTTTTAATAATTTAAATGTTTACGATTTGCTTTAATTCTAGTGACGTTATGGTGTGGGGCTTCAGTATTCAGCATGCATTTTTCTAACAGACATAATGGTTTGTACATTCACATCATGCAAATTATAAGAAAACCCACTTTGTAAAATGTTATGAATATTTATAAGATCAGGTTGGGCATCAATACAGATGTTCCTGCTTTCCCCAAACTTTCAATGTTTTACAATGAAACGTTCCATGTTTTTCTAGTAAATAAGCTGTTTTAAGTGAGTAATTTCATATTTGTTTACAGTATATCAATTCTATTATTGTTAAAATCATATAAACAACATTACTTTTAAATATGGTTAAAAAATTGTAACATTCTCAAGAAAAATCAAGTTCTTCACCTAAATTACACTAGATTTGCAATCTATTTCTGTTATCTGACATTTTACACATCTTATTTCACAAAATACATAATTCTGTAAAAACACTAAAATTACAGCTTTTTTAAAGTTTACATTAACAATCTGTGAAATATAAAGTTTCGTAAAATTTAAGTTTTTTAATTTAATCCAATAAGTTTGAATAACTATAAATTAAGTAAAAAGGCACAGTGTAGATTTGAAACTCTGGGATACAGCAATGACATATATCTAAATCAAGCCAGATAAAGTGGGAATCCAAATTAAACACGTTGTCACGACTTGCAAAGAATGCGAGAAACCTTATATTTAAACTTTTTTAAGTGTGAACTTCTGCACACATCACAGATTTCTCACATGCTGTAAATTCCTCAACACTCCTCCTGACTGCTGTCCTCTATATTGTGTTCACACCCACATTCAGCCTATAGTATATATGAAGGAATTGTCCCTTTTAAATAGAAACTGGGTAATATTGAGAATAATTCATTATTAATTAATAATAACACTTACATCTTGAAATTGAATCAGTCAGCCTATAGTAAAAGTATCATTATATTAAGCCTATTGTTTGTCTATGTGTTTTATAATTCAGATGAATTCCTTAAATATCTGCCTTATGTGTTTTTCAGGACATCCTGAAAGAAGGATGACAGGGAAAACGCAAACTAGTAACATAACAAACAGGACAGATCCTCGTTCTCTCAATTCCAGACTGTTCATTGGGAACCTCAATACGGCTGTGGTCCGGAAGACTGACATTGAGCAGATTTTTACCAAGTATGGAAAGATCACCGGATGTTCTGTGCACAAAGGCTTTGCTTTTGTGCAATATGGCAGTGAGAAGAACGCCCGCTCGGCTGTGGCCGGTGAGGATGCCAGGGTACTTGCTGGACAAACCTTGGGTATGTGAATTTTGGGCCTGTTTTAACTTATGTTTGGATTAACAGTGAGACAGGTGTCAAGTGTGTTTGATATGAGACTGAGAAAGCTGGAAAAAAGCAAAAAAATCTTTTAGCAGAAAACAGATCTAAGGTCATAGCAGTTGCCATGGTTACATGAAACATATCCATCATCAAGTATTAAAAATAAAACTTGGGTTGTCATCTATGTGAATGTGGCATGGCCTAGTGTACACCGTTCATTCGCCGGACAAGGTTTTGTTTTTACTGTTTTTATTGGTTTTGTTAATTTGTATCATATTGTTGGTTTTTAGTGACCTTCCCCAATAAAAAAAATTATGTGGTCCCTAAAATTAAAGAATAAAAAGACATAACTCGTTTTTGTAATTTTTTTAAATATCTATCAAATGTCTTAATAAGGAATCAGTAAATAAAACTCTGTTTGGTCAAACCATCGCTCACTGATTTGTTAAGCAAAAGCACTTAAAATATTATTTAATAAAATATTATTAAAATATTACACTATAATAATTGGATGCTCTGTTGCATATTTTCATTATTTTCATGTTTTAGGAAAAACATACATTTTATTTTTTAAACAGTACTATGGTAAACTTTACGGTTAAGTTTACAATAAAATAGAAAGTCAAAGGGGAATTTATTTCCATATTCACAATGCTTTACTCTTCTCTTCTGTTAGCAAGATTAAGTGCAGGTGAGAAAACTTTAAAGAAGAAAATAAAATACAGGAAAATCTTTTTAAATGAGTGCAATTTTTGCGTGGTGACTTGCTCAGGTAATTATTCTGCATACTGGAAAAGAGACAATGTCCAGTATGCAGAATTTTTATGTTCATGATGAAAAGGCCAGTAAGCAAAATTGACCACTAGATGGCGGTAAAAACATACTGTCATCCATTGGATTGAGGTGTAATTCATAAGGCAAGATCATACAGTGTAAAATCTTTTTTGCTACTTATTATTTTACATTATTCACATATTTTATATATGTCTCTGCAAAATTCAGTAATATCTCTGATTCAATTAATTGAAAGATCAATGTATTTTCATCATTTGCAGTAGTGTGTCATTAGAAAATATACATATTTACATTTATATACATTTTTATCACAAAAATGTATCAGTTTCTACCTATTCACATAAAGTACAGAAATGAAACCACTTGTTGAAATATTAAGTTGAAATTATAATTTGAGAATTTTGTAGAATCAAATGAAGAATTTTTAGACAAATTTATTCACGCACCCACTTTTATTCTAACATACCAGCAGAAATTGAAATAAAGGATGCAGGGAAATAATAAAATGCCACAACTACACAATTTAATTTGTATAAAAATATCTGTTTAAATGTAAGATAACCATATTGTGTCACACCCAAATTTAATGATATGTATGTGGCATGACCTCCATTCGGTTATATTCTTTAAGTGTGTCTTCATTTAAAAGCTTCTAAAAAGATCACTGACACACACAACAAAGAAAAATTGTGGGTGCATCCGTGTCACTATAATTAGCCTTTGTGTTCCTCAGAAGACTGAAACCTCTCGGATAGTCGTAAAGACATCTCAGTGTCTTCAATTTCAGATCCTGTCTTTATTTCAAAGGAAAAAGCATATTCCTGCATGTCATTAACTACCATCAATAACTACCATCCATATTATGCTTTCTGGGATGCTCACTTTCCATGTGCAAGAGCAATATAAGACTGTAGATATATATTTAAAAAATTATTTATGTACATATACTGTACACATATTAAATAAATAAAAAATCAGACTATCAGATAAGTACGAATAAGTGATTTCTTGAGAATACATTTCAAAACAATTTAACATTTTCGAGCCATTTTTGAATAGAAAATCCAATTAAATTATTATTTACATTTTTTAAATATCTACATACAATAATTGTAGTGGGAAACACCCCTAATATTATAGAAGTGGTAGAGTCTGGAATGGTTCATGCCTATATGCTTAACTCTGTTCAGTCAGTCTCTTACTGTGACACTACACTCAAGTGTGTTCAAGAGAGAGAAATCATTTCCTCGCATTATATCATGCCCAACCTGATGGACATGTACAGAAGAACAATGCACGAAGGCAAACGCTACAGTGAGAGATGTGAGTATTTCCAATTGATTTGTGATACCATTAAGAATACTGTACTATTATGTAATCTACATATTCAAATCATGTACATAATGGTTATCATTTGTAATGTAATGATCATTTGAATTCAATTTTACAAGTGAGTTTGATGAAAAAGAAATATTTAAATTCAATACACATAAAATCTAATGTAATGTTAAAAGCATGAATGCACTGTTAAATGGAAATGTCCAGTTGTAACCTAAAGAGGTTATTTTAGAGTATAACAAAACCATAGAATAATCTACGTGTGCATGATTTATCCAGCCACGTTGAAACTTTTGGTAAAGTAAATCAATTTACACCGGTTGATGTTGTTACATGGTGGGATTCAACAAAAAGTGTGTTCTAAATTGTGCTTTTTTTAATATGACATCATATTTGACCCCCTTTGTCTACTTTGACTGGTTATCACCCATTGAGAAGGACACTTGTTCAGTATGTGTTTCAGTTCTCCTTTCTTCATTCTGATTCTCAATGTTTTGATGGAAAAAAGACACATCAAAGATAGTAAGCAAAAAATCTGTCTGTGCCCACACTGGGGATAATGATCTACACTACAGACGGATGTGATACTTGTCCTCAAGAATACAAACAGTTCCAGGCTGTTGCACAGATTCGTAAACGAATTGCATCATGACCAAAGGAATGAATAAAGTAACACAAAAATGGATGATAAGTAGGTAGTAAGAAGCCAATACAAATGTCTTACAAGTAAGTGTAATATCATCAAAAACACTTTATTTTGAATGTGTTGTATACAGTATAAAGTTAGTGCAGAAAGAGATTGACTCCTAAGTCCTTGAAGTTCTTAGCATCTCTGCCAGGTATGGGTCACGGCTTATACAGAGATTTATCAGAATATTTCATTTGAGTTTAACTTTTAAGCCCAAGTAATATCCCAAAAGATGCTGACTTGTCACAGGCCGATATGTCTTGTCAAATGAATCACTTTAAATACTCAGCTCTACCTAAAGTCCTTTTAGCTGACAGCCAGACACACTGACATTAAGCGAAGGCTGTGGCTAAGAGAAATGCCAATCTTATGACTGGCTGTAGTCTGACAGGCCGCTGACAGAGTGGAAAGCATACTATCTAAGACCATCACATCAGTAAACAGAGTATTTTAATATGGATCCGTGTATAAAATATGATACTTGGTGACTGGCATAGTAAATTAATACTGGCATGTTGTTGGACCATTTGTTGATTGGATTGCGCTTTGGGTCATTTTACTTTTTTACTGTATGTAGATTAAATGACTAATCTTATATGATAAAATCATTATGTTGTGGCTTTATACACCTCTGAATGCACATTTTTATATATTGTGTTGGAATATTCTGTGTATACTTAAAATTGTGACACATTGCATCTTTACTTTGACAATTTTTTATTGTTATTCGTTTACCTACACTATAAACGTTTCGGTGGAAAACATTCAAATACTAGAGTAAAAATCCAACAGTTCATTTTTCCAAAATGTACAAATTAAAAAGTCTATGCAAAGAAAAAAATAATTTATCCATCAAATATACATGTTAATTTTTTACGTAAAAACACAGATTTTTTGGAGTGTACTCAAAAACTCGAGTTCTTAAAGTTCTTTAAAACCTCAAACACTATATGAATGGCAAGTAATTATATATTTATGAAAAATGTCATTAGGATTACTGGTAAATCAATGATCATGTTTCGATAAAAACATAAATCTCACTGTACAAAATACACATTGTTTTCTGTTACATGATCCCAGTTTCATTTTTTTTTTAGATAAATTCTATAGTAACCCTCTCACTGGCTTAATGTTTGAGTCTTCAGCATTATAAATACATTTCAAGTTTGAATGTATCCACTTAAAGAGTCTATGTGCCTCAGTAATGAATTTAGCTCAGTCGGGTAGAGACTAATTTAAACTCTGAAAGTGCACTGCTTTTCAGTGCAGATTTAGTGCTTTGTTTTGTGCTTCATCAGACTGAAGGCTTAAATTGCTTGTGAATGTCTTTAAGCCCTGAATTGTGATGTAGTCAGACACTCAGACAGACCGTCCTTCAGGATAACTTGCCGTGTGACCTTGTAAGATTGCTGGAAATGATTGTGCATCTGTTAGTGTTGCGCCAGAGAGAAGGAGACTGTATCTGAGAGCCATCGTTCATTCATCCTGACACTGTGCCTATGCCGTTGCTAAAATCCATTACAATAACCAGCCGGAACTGAATTAAGCATTAAGTATACTGGCAAAATATTTCATATATTTCATATACAATTATTTTTCGACCATTCCATAGATATCAACATGGCCGGAGAGCCCCGTCCCTATAGGCCGAAAGTGGGATACAGACGGCCCTTTTCCATATACAGGTGAGCATTACACACATTGTATTATATTGTAAACAGTTATTAAACATAATGTACGTGTGTTTTTGCAGTGGCTACGAATTTGATTATGGTTTCTACAGGGATGATTTTTACAACAGGTACGTACAACGGATCATCATTGCCATTTTAGTTCATTGGTATTTTAAAAACATGCTTGTTAATAGGTTTTTGTTTGTTTGCAGTTTTAGTGAGATCCACTAAGTCACTTATGGCCTTAACAGTATAAAAATGAAGAACTAAAAAGTGAAGGAAGAGATATCGCTAGTAACCATAATTAATGTCATTTTATTGCTTTGACTTGGATCCTTTGCTCCGGCTAATGATGAACACTCATCTCCAGCGAGACATTAACTGAATGTCAGAATCTGCCGGGTCATTAACCAAGCAACAGAGACTCGTCCACCATCCTTCCTCTGACATTTTCATGTGTTTGTTTTCACTGCTCATTTGACAGAACTGAGTTCGCTTCTCCATGGATGAAGCGAAATCCCTTCTTTACAGTAATTAGAAAATATACACGACAATCTCATTATTATGCTGTTTTTCATTTTTTAATGAAGGGGTTAGGAAATGTTTTGCATACAACTGTACTTTTGCATTGCCTTGTAGGGAATATTAATTCGGATTTTCTCTGTTATTATTTTAAAATTGGCTTTTTTGTGTACATGGTATATAAACATTTGATGAATATATGAAAAACATTCTGTGATATCTTTAATATTTACTGACTAATGGGATGTCAAATACTAAAACGCTACACTGGCTGGTTAGTATTTTTGTTGGTTAGAGGGATAATCCACCTAAAATTTTAATTCTGTTAGGAATCACTCAAACCTGCAACAATTTTTGTTTGTTAAACAATATAAAAGATATTTAAAAGAATATTCTCAACTGAGATTTCTGTTGCACCATTTACTACCATAGTAGAAAAATTGCAATTACAAAATGCAGATCACAGAAAAAGATATTATGAGATATTTAGAAAAACAAACTGTCTTGGACCCATCTTTGATATCGTTGTTTTTCTATCCTAGTAATGATGTTTTAGAAATGTCACTTGCTTCCAAAATATCTGTCTTTCTGCTTAACAGAGCAACTAACTAATTTACTATTATATTAAGATAAAGCTGGCTGGTTTTACACATTTTGCCACTTTTAGCCGGTTAGAATCCACTGGCTAAAACCAGTTAAACACAAGCTTTCCCAGACTATGTGGAAGAGTCTAAACATATATTGATGTACATATGCATCAACATACACTTCCAAATATGCGTTTCAATTTGATTTTCTTTTGTTTCTTCAGGATTTTTAACATTCAAGGCCGATTGGCACCATCCCCTCGGGCTATCATCCCCATCAAACATTCACGTGTGGTTGCTCTCTCAACGCGCAGGAAAAACTCGGTTCAGCCAAAGATGACCAGCTGCTCATCTTATCTAACAACACTATCATCAGGTTCACGTTCTCTTTATGCTTGTCCTTTACTTCAATTAAAGTGTTACACAACTATCCAATGGTTTGTAGATTTAGTTTTTGAACGATCTAGAATGACTCCCTGCAACGGTGAACCTTACTGTCTCGGTCTCGACTAAACCTACCACAAGGCTGTCATGGAAGACATCATTCAGTCTCGTGATACAATTTCCAAATAGCCTGCAATGTTATGTAATCTTTTTGAAAAAGGAATTTTACATTTCTTGTCCACATTGAAACTGTAGCACACATCGTGTAAGCAAAGTGATCTGTTGAAAGATGAATGTACACTGCATGGACCAACATAATTATCAAAGAATTTGTCTTTTTGAAAATGTGTGACCCTGCCTGTAAAAAGGTAAACAAAAGTAATTTGCTATTTAATTGTGCAGTCTTTGGACACAAAACATTAACATATTTAAAATGGACTAAGAAAGACCAGGTCAAAGATTGAAATCACATTGAACTTAATAGGTCGAATCAAACTGAAACGCTTGTTTCCATAGAATTCGATTTTTGACTCAAGCCTTACAGAAAGTTTTCCCAGACAGGACCACGTTTTTTAATTCAAAAGTATGCGAGAACATTTGAGTATCCGTTAAGCCATAATGCTTCTGTCATTCTAGAACTACTAACAGCACAATGAAGTTATTTTTCTGTTTTCTTATCCAAGTGAAATCTGATCAGCTCCTGACTATCAAGCAAGAATTGTCTCAGATCAAGATTAAGATAGACGCCTTACTGGGAAGGTTAGAGAAGATTGAACGGAAGCAGTTTGCAGAGACAGGTAAGAGGAAGAAATGAACATTGCTGTCAGTGTAGAGGCCATGTTGGCAGGAGATAGATTAAGAACACTTGTCTTCATCACTTTCAGTGTCAGCCCTGGTAATCGAAAAGAGCACCATTCAGTCTTTCCTAAAAAACAAAAAAACAAAAACACATTGTGCTGGAAGACATTTGGAAACCATGTGTTCCTTTCTTTCTACAACTTCTTAAAAGTTTACCACCTTTAATCCTTTCAGTGTAGCGAAGGCCACACTGTAATCTCAGTGTCCTCTGACTCATTCTCCATATCTGTTCCAACCTCTGTCTGGGTTCTCATGTTGTGAAGAGGCCCAAGGGAAGCACAAAAAACCCCAGCATTCCCTCTACAAGACGGGAGAGGAATCTGATGGAGATCAAGATCATCAGGAAAACAGATATTGGAAAGTGACCGATGAAGGTGATGGGGACTACGATGACAGTGTTAACAACAAACTGGTGAGTAATCCTCATTAATGTCATCTGAATATGACAGGCCCTGCTGTGTGTTTGATATAACATTTTGAGATCTGGTTTGTTTTCAACCCTAGATATCCACACGTGTAGAAAACCACATATCTGATATAGACAACTGAACGGTTTCTAATGAAAGGTTTGTTTCTGGCATTCAAGTCACATTTTCCATACAAAATACAAATGTACAATATCTCTTGCTAATAAGTATGATTTTTCAGTAGATTGGTCGAACTAACAAACTATTTATATTTTAAATGCTCTCTATAGCGATAAAATTCTTTTATTTTTTCCAGCTTTTATACTAACCAATGAGACTTCAGGTTCTTAAAGCATTGCTCTGTGATCACTATTAGTTCATATATATTGAAATATAATGTGTCATCATTTTTTTTGATCATTTTAAAACACATGGGAGTTCAGAACACTACTTGAGAAATCATTTACTCTTGTATGAACAAATTCCTTTTAAACATGTAACATTTAAACATGTTTTGGGTTTGCTTTCTTTAGAATTGAGACCAGCGCACCTATCAAGTTATTTTTGAAGATGTCTTGGAAAAATCTGTACATTTTTGGTGTTTCAACCAATGATTATTTATTTATTCATTGATTTAGGGCAAAGTGAACATCAGGGACAGTAAACACATTTTTTTTTAAATGAAAACCTGATACATTCTGTGTGAGTTTGCGTTTTTCACAGATTTAACCAAATGGTCACCTATTAAATTAAGTGATTTATCTAGAATAGAAGTAAACTTATTTAATAAAAACTGTCATAGTATTATTATATGGGTATATACTTAAATGATGCTTGTGTGTATGAATTCAAACAATTCTTACATTTTGATTTATAAAATGTTGTACTTTGATATGAATAGTTTGATTGTTTGTGAGTGTTATTTGTAATGTATTACCTAAATGTGAAATAAAATGAATATATATACGTCTCATTGTTGCTACCGTAGATATACACACATATGCATCAGGATGTGGATGTTTTGAAATGTTTTTATTTGTGAACAGATCACAATGTAAAGTGGATTCTTATATATTTTATTTTTCTTTAAATGTTTTTATTTGTGAACAGATCACAATGTAAAGTGGATTCTTATATATCTTATTTTTCTTTAAATGTTTTTATTTGTGAACAGATCACAATGTAAAGTGGATTCTTATATATTTTATTTTTATTTAAATGTTTTTATTTGTGAACAGATCACAATGTAAAGTGGATTCTTATATATTTTATTTTTATTTAAATGTTTTTATTTGTGAACAGATCACAATGTAAAGTGGATTCTTATATATTTTATTTTTATTTAAATGTTTTTATTTGTGAACAGATCACAATGTAAAGTGGATTCTTATATATTTTATTTTTATTTAATTGTTTTTATTTGTGAACAGATCACAATGTAAAGTGGATTCTTATTTATTTTATTTTTATTTAAATGTTTTTATTTGGAAACAGATCACAATGTAAAGTGGATTCTAATAGATTTTATTTTTATTTAAATGTTTTTATTTATGAACAGATCACAATGTAAAGTAGATTCTTTTATATTTAATTTTCTTTAAATGTTTTTTTTAAAGATGTGCAGAAAAGGCCACTGTAAGAGGAATAAGTTATTGTTAAAAGTCCTTTTCCGTTTTCTTTTGCGCTCACAGAATTTCACTTTAATATATTTTTTAAATATTTGAGAATTTATTTTAAGGCTTTTTATAGTCTATTTTTGAAAAAAAAAAAAAGAACTACGGGAGAGGCTGATTAATTATGCAGAAAGTAAATTTAAATGCCTGTAAATCGATTTTTAGTACATGGTGAACTAAGTTTAATAAAAAAATATTTTCAGCTCATGGTTTAATATATATAATATATTATTTTGTAAAACCGCAAACGTAACAAAACAAAAGTCTTGCACAGGAAGTGGCGACACCCGGAAGTGCTTCATACGATGCACTGCTAAGCGGGACTTTTAATTTCTAGAGCGGCAAAACACTAAAAGCAAACTGTTAATATAACAGTTAATAAAACATAAATATATAATATTTAGTTAGTAATGATACACCGGAAAATAAGGTCAGTAAGCTAATGTGTTATAAAAAAATATATATATTGAAGTTAGAAACAAACCCAAGGTTTAAAGAACTTTACATTTGCCTTTCACATTAGGTGACATTTGTACTCCTGTTAGCTTTAAATGTTACTTAATTCTTTTAATACGAGTTAATAAATAAATGAGTCACTATTAGCTTATTTTGCATTCTTTGTTTACATGTTGTGTTGCTAAGTGCTGATTGGACAGATGCAGTGTTTACAAATCTTATTTGCATTTGCATCTCAATGTATAAATAAGTGCATGATCTATCACATAATAACCTTGTGATGATAAATGTTTATTATTTTATCCTCTGTTGTTTTTGTTATGATCCATTTGTCCATGTGTCACCCCAGAGATCTGCATTAATTATTGTTTATTTAAAGCATAATTCAGTTTGACAGGTCAAAACCTCCAGTCCATGTGTGTGTAGCCTGTCATGGCTGTTGGAGAGCTCTGTTTAATCGATAAGGACATTACAAGGTATGTGTTTGACATATTAATACTAGTTTTGCCTGGTTTGCTGACATTGGATTTACTGAACGTGTTCCTAGTCTGATAGAGATCCCATTGAATCCCAGCATTTCATCGCTGAATCTTCACTGTAACCGCATTTCTAAGATTGAGGGCTTGACAACAGCATGGCACATTCGACATCTGGACCTGTCATCCAACCACATCTGTCGGATTGAGGGATTGGCTTCGCTGTCCTCACTGCGCACCCTAAACCTGTCTTGCAATTTAATCACCAGGTTGGAAGGTACTTATTTTAGGAAACATATTTGGATGGAGTAAACAGGTAAAGTGGGACTATAGGGATATGGTTCTACAATCTCTATATCAAGTCACTACTATGGATGGAGTTGATCGCTTGGGACACACATGTCATTCAGCAGAGGACAGCCCTATGGATGTCCCTGGCCTTGAGGATTTTCTTGAGTTTCTTATTTCATCAGACACAAGTGTTAATGGCGGACCGGTGATGTCTTTTTAATGAGAGTGTAGCCAGTTCAACGTATCCAGTTATTTCATTTCACTTGTTTTATACAGATTGTTTGTTCCCATATACGTACACTTTTTATTATTTTAAATTTTGTTAAAGAGAGTTGAACGTTGGAAGGCTAGGGAGTAAAATCCGAATGTGAATAAATGTAAAGGCACAAAATGTTCGTACTTCAAATGAACCACAGTTTTTACAAATTCTATAACTTACTTTGATATACAACATTAATTTTGTTTTTTAGGCCTCAATGGACTTACAAACCTCACAAGACTAAATTTGGCCTACAATCATATAAATGATCTAACTGGTGGGTGTTAACACACTGTTTTTCTTATCGTGCAGCAATTTTTAATTTTATTCCAGCGCCTGAATTGATTTTTTGATCTCCCTTAATTGATATTTAAGAAAAGAACATCGCTATGTCCTGTTTACATTTTCTGTGCTTTTAGGTCTATTATATCTCCATGGAGCTGGGTACAAACTAAAACACCTGCAGCTCCAAAGCAATCGACTGGATTGTATGAACCACCTTCTGCAGTGCATGGTTGGACTGCACAATCTTAAAGATCTTACTCTCAGTAAGGACGGCTCTCAGAATCCAGTCTGCTCGCAGCCAGGTTTGTATAAAAGACCCAAAAAGAAATCTGAAATCTTGAAAACTGAGATAGCAACACCAAGGTCATTTGCTCCTGTTAAAGAAGTGATGTATAGGAATGACATAATTAGGTTTATTCATATGTGTGTTTTCCCTCTGTTTGTAGGCTATAGGGATATGGTTCTACAATCTCTACATCAAGTCACTACTCTGGATGGAGTTGATCGCTTGGGACACACATGTCATTCAGCAGAGGACAGCCCTATGGATGTCCCTGGCCTTGAGGATTTTCTTGAGTTTCTTATTTCATCAGACACAAGTGTTAATGGAGGACCGGTAATGTCTTTTTAATGACACTTTTCAGTGTAAAGTTAGAGTGACAGTTCACACAAAAATATAAACTCAGACCGGTAGACTATCATTCATACACAGAACACAATAGTAGATATTTGAAGAATGTTGGCACCTATTTACTTGCATTGTTTTTGTGTATATACAATAGAAATTAATGGGTGACACTGCTGTTCAGTTAAATTCTTTAAAATATCTTCTTTATGGTTCTGCAGAAGTAAAGATTTCAGGTCTGAGATGACAAAAGTATGACTTAAAGATGATACAAATTTCCATTTAGATTGAAACAGTTTAATAATGCTATCTATTATACATTTTCCTGAAATCTGTATGCACTTTTAAATTAAAATTACAGTTGCGTAAAGTTGAAGTGAAAGTTATTTTGTCAACATATTTCCCTGTTCTATAGGCAAAGCCAGACGCTCCTCTTGCTACTGCTCAAATTGATGAAGTCTTATCCCAGTTTCGACAGCGTGGTGAAAACCCAACAGCAGAAAATCAACAAAATGAGCTTCGTATTAAAAAACTAGAGCAGCAGGTTTCTCACCTCATTAAGAAGGTACAGAAAATAAAAGGATAGTTATCAGAGTCAGTCATTTTGTCCATTTTCAAAATCCAATGAATGATATATTTCATGATAATGATAATGACTTTTTATGTACCCAGGTCCCAACTGAGGATACTGTTAACACAAACCATAGTTTACCCTCTGTGGTACGTAAAGCAAAGAGAGATACTGATCAGACTTCTGAGAGTGAATGTGATGCTGCCAAAGAGTACCAACGGCATTCCAGAATCCCAACTTGTCCAAGGAGCTCTGCAGGGAAAAGGCCAACCAAGGAAAACAGGCCCAAACAATCTGACTGGTTGAGTAAATCAAACACACCAAATTTCAAATGTTTTTTTCAGCAGTGGTACATTCACAATTATTAAATAGAAGTGGGTTGTGTATGTATTATTTTTGTGTGTGCTTTTTATACAAAGACTTTTCATTAGATTTTTAATCGCAAAATGTATTCATTATTGTTTCTCAACCCACTTCAAATATACAACATACATGAATAATTATACTGTCCGTTCCAGTTTAACTGCGTCAGGTTGTAGTAGCTTTACATCTTGAAGAGATAGCCTTAGAATGAGTAAAGAGCCTTAGAATGAGTAAAGTCTATTGTTTGCTGTGTTCACTGCCCTGAATTTTTAGCGTAGTACCGTAAGGTCGTACCTTTAGGTAATGCTTACTAGTAATTTTGTTAATACAGTTTCTTAGTAAACTTCCAATTTAATATTTTTGAATTTGTGCTTTTGTTGCCATTGTAGTGTAACAGATACACCGAAACAGAGATCCACAAAACAGGCTGTTGGCCCCCGAAGGAAGACACCAGCCCAGAGCTCTGGGTCTGAGGAAACCATGCCAGTCGAGTCTGTTAAAAAAGGCCCCAAAACAATAAGAGCAAATCCTGTCAAAGGTCCGGCTCAGTCTCAGGAAACTTACAGGGTATGCAAACGATGCCGCTTAGATACAACAATATTTTAAATTGAAATAGATGTAAAACAGTATATTAGGAATAACAAACTTTGTGTGTACATTTAGGCAATAGTGGAAGAGCGTGACCAGGAACGAGAGCGACGCTGGAAAGCAGAGCAGGCTGTGAAAAGACTGACAGAACAGATCAAAAACCTACAGACTAGAGCCAGTGAGGAGAAAGATCTGCAGAGTTTAGCCTTACACACAACAGACAGGTAAGCCAAAGGAATATATGTAATATTTTCAAGTCTTACTTGATATCTTCTTTTTTGTTCTAAGGCGGAAAAAAGTCATACAGGCTTGAAATGACATGACGGTAGCATATCATCTTGCTAGGATTTGCAATAGAGCAAAAACAAAACATTTTATTATTACTAAAATATATGATAACTTTGCCATGTTGTTTATTTTTCTCTAGAGACAAGCGACATTAAATAAGTAGCTAAATTAAAAGTTACACCACTGAGAGTAAAACCAGAAAACACCATCCTTATAAACAAAATAATTTGCAAATCTGGACATCTGTTATCGCACATTAAAACATTTCTCCCAACAAGGACACTACAACAATTTCCACCCCAATCCATATTTTCACTGGGGATGCTTGGCTTCACATATTGCACCTAATTGGTGTCAGCTCCGGTTTAATTGGTAGATCTAAATACACTGAGGTATAATTAAATTTTATTAGAAGTGCCTGATGTCCCCATCGCTTCGCCCTGAAGCATGAAGCTCCACCGTCCCACCTGTGCGTCTATTGATGATGGCCCCGATGTTGTGCTCTAAAATTAAAGCCCACGCGCTCCCCCTTGTGATAAATCGTAATTATAATGGAGATTAAAGTCGAGGTGACAGGCACATGTCTTCTGAAGATCATCAATCAATTCTAATTGCATCCCCTGCAGCACTTTGCCGGCTAATGACTCTCGCATCACAAAGTCCAGTATCTGTTTTGTTCATTTGTCTTCTCCTGAATATGTGTAGGGGGTTTTTGAATCAACCGTATATGGAATCATACATAACATGTCTTTATATACCATATTTTTGTATGTCTTGTCATAGAATTCAAACGTAGACCCAATTTTGTCCTGTCATTTCTGAATACTCATGTTCGGTCAAAAATTGACGAAATAAAGAATTGTGAGATGCTGTGATGTTGTTCAACCATGCTTCAAGCACAATGCGAATGCATGGAAAACACAGAATTGATAAAAGGCAACTTCTTTTCTTTTCAAGGCTGAAAGAGATGCTGTTGAAAGAGCGTTCTGATAGGGCGGGACTGCAAACCCGTTTGCAGGAAGTGGAGGAAAGATACAGGTCTACATTGGAGCAGCTGGAGCAGACACACAAACGGGACAAGCAACACAAGATGGCGCTGCGCAGTCTGGAGGACAGCGTAAGCCAAGCAGAGGCAATCAGGGTACAACAGCGTGCTGAAGAGGTAATCATAATTTGTGAAGTTCATCTCCAACCAGTGCAACTTGCACTAATGGGTGATAGTTCACTCATAAATAAAGACGTCATTGTTTAATCACAATCTTTATTTTCAACCCAGCAAGACTTTCTTTCTTCTGCAGCAAGAGAGGTAGAAGGTATTTTGAAGAATCTTGGTAATTTAACAGCCCTGGCGCCAATTCGCTTTAATTGCATATACACAAAACCAATGCAAGAAAGTAGGTGCCAGTTGGTAAAATTTCTCAAAATACTGTATTTTGTGTCCTTCAGAAGAAAGAAAGTAATACAGGTTGTAATGTCAAGAGCTTGTGGAGATAGTCAAATCATTTCTATTTTAAGGTATTACTTTTGTTCCTGAGATAAACTTTAAAATGCCCCGAGAGCACTTGAAAAATTTTGTTACAAATAATTATAATACAACATGCATTTGAAGGAATATATACAAGTACTATTTGACATTTTTAACTACTTTGACTTAAGATAAGTTAATGGAATATGTACTCCTGACCATTTTTTACCATAAGAATGCAATTTTACTTTTACCTACTATTTTTACTATAAGAACGTTTGTTTGTCAACAACATTTACATGTAACAATAATTTCTCAGATAAAGAGGACTCAGGAACTGGAAAATAAAGCATCTGCCTTTAAAAGAGAAGTCGAAATACTCAGAGCTTCAGCACGACAGAACAAAGAGAAGCTACAGCAGTTGCATGAACTGTTGGCTTCACGGGAGGAGATGCATAGGTACTGTGAACAAGCCTGAAAATAATTCAATTACACATACAGGACTTTTCCATGAAGTCATTCCTCTAACCTCTTGCTCTTCTCTTGGCACTTGTTTGACTGCTTGACTTGATGGTACAGGAAGGAACTTGCGTCGCGGTTGCTTCCTGGTGGGACAGAGTTTAAGGATGCTGTAGCCAAAGAGTTGGAGGCTATAGAAAAACGATTTGCCCAGAAACAGGATGAGATGGAGCAAAAGCTTGGTGATTCTCAAAAGCAATATGCTGCTCTGGAGGATGAGTTTCGCATGGCACTTACCATTGAGGCAAAGCGTTTCTCAGAGGTAGAATTTCAAATAAAAATGAAAAGAATGACCTTTTGACAATATAGTTTAGAAAGGTTTGAATCAATTCTAATTTGTAAAGTCAAACACACTGAGATTAGGAAATGTAATTATTATTTGAAAAACGTTATAGTAAATATATGAAAGAAATGTCAGTGCGGTTCGTAAAATGTCAGACTGGTAATAAAATGAATACCAATACTTTCCAAGTTACATTTTTTAGAAAGTGTTTTAACTCTGTGGGTGTTTGTAGGTAAAGGAGGGGTTTGATCAGATATCTGCTGAGCTTCTAGAAGTGAAATCAAGCCTCAGTCAGTCTCAGCAGAAAGAGAAGCAATCAGCCTCTCTGGTGCAGGAGCTCACAACCATGGTGAAGGAACAGAAAACAAGAATAGCTGAACTCCTCAAAACTAAAAGAGAAGCTGCAGCTGAGTTTAAGGCAAGAGCAAAAAACTTTCCAACCTGTATGACTCTCTTTTTTGGCAATACACATAATAAAACAATTTTAAGAATGTATTTAAATGGCACCCATTAAACTGCTCTGGTGTTCTATCTGTAAAATATAAGTAATACGGAGCCAGAACTGTTTGGCTTCTAGCTTTCTACAAAAAATATTTTAATAATGGAAGAATTTGCATTTCAAGTTACAAATATCATGTGCAAATCATGATTTGATTGTGGCTTTAGTCTCATTATCACACATTATCATAACATACATTTAGATTTATTAATTTTTATTGTTGACTAAAAAGCTTTGAGTGCTTTTTTTTACATCAAATATGTTATGTTTCTGGCCATTATTGTAAAGAAAATTTGCCATTTTAAATGTTCTTGCTGCTGCACTTCTGAAATAACACTATGCTTTGCTTTTACATGCAAGGCCCGTCTGCAGTCATTGGAATCCCGTTTAGAAGAGGACAAACGCCTCAACCTTCAGGTGGAGCTACTAAAAAAGGACAAATCAAAAATGCTATCGCAGCTTACAGCGCAAGAGTCTGTCATAGATGGGCTTCGAGCAGAGAGGAAGATCTGGGGCCAGGAACTTGCACAGCAAGGTACAGAAATAAAAGTAAAAAATTCCGGCATGATAGTGATAAAGAAATACTATCAATAAACAGAAAATATAAATACATTTATATAAAGCTATAAACATATTAAAAGAAAAATTATGAAAAAATAACAAATCGTAATAATTGTAATAAATAATAAATAACTGTTGTTCTGATTCTGCACTCCTGATATCCTGATTGGCTGTCATTGTTTAGTGCTGTTTAACATCTAGAATGGATAGAAAAACAATTGTCTCATTAGACCACACACTGTTGTTGTTTTTATCTGCTTTTCACAGTTTTTATTTATGTGCATTTGTTTAGGTGCATCCTTAGCCCAAGACCGTGGTCGACTCGAGGCCAGGATTGAGGTTTTGTTAACCGAACTGGAATCGCAGAAGAAGCAAAATGAGAGAGACAATGATGCACTCAGGATTAAAGCAAAGATTGTTGATGACCAAACAGAGACTATCCGTAAACTTAAAGAGGTACAGTCCTGTTGATTAAAAAAAAGATATAACCTTACAGACCAAAATCCTCCCAGAAGTTTTCTCAGGTGATCTCATTTAGTTTGTGTTGCACCTAGGCCCTGCTGGAGCGAGATAATCAGATCCGTAAACTTCGTGAAGAGAATGTGCAGGATCAGCGAAAGTCAAAAGAGCAGATGGAGGAGGTCATGGCATCTGCAGCGGATCTCAGAGACACTGTGGAGCAGCTTAGTCTCAGGAAAGAAGAGCTGAAACAACAGCTCCACGATAAGGAGGCAGAGCTTGATGAGGTCAAAGAGACTTATAGGTATGGCACAACAAAGCTAGGTCATTAACAATATCTGATAGCTTATACTTAATACTTTTAGACCAGGTAACTTTTCATCATTTTTTGGAAATAATATATGCTTGGTAGGGCTTCAAGTAAGAAATGGCACGAAAAAGCAGAACTGTTGAACAGCCTTGAGAGCCAGGTGAAGAGAATGAAGGAAGGGTTTGATTCCAAAGAGAGTGCTCTGGTGGAAGAAAGGGACAAAGCCTCACAAGCACACAGGTATAAAGAATGCCACTGATCTCATATAAACAATATTATATAGATTTTCAATGTTTCTTTATTGTTTTAGAGCGGTAGTGGAGAAGCTTCATTGTGTGGACGATGCCTTCCGTAGACAACTGGAATCCCTGCAGGCTTCCCATCAGGCCGAGCTACTTCGTCTGGCGAACGAAAAACAGAAACAGATAGAGAAAGCCAATCAGAAGGTAATCTGACTTGCATATTTATAATAAAGGTTTCAGCTGCTTTTAGAGTGTCCAGAAGAGATTATTTTACACAGAACAGCTCAATTAAAAGTTGTAGAGATTGAGATGTGTTTATATTAATTTACTGAAAAAAGTGGAACTAATGCTTGATCAATACTCTCTTAAAACAGTTTAGATATGGCCAGACTGCATCTCTTTATTATTTTTATCACAGGTGCTCCAGGTGGAGGAGGAAATGCGCCAGCTGCTTGAGGAATCTGAGAGTAATAAAAGGGTAATGGAGGAGAAAATGAGACGCCTCACACAAGTGCTGAAAGACTTTTAACCTCCCATGTCTTGCAATGCCACAAGACAAAAATACTTGGAAGATGCCTTTTCACTTTTTTGTTTATTGAATAATTTTAAATGTTTTCATTTGTATATAATCAAAATGCAAACTGGTCTTTCTTCCCACAATTAATTTATTTTGGTCTTATGTACTTGTATGTATTTGTGTTGTTACCTTTATAATTAAATCTATAAACTTGTTTTAAATACATGTCTTTTTTGTCATTTTGAGATGCATGAAATGGGCCATTCCACCATTATGGATGTGACAGTTTGTGTTATGGAGGTGACATAAAACGCTCTTAGAATATAATTGTGACCAGTTAACTGAACCAACCATTTATATTATACAAAACTCTTGTTAAACGTGTTAAAACATCAGAAATATATAAGTCTATGCTCAAAATTTTTATATTAAAAAAGTTAATTAAACCTGCGACATGGATGTTACAGTTTGCGTTATGGAGGTGACATAGAAATGCTCTTAGTATATAATTGTGACCAGTAAACTAAACCAACTTTTTATACTTAACAAAACCCTTGTTAAAAGTGTTTAAACATCAAAAAAATATTAGTTTATGTACAAATTCTTTGTATTCAAAAATGGAAATTAACCTGCATTATGGAGGTGACATAAAAACGCTCTTAGAGAATAATTGTGACCTGTAAATTCAACCAACTTTCATATAATAGAAAACTTTCATAAAATTGTTTAAACATTAGAAAAATATTAGTCTATGCTCAGTTTTCCATATTAAAAAAGTTAAATAAACTTGTGTTATGGATGTGACATTTTGTGTTATGGAGTTGATAAAAACTCTTAGAATATAATTGTGACCAGTAAACTGAACTTAAAGTTTATATTATACAAAATCTTTGTTAAAAGTGATTAAACTTCAGAAAAATATTAGTCTACGCACAATTTTTTTATTTTTACTAATTTGAATTTACCTGCGTTGTGAATGTGACATTTTGCGTTATGGAGGTGACAAAAAACTGACTCCTATTTTGAAACAATCTTCAAAAGATATATGTGAATTAAAATCTACAAACCAAAACTAATAAATATTCAACAAGTGAATTTATAATCTATAGAACTTAAAACAATAACCATTTTTTTATTTTAATGTGTCAGTTTTGGAGCAAAATGTAAACATATGGATGTGTCAACCCTAAAAAAGGCCTTACAATAATATAAATTTGTCTGAAAATATAAATAATAAAAAAATCTAATTAAAAATCTTGGATATTTAAAGCACAAAAGTTGCTATAAATCTTCTAAAAAAGGCCTTACAATAATATAAATTTGTCTGAAAATATAAATAATAAAAAAGTTGTGATTAAAAATCCTGGATATTTAAAGCACAAAAGTTACTATAAATCTTCTAAAAAAGGCCTTACAATAATATAAATTTGTCTGAAAATATAAAAAATAAAAAAATTGCAATGAAAAATCTTGGATATTTAAAGCACAAAAGCTGCTATAAATCTTCTAAAAAAGGCCTTACAATAATATAAATTTGTCTGAAACTATTAATAAAAAAAAAGTTGTAATTAAAAATCCTGGATATTTAAAGCACAAAAGTTGATATAAATCTTCTAAAAAAGGCCTTATAATAATATAAATTTGTCTGAAAATATAAATAATTAAAAAAAATTAATTAAAAATCTTGGATATTTAAAGCACAAAAGTTGCTATAAATCTTCTAAAAAAGGCCTTACAATAATATAAATTTGTCTTAAAATATAAATAATAAAAAAGTTGTAATTAAAAATCCTGGATATTTAAAGCACAAAAGTTGCTATAAATCTTCTAAAAAAGGCCTTACAATAATATAAATTTGTCTGAAAATATAAATAATAAAAAAAATTAATTATAAATCTTGGATATTTAAAGCACAAAAGTTGCTATAAATCTTCTAAAAAAGGCCTTACAATAATATAAATTTGCCTGAAAATATAAAAATAAAAAAATTGCAATGAAAAATCTTGGATATTTAAAGCACAAAGGTTGATATAACTCTTCTAAAAAAGGCCTTACAATAATATAAATTTGTCTGAAAATATAAATAATAAAAATTTTTAATTAAAAGTCTTGGATATTTAAAGCACAAAAGTTGCTATAAATCTTTTAAAAAAGGCCTTACAATAATGTAAATTTGTCTGAAAATATAAATAATAAAAAAGTTGTAATTAAAAATCTTGGATATTTAAAGCACAAAAGTTGCTATAAATCTTCTAAAAAAGGCCTTACAATAATATAAATTTGTCTGAAAATAAAAATAATTAAAAATTTTTAATTAAAAATCTTGGATATTTAAGGCACAAAAGTTTATATAAATCTTCTAAAAAAGGCCTTACAATAATATAAATTTGTATGAAAATATAAATAATAAAAAAGTTGTAATTAAAAATCCTGGATATTTAAAGCACAAAAGTTGCTATAAATCTTCTAAAAAAGGCCTTACAATAATATAAATGTGTCTGAAATATAAATAATTAAAAATTTTTAATTAAAAATCTTGGATATTTAAGGCACAAAAGTGGCTATAAATCTTCTAAAAAAGGCCTTACAATAATATAAATTTGTCTGAAAATAAAAATAATTAAAAAAAATTAATTAAAAATCTTGGATATTTAAAGCACAAAAGTTGCTATAAATCTTCTAAAAAAGGCCTTACAATAATATAAATTTGTCTGAAAATATAAATAATAAAAAAATTGTAATTAAAATATTGGATATTTAAAGCACAAAAGTTGCTATAAATCTTCTAAAAAAGGCCTTACAATAATATAAATTTGTCTGAAAATATAAATAATAAATAAATTGTAATTAAAAATCTTGGATATTTAAAGCACAAAAGTTGCTATAAATCTTCTAAAAAAGGCCTTACAATAATATAAATGTGTCTGAAATATAAATAATTAAAAATTTTTAATTAAAAATCTTGGATATTTAAGGCACAAAAGTGGCTATAAATCTTCTAAAAAAGGCCTTACAATAATATAAATTTGTCTGAAAATAAAAATAATTAAAAAAAATTAATTAAAAATCTTGGATATTTAAAGCACAAAAGTTGCTATAAATCTTCTAAAAAAGGCCTTACAATAATATAAATTTGTCTGAAAATATAAATAATAAAAATTTTTTTATTAAAATATTGGATATTTAAAGCACAAAAGTTGATATAAATCTTCTAAAAAAGGCCTTACAATAATATAAATTTGTCTGAAAATATAAATAATAAAAAAGTTGTAATTAAAAATCTTGGATATTCAAAGCACAAAAGTTGCTACAAATCTTCTTAAAAAGGCCTTACAATAATATAAATTTGTCTGAAAATATAAATAATAAAAAAATTGTAATTAAAAATCTTGGATATTTAAAGCACAAAAGTTGATATAAATCTTCTAAAAAAGGCCTTATAATATTATAAATTTGTCTGAAAATATAAATAATAAAAAAGTTATAATTAAAAATCTTGGATATTTAAAGCGCAAAAGTTGCTATAAATCTTCTAAAAAAGGCCTTACAATAATATAAATTGGTCTGAAAATATAAAAAATAAAAAAATTGCAATGAAAAATCTTGGATATTTAAAGCACAAAAGTTGCTATAAATCTTCTAAAAAAGGCCTTACAATAATATAAATTTGTCTGAAAATATAAAAAATAAAAAAGTTGTAATTAAAAATCTTGGATATTTAAAGCACAAAAGTGGCTATAAATCTTCTAAAAAAGGCCTTACAATAATATAAATTTGTCTGAAAATATAAATAATAAAAAAGTTGTAATTAAAAATCCTGGATATTCAAAGCACAAAAGTTGCTATAAATCTTCTAAAAAAGGCCTTACAATAATATAAATTTGTCTGAAAATATAAATAATAAAAAAGTTGTAATTAAAAATCCTGGATATTTAAAGCACAAAAGTTGATATAAATCTTCTAAAAAAGCCTTACAATAATATAAATGTGTCTGAAATATAAATAATTAAAAATTTTTAATTAAAAATCTTGGATATTTAAGGCACAAAAGTGGCTACAAATCTTCTAAAAAAGGCCTTACAATAATATAAATTTGTCTGAAAATATAAATAAAAAAAAAATTGTAATTAAAAATCTTGGATATTTAAAGCACAAAAGTTGATATAAATCTTCTAAAAAAGGCCTTATAATATTATAAATTTGTCTGAAAATATAAATAATAAAAAAGTTATAATTAAAAATCTTGGATATTTAAAGCGCAAAAGTTGCTATAAATCTTCTAAAAAAGGCCTTACAATAATATAAATTGGTCTGAAAATATAAAAAATAAAAAAATTGCAATGAAAAATCTTGGATATTTAAAGCACAAAAGTTGCTATAAATCTTCTAAAAAAGGCCTTACAATAATATAAATTGGTCTGAAAATATAAAAAATAAAAAAATTGCAATGAAAAATCTTGGATATTTAAAGCACAAAAGTTGCTATAAATCTTCTAAAAAAGGCCTTACAATAATATAAATTTGTCTGAAAATATAAAAAATAAAAAAGTTGTAATTAAAAATCTTGGATATTTAAAGCACAAAAGTGGCTATAAATCTTCTAAAAAAGGCCTTACAATAATATAAATTTGTCTGAAAATATAAATAATAAAAAAGTTGTAATTAAAAATCCTGGATATTTAAAGCACAAAAGTTGATATAAATCTTCTAAAAAAGCCTTACAATAATATAAATGTGTCTGAAATATAAATAATTAAAATTTTTTAATTAAAAATCTTGGATATTTAAGGCACAAAAGTGGCTACAAATCTTCTAAAAAAGGCCTTACAATAATATAAATTTGTCTGAAAATATAAATTAAAAAAAAAAATGTAATTAAAAATCTTGGATATTTAAAGCACAAAAGTTGCTATAAATCTTCTAAAAAAGGCCTTACAATAATATAAATTTGTCTGAAAATATAAATAATAAAAAAATTGTAATTAAAAATCTTGGATATTTAAAGCACAAAAGTTGCTACAAATCTTCTTAAAAAGGCCTTACAATAATATAAATTTGTCTGAAAATATAAATAATAAAAAAATTGTAATTAAAAATCTTGGATATTTAAAGCACAAAAGTTGATATAAATCTTCTAAAAAAGGCCTTACAATAATATAAATTGGTCTGAAAATATAAAAAATAAAAAAATTGCAATGAAAAATCTTGGATATTTAAAGCACAAAAGTTGCTATAAATCTTCTAAAAAAGGCCTTACAATAATATAAATTTGTCTGAAAATATAAATAATAAAAAAGTTATAATTAAAAATCCTGGATATTTAAAGCATAAAAGTTGCTATAAATCTTCTAAAAAAGGCCTTGTAATATTATAAATTTGTCTGAAAATATAAATAATAAAAAAAATTAATTAAAAATCTTGGATATTTAAAGCACAAAAGTTGCTATAAATCTTCTAAAAAAGGCCTTACAATAATATAAATTGGTCTGAAAATATAAAAAATAAAAAAATTGCAAGGAAAAATCTTGGATATTTAAAGCACAAAAGTTGCTATAAATCTTCTAAAAAAGGCCTTACAATAATATAAATTTGTCTGAAAATATAAATAATAAAACAGTTGTAATTAAAAATCCTGGATATTTAAAGCACAAAAGTTGCTATAAATCTTCTAAAAAAGGCCTTACAATAATATAAATTTGTCTGAAAATATAAATAATAAAAAAGTTGTAATTGAAAATCCTGGATATTTAAAGCACAAAAGTGGCTACAAATCTTCTAAAAAAGGCCTTACAATAATATAAATTTGTCTGAAAATATAAATAATAAAAAAAATGTAATTAAAAATCTTGGATATTTACAGCACAAAAGTTGCTATAAATCTTCTAAAAAAGGCCTTACAATAATATAAATTTGTCTGAAAATATAAATAATAAAAAAATTTTAATTAAAAATCTTGGATATTTAAAGCACAAAAGTTGCTACAAATCTTCTTAAAAAGGCCTTACAATAATATAAATTTGTCTGAAAATATAAATAATAAGAAAATTGTAATTAAAATATTGGATATTTAAAGCACAAAAGTTGATATAAATCTTCTAAAAAAGGCCTTACAATAATATAAATTTGTCTGAAAATATAAATAATAAAAAAGTTATAATTAAAAATCCTGGATATTTAAAGCACAAAAGTTGCTATAAATCTTCTAAAAAAGGCCTTATAATATTATAAATTTGTCTGAAAATATAAATAATAAAAAAGTTATAATTAAAAATCTTGGATATTTAAAGCACAAAAGTTGCTATAAATCTTCTAAAAAAGGCCTTACAATAATATAAATTTGTCTGAAAATATAAAAAATAAAAAAATTGCAATGAAAAATCTTGGATATTTAGAGCACAAAAGTTGCTATAAATCTTCTAAAAAAGGCCTTACAATAATATAAATTTGTCTGAAAATATAAATAATAAAAAAGTTGTAATTAAAAATCCTGGATATTTAAAGCACAAAAGTTGCTATAAATCTTCTAAAAAAGGCCTTACAATAATATAAATTTGTCTGAAAATATAAATAATAAAAAAGTTGTAATTAAAAATCCTGGATATTTAAAGCACAAAAGTTGCTATAAATCTTCTAAAAAAGGCCTTACAATAATATAAATTTGTCTGAAAATATAAATAATAAAAAAGTTGTAATTAAAAATCTTGGATATTTAAAGCACAAAAGTTGCTATAAATCTTCTAAAAAAGGCCTTACAATAATATAAATTTGTCTGAAAATATAAATAATAAAAAAAATGTAATTAAAAATCTTGGATATTTAAAGCACAAAAGTTGCTATAAATCTTCTAAAAAAGGCCTTACAATAATATAAATTTGTCTGAAAATATAAATAATAAAAAAATTTTAATTAAAAATCTTGGATATTTAAGGCACAAAAGTTGCTATAAATCTTCTAAAAAAGGCCTTACAATAATATAAATTTGTCTGAAAATATAAATAATAAAAAATTTTTAATTAAAAATCTTGGATATTTAAAGCACAAAAGTTGATATAAATCTTCTAAAAAAGGCCTTACAATAATATAAATTTGTCTGAAAATATAAATAATAAAAAAGTTATAATTAAAAATCCTGGATATTTAAAGCACAAAAGTTGCTACAAATCTTCTAAAAAAGGCCTTACAATAATATAAATTTGTCTGAAAATATAAATAATAAAAAAGTTGTAATTAAAAATCCTGGATATTTAAAGCACAAAAGTTGATATAAATCTTCTAAAAAAGCCTTACAATAATATAAATGTGTCTGAAATATAAATAATTACAAATTTTTAATTAAAAATCTTGGATATTTAAGGCACAAAAGTGGCTACAAATCTTCTAAAAAAAGCCTTACAATAATATAAATTTGTCTGAAAATATAAATAATTAAAAAAAATCAATTAAAATTCTTGGATATTTAAAGCACAAAAGTTGCTATAAATCTTCTTAAAAAGGCCTTACAATAATATAAATTTGTCTGAAAATATAAATAATAAAAAAATTGTAATTAAAATATTGGATATTTAAAGCACAAAAGTTGCTATAAATCTTCTAAAAAAGGCCTTACAATAATATAAATTTGTCTGAAAATATAAATAATAAATAAATTGTAATTAAAAATCTTGGATATTTAAAGCACAAAAGTTGCTATAAATCTTCTAAAAAAGGCCTTACAATAATATAAATTTGTCTGAAAATATAAATAATAAAAAAGTTATAATTAAAAATCCTGGATTTTTAAAGCACAAAAGTTGCTATAAATCTTCTAAAAAAGGCCTTATAATATTATAAATTTGTCTGAAAATATAAATAATAAAAAAATTTTAATTAAAAATCTTGGATATTTAAAGCACAAAAGTTGCTATAAATCTTCTAAAAAAGGCCTTACAATAATATAAATTTGTCTGAAAATATAAATAATAAATAAATTGTAATTAAAAATCTTGGATATTTAAAGCACAAAAGTTGCTATAAATCTTCTAAAAAAGGCCTTACAATAATATAAATTTGTCTGAAAATATAAATAATAAATAAATTGTAATTAAAAATCTTGGATATTTAAAGCACCAAAGTTGAAATGTGCTATAAATAAAAAAAAAACTATTTTCACAGTAATGTTGCTCGAATATTAAATCAGTTGCTCAGTTATCTCTAGTGGAACATTCACACAGGCGGACACGCGGTGCCGTTGCCATAGCGACGGTAATCGAACGTCACTTCCTCTCGTTTAAAACCCCTCGAGGCACGAGTGTTGGTAGTAAGGTCGCCCTGAGGTAAGCGGCAGAAGGAGATGTGTCTGCCCCCCCTCACCAAATAAACCAACCGAGGCCGACCTCCGGGGTCCCGACCGAGACGGAAGGGTCGTTGGGAGCCCCCTGCGAGACCGAAGGGGTTTGAGTGGGATGGCGGAGTCGAACGGCACCGCCGGGTTTCCTCACACGGCGCCGAACGGGTCCAGTCGCCACGAGAAGAGTTTGGGTCTCCTCACAGTCAAGTTCGTCACGCTGCTTCAGGAGGCTAAAGACGGGGTGCTGGACCTGAAAGTGGTGGGTTCGAGCCCGACCTGCGAGGACTCACACAAAGACATTGTGTGTTTCGTAGACTAGAGATGTGTGCGGTTGGTGGTGTGAAACTGGGATGGATGTGTCATTGGACCACGATGATGGGGTGTAAAGTTAAATCTGTGGGGTGTGTGAGTGCCCCAGGGCAGGTGTTTGTTACCTGATGCTCCACGCAGCGTGTAGCGCAGCGACGTCATTCAAAAACAAACATGGAACGTTTTTCAAACATTTCGAATGTCGTCATGCTTCCTGTTAACGTTCAAATGCAGTTGAGGAAATCCTCACGGGAATGCCATTGGAGTGACTGAATCCAGCACAGGATACACACACAACTTCAGGAATCCTCTTTCTAAATGTTTACTAACTTCTCACCATTTGTGTTCTACAGGCTGCTGACAGCTTGGCTGTCAAACAGAAAAGAAGGATCTACGATATAACCAATGTTCTGGAAGGCATTGGGCTCATAGAGAAGAAGACCAAAAACACAATTCAGTGGAAGTAAGTACGCTTTGTGATCTTGTGTCAATCACATCATTTTTTGTCATTCGAATGTGCTGGACCTCTTTAACGTGGAACACCAACGAGATCTCGAATAATGTGATGGTGGTAAAGTGAGCCATTGTTTGAATCTTGTACATATTTTTTTGTGTTGTGCCCTGCATTTGACCCATCCTAGTTCAACGACATAATATGGTGAACACACACACACACACACACACACACAGTGGGCTGGGCTGCCCTTTATGGGCCGTGGTGCCCACGCAATTGGGGTTTTGGTGGATTGCTTCTGGGGCTCATCTCTGTCGGGTTATTGAAGGTGGGATTGACATTTCACTTTACCCACCTACTGTTCCCGCTGGTACCGAAACTCATGTGCAACATTTGCAAGTCTGGTTCTCAAACCCATTTTGTGTTCCGAGGAAGAAAGTTCAACAGGTTTGGAATGACACGAGCATGTCCTATTTTAGGGAGGAATGTATAAATGTTTTACAGACATAGCTTTGCAGTTTGTCTGTTTCTGTACCGCACTATTGCAGGTGTATCATATTTAAAAGTTCCTGTTCTTTTTTTATTAATAGGGGGGAGAGTACTGGCTGCCAGCCTCAGGAAGTTTTGGAACAGGTAGAGCTTCTCAAGGCAAATATTGCTGAACTGGAAGTTCAGGAGAGAGAGCTGGACATGCAGAAAGCGTGTCTGCAACGGAGCATCAAACATCTGAATGAAGACCCCTCTAGCTGTAGATATCCTTTTTTATTAAATGTATATCTCAGAAACTGCAATGTGGATGATGTTTATTAAATTTCTCGATATTTTGGTCTTTCGATGAATGGTTAACACCCCGAGAAAAAAGCCTTTTTTCCACACCATTGTGAGTGGAGTGCAGTTAATTACATGGTGAATGCAACACCAGTCCTCATTGAGTGTGTGCAGTTAATGTTGGGGTGTAGAGTGGCCCTAGTCCAGTTTTTCCAGTATGTAGTCTATTCCACATTATGCTAGAGTTTCATGCTCACTACACCAGTTATTCCTCTTTGGATTAAGTTAAAAGTGCCTAATGCCTCAACCTCGAACCTTTAATGTCGTTGTGCCTTCTTTTTCAGAAAAAAAATACAAAAGAATCTGCTGCTTTAGCACTTTAAGTTTGTCTCTTAACATTGCATACATACAGCTATGTGACACATGAGGACATTTGTGACGCTTTTGGTGGCGACACACTTTTAGCTGTGATGGCACCATCAGGGACACAGCTGGAGGTCCCAGTTCCTGAGATGGTACATTGAACGCTTTATCTTATTAAAAAGCAAAACAAATAAACATAAAACTATACAAGTTTTAAAAAGAAAATGTTTTTTGTTTCTAAATCTCCAGAGTCACAATGGTCAAAAGAAGTACCAGGTGAACCTGAGAAGTCACTTGGCTCCCATCCAGGTGATGCTGATAAACAGAGAGTCCAGTCACTCCAAACCTGTGGTCGTCTCTGTCCCTCCTATAGATGACATCTCAGCCATGCCCACTCCTCCTAGTACCCCAGCAGGTCTCCATAGGTTCCCCATCTCCTCAGCAGAGCTCAGTGATCTGAAGCACAGTCGCCTCAAATGTCCCACTGAAGGGCACCACCTCACTCCGTCCTCCACACCCCCAGATATGCACATGGGTATGTCATTCACACACTGACTCCACGCCTTGCTTTCCATGTGATAAGAAATGTTGGTAAGGTTGTGTTGTGTTCAGAATATCAGACAGCACATTGCTTATTTTAAGTTGTAAATATACACTTATACATATAAATGTATATCTTTTTTACATCTTTTAGATTGCAACCCAGAGTCCCCTGCTAGTCAGTGTTTGTTAATGCAGGAGTCTTTAGGAGATGCTGAGACTGTTGCAGAACATCAGCGGGACATGGGGGGCCAAGATCTGCAGTCCATGCTGGATGAAATGAGGGAGGAGAGAGAAGGTAATGCAGATTCTATAAGTCTTATCTTGCGACAGCAGGAAACAGGGATTTATTCAAAGGGGATTTATGGAAGATGTATCTATTAATCTACAATCCCATCCTTTTCCCCCTCCAGGTGTTTCTGATCTCATTGATGAATTGATGTCATCAGATGGTAAGTCCACTAAAAACACGATCTAGCTTTTTTGTTACCCATCTGTATTGTCTTTAACTGCCCCCTTGTGGTCATGTAAGATGACTTAATTTTGTTGTATCGTTTCTGACCGAGGGTAATTTACTTCTGTCCTTCTCAGTTTATCATATAGATACTATCAGAATAGATACATTTTTGTAGTTTGTTTTCACCAGAGGAGGATGGGTTTTCAGGGAAGCTGAATGATGGGTCCCATCAAGTTTTTTTTTCTAAAGGCACCTTTTTACTTACATCTCTTGTCCTTGGCATAACGTTTTATTGTATTGATCTGTGTGTGCTACATTGCAATCTTTTTGTCATTGGCTATCAAGATAATGCAAGATTTCAGTATCCTTAGGGGCAAAAATGTTTTTACTAAACGCTTTGTGTATTGAATGACTTAATTTTGATTACTTGTTCTGTGTTTAATTCCCATAGTTTTTCCTCTGTTAAAACTTTCACCCAATCCTGGCGTTGATTACAATTTCAACCTTGATGACAACGAGGGCGTCTGTGACCTTTTTGATGTGCAGATTCTTAATTATTAAGGCATGATTCATGCCATACTGGCCCACACTTGCCGTCATGGGACAAAAGCAGAGCTAATGAGTCTTCCCTGCCACTGCCAACGGCTGCATTCCTGCCTCACTATCTGCCCCTTGAACCGTGGCCTGCACTCGGTTTCACGTTAATTCATATTTCATCCACCCTTCAATTTCATCCTCCGCTTGGGTTTGTAAGTTTCTAACAGTGTTTATGATCGGACAGCTCCTTCAGATGGTGAAAAAAAGCCCCTTAACCAAAACCGTTGACTTTACAAACTCTTGTCTGTTGACATTTTGTGTTTCCTTAGCCATTAGATTGTTTTCACCAGTGGTTATCCTCATTATTCCTAATGTGTGATGTCTTAATGCATGTTGGTAAATCAAAAGTATATTGTATGTAATCTGGCGAAGTGAAACCACCTAAACCTGACACACACAAATTTTGAGTATGCTTGTTGGAACATGTGCCTTAAAAGTCTATTTGTTCTTTCTGCTTGTCTTTACTATGCCACCCTTTCTTATTCTTCAGTTAATGATACTAATAAACAGTTCTAACTTGTCATTCTGCATGTATGCAGGAGGACTAGCGTGTGCCATGAGAATGAATAATATAATTTAATAAGACAAGCAAATACTTGTTTGAATTGCTTGATTTGTATCTCATTTCACTGATTGTTTGAATGAAGATTGTTGGTTTTGTATTGTAGTAACTGATGATAAGACATATTTATGTTGTGCTTTTTTACTTATTCGAATCGTCTATCCTCGGAGTATCACAACGTTGTTCACTTTGTTGTGGACAGCAAATTAAAGTTTTTTTTTTAAGTTGTTAAACTGCCTTTTGAAAATCTTCAAAGTTAAAACACTGTAAAATTGTGCCTTTTTCCATTTTTCTAATCAAAGGAGCAATGCTTTGTTCTGTTGCACTTTTAATGTAAACATTCAATATTGCTGAAGTTTTTTTGTTGGGAAATTTTTGTAAAGAACATTTTTGTTTGTACCACTGTAATATAATTCACATAAAAGCATAAGCAGAATTCTGTGTTGTTTTTACTTGCACTGAATCTGTTAACCCTTCCACTTTAATAAATAATTAAAAATATTTTTTATTATCCTTCACACAACTGTGTGTTTTACCAGATGAGTGTCACTTTCGATTAATCTCACTCTAAAATATCAGAGGAAAAGTCTATTTCTGATTTGTTTCAGACAATGTTACTTTAATTTTATAGCTCCATACCCAATTTATAGACTTGGAAATAAAGTTTAAAATATAACTACAAATAGCTACAAATCTAAAGTCAGTATTTAGTTAAGTTTAGTAATGTTTACTTCAACCTCTAACTTTAAGACCTCATTCAGATTCGACAGAAGGAAAGTATGTAATGCGTGTAAACCTATAATTCAAGTGAAGACCATCCAACGCTTTTTTATTTTTAAATTAGTCAAGCTGTTTCTTGTTTGAGTACTCTATTTACATTCCTCACTGGAGTGTGTATTGTGAGGAAAACAAATGTTCTTTGCCTGTTTATGATGAAAGATAAACTAATGGATAAAATGTATGTATAAAGACATTTGTTTCTTTCTGCAGCTGGAAATAATTCAAATGTTGTGCTGCCCCTATGATCCATATCAGTGATCTGATATTGTTCAAGATTACATCTTTAGTTCTATAAAATGGTCTGAAAGTAGAGGCTAGAGAAAAACTGGTTAATTAGACATAATGTATAACAATTAACCCTGACCTGAACTCACAGAATAGATCATTGAATGCTATAACCTGTTAATGTAATATTTTTCTGTTAGTGTTAGGATGATGCTATATCTGTAAAGCATAGATGTGCACATTTTGTTTGTGTAGAATAACTGTGATTATAAAACAAAGCTTGTTTCTTTGACCCTTTATGAATAAAGTTCACTGCATTTATTTACATGCATGAGTTTCAAAGGCATGGCTGCACAAAAGACACTACAAGGGACACAAGAGCCTCTTCCTACTTTAGCCTACTGCCCCTCATATATCCTGACTAAGTTTGTTAAAACTCACGCATGAAAGAGATGTTGAAAAAATTGTTTCCATCAGCCTATAAATGAAAAACCAAAGTTCCCCAAACTTACTGTAAATTTCAAACTCATAGACTACAATTTAAAATTCTTTAAAAGAGAAAACTTGCATTTCAGGCAAAAATCCCACCATATTTGTTAACCATGAAAACATTTATACATATTTGTATAACATGCATTGAAAAATCAAGTAGTGGCATCCTGGAATGATCCATCCTTTATGCTCAAATGGAAAAGGTACTTGTCTCTTGGGACTGTGAATGGGAATTTAAGGAGATATTCACTTCCTGTTGCTCTCTCGCCCTTGCCAGTCTCCTTCCACGATCTCCAAAGCCTTTCGCACATTTCATGACGTGCTTTCTAAAAGATGAACCCATGAAGGTGTAAAGAACCGGATTCAAACAACAGTGGGTCAACGCAAGGCTCTCTGTGATCTGCGTAGCCGTGTCCAGGCTCTTACTAAGTCCACAGTGAGTCACAAATGTGTACACAATGTTCATGGCTCGACAGATCTTCACCACATTATAGGGTAACTGTGTGACCAGAAAGACTCCCACCATAATCAGCAGAACACGTATAGACCTCCATTTCCTGCATCTCCTTTCTGCTGGGAGCATCACCAGCACCCGTCCTACACGGACGTAACAGTACAGCATCACCAACAGAGGAAACAAGAAACCTATTATGACCTCCACCACCTCCAACAAGGCTTTAGCTCTGTGCGCCATGTCCGATGGATATATTGCCAGACATCTCTTGTCGGTATGAAGCTCTCTAACAGTAGAAAACACTAAATCAGGAATGCCAAGAAAACAAGCAACGATCCACACTGCAAAACAGTGCATTCTGGAGTGTTCCTTTCGAAAGATGCACACAAGGCCTCTGTTTCTGTCACTCGCCATCAAAGCCAGGTACTGATCCAGACTGATGTAAGCCAAAAGCATCATACTGCAGGTGAAGTTGATGGTGTACAAGGAAGAGACAAGTTTACAGAGAGTCACTCCAAGCTCCCAGCCGTGGACCGCATCGACGGCCCAGAAGGGCAGAGTCAGGAGAAGCAACACATCCGCTACGGCCAAGTGAACGATAAACATGTCAGTCATTGTTTTTAGTTGCTTGCAGTAGGTATAGACGGCCAAGACAAGAGCATTCCCTGATAATCCTATCACAAGACACAACCCAAAAACAGCCGGAAGAAAGATCTGGGCAAAGGAACGCACGTCGCCCTTTTCACAAATACTCTGATAGTCATCATAACTGAAGTTTACGCTGTTGTTGTTGTATTCAGTGTAGTAGTCATAGTAATCTTCTTCTAAACTTTCCATTTTTTCAATGAGAGTGCTGAAAACAAAAACAGCAGTTTAAAGAGACCTGGAAGTTTGTCATGTTGTCACTTATAAAAATGTTTTCCTTTTTCATCGGAGAGCAGAAAGCATTTTTACTAAGTCTACTTTTCAATGCATACTTAGAATCTCAGACAAAACTGAAACCAGAGATCTTTATCAGTTATGGCAGATTTTCCCATCTTTCCCATACTCGGATATTTGCTGAAAACAAACCATAAGAATTACAAAACGCTCTCCTTATCATAGAAATCTAGTCTTTAAACAGAAAAAGGCAACATGTTTAACAGGTCCCAGAAATCCTGCAGCAAAATGTAAAGATTATGCAATATACTGTACAATGCAAGCCCTTACAGCCCTTCCAGTGCTGTATTTTAGTTCACATTACATACAAAGATTTTTCTTCTAAAAGTTCACAAGCACATGTTATCTTTTGTTGCGTATCTGAACATCTGCACTCACATACTTTCTAAAACGTTTGGCCTGTGTGCGATCACAGCAACTGGAAAAATAACTTTCAGGTATTCTTAACATCTGCAACCACTAAAGTGGTAATCTTTAAACAGA
>CM065664.1:1857345-2179845 GCA_033220385.1 Triplophysa yarkandensis | reverse complement strand
AGAATGCACTTGCATTGTTCTCATTGTAAACATTTTGTCAGTTCATGCATTTACTGGGACTTTAACCTTCAATCTTGATGGCATTCCAGTTATTGCTAGAAAGCATGAGGAAGTTCCCATCATTCCCAGACTTGCTTTCAAATGAAATGACAGGAAGGGCTGTTCCTTTCCTCTTCAGTTGTGACTCACTTCCCCAAGCCCACCGTGAATATAATTTCACCTTTAAAATGAATCTTATGGGGTTGATACTGTAATATACATTATACAGAGGTTGTCTGCATCAAGAAAAAATGATGTTCACATAGCTGTGGTTTAGCCTGCAATATACATGATACATTTCCACTATGGGCTATAACTTTTTTATTTGCTGATCACATAAAAGGAAATAGGGAGTGTACTAGAAGTTTTCCACCCAGCTTTTTAACTTGATTGTTTCGTTGCATCTGGAAAGAAAGTGTCTATAGATAAGACTTATGCACTTATGCTTTTCATGTTCATGTTTTTAATGGATTTGCACAGTCTTATCTTTGACTGATGTGTCCCCCCCCCTTTCTTTCCTTTGTTTTTGTAATTTTTTTAAAGTAATTGTGCACTGGCACAAATAAGCACATTACTCACATTTGTACTTCAGGGTAATACAAAACACATTGTGGTTAATGACTTTTTTGGCACAAGGATTTCATCTGAATGATAAACAAGCAGCCTGATTGCTGTGTTTCCTCTCTCATCTACTCCTTATTTCTATCTCTTTATTTCTCCATTATTTTAAGACCACATCACAATTTTCAACAACGATTTTAGAGGCCATGACAAAGACCGGGCAGTAGCCTACTTTTATCAGTATATTTGTGATTTTATAACTAATTAAAATGATATATGGTGGAAAAATGCTCAGCAGTCCGACACTTTGTATCTTCTACAGCATTGTATCAAAGCCTCATTTAATGCAGACAGCATTTTTGTGCCCCTTTGTTCTCTCAAGTGTGTTGTGCCTACATGCGTCTTGGTTTTCAGTAACCTCAGTGACACCTGGGGAGCATCTCAGCATTTCAAACAGATCTGAGTGTGATCTTTGAGACTGGAGAAGATCAAAAATAAGGTTATTACAAAAAGAGATGAAAATTCATTACAATCACTGTCAACTTGTTTTATAAACATTTAATACGACAGGAAGGGCTGTGGTTCTTTTTCATGTTATGAGTTGTGTCAAGCTGTAATTGAAAGCTTTTATAAAATCTTACTGACAAAATAGTTTAATAGTAGTGAGCTGATGTAACAGTCCAGCAACTAAGTGTGTTAAAATTGCTAAAATGTAACTAAACAACACGAAGCTAGTTGACGGTTACATCATATTATTCTCCAGGAAAAGTATATCATTATTTTTTGTGTGGCTTATGGCTTACATTATCTGGATTCCGATTCAAATTAAATTTCTCATCAGATTAAGAAAATATAAAGGCATCAAGAATAGGTGAAGCTTGTTCTTGTCGATTGAAATTATTTCCGTATGATCCAGGTTTAATCTTTACAGACAGAAAAGAATGCGACCGAGACAATCTGTAATTGTCCCTGATTGTGATGTACTACATGAATAACTCTGTATACCACATGTACAGCATTATGTTTTTCTTACCACAACATTAAAATGTTTTGCAGTGCCACTGCTTATCTTTGACAACAAGTTATTCCAGGAATAGGGCATGTAATTGCTACATTGCTGCGACACTGTAATCACAACTTTGGATAAGGCTTTGGGACGGATCGAATCTCTATGAGACAATTTTTGTAGACCATTGTACATTCAGGTTTACTAAATAAATCATCATTTGACAGTATCTCAATATCTTGTAAAACTGAAGAATTTGAAAACTATGAAGTTTACCTGTAATATAATAAGAAATATATATACAGTTAATTTAATAGTTAATTTAAGTTAATACAGTTAATTTAGTTTCATGAAAATTCTCACAACTACTGTGTAAGTTCAATTGTTAAGCTTACTGAATACTTTATATATTCTATTCTATTTAATTCTATTCTGTTACAATATGTTAGAATATTTGTTAGAATATTACAATTTCGATGAAAAAAAAAGAAAATTATGTCATGAATTTCTCACTCTCCATTGATTCCAAACCTGTTTAAATTATTTGTTTTAAACAGTTCTTGGACCCCATTGACTACCATAGTAAGAAAGAGAATAATAAATAAATATTATAAATAATAAATTAATACATATTTTCTTACCATGGTAGTCAATGGAGTCTGTTTGGTTGCAGTTATTTTTTTTCCAATTATCTTCAAAGAAATGTAGTCCAATTTGAAACAAATGATGTTAATTATTGCTAGTAAATTATGACAGAATTCATTTTTTATGGTAGACTATTAATTTAAGAGAGAACTGCCACCTTTAGAAATGAAATGTAACTGACATATAAGTACATTTCCTGCTACTGCTCTGCAAGAACAATTCACTAAAAGCCATATAGGCTAACATGAAAAATGGTTATTTATATTCTGCACTGCAGTCACTTCTTGTTGTTTTATAACCAGTCATTCGTGAAAGATGCTGCCCAGTTAGATGACATACTATGAAACGTTGATTTTGGGTTCCCCCCTGTTCCTTGCACCTGTGTCCAGTCTGGCTATCTGGCATTGGTCACTCAGAAGACATTCGCTTGGATCTCCTGGCACAGGACACCTCTGCTCTTCTTTGCCAACAGGCCTGCATTGTAAACAACAGAGCATGTTCCCAGAAAGTGGTGGAAATAGCCTGCTGAGTATCCAATTATAAGTTCATTTGAGAGAATCCTGAAGGAATATCATCATAGTGGCTGATTGCAGGAAGATAAAACAGATTCTTCCTACAAGTTTATAAGAATTGTTCTGTCATTTATCTTCTTTTCTTCAACATGTTGTATAGTAAATGCATCTAGCCACTGATTCAGTTTAGCCAGACTGGTGGAAGGCTGCTTTAAATGTCTAGCTCCTATCTAAAGAGTATGCATTTAAATTTTAATCTTCAAATCCAAAACATATACAATAATGGCCAAAAGTAGTGTCCAACTTAAAAAAAAATGATATTAAATAAATTATTAAAGATGTGCTAAAAATGTTTATTCTTGTTGTACTTGAGGTGTAAACAGAAAAAGCATGACAATTGCACAAATAAAAAAAATTTCAGTTATCATAAACTTATAAAAATGTATCAAAAGTTTATAAGTATGTGCTTATTGCCTTATTATTAACAACATATCTTTGTAAAAGGCAGCATTCACTCTGGCATGCATAAATTATGTCATTACACAACACTTGTTTTAATGCTTTTTCTTGTTCCCTTTGCCATTTGCATGTTTTTTTTAATATGCTGAGATTATCTGTGATTCTTCTTTGTCAGTATTCACTGCAGGTGATCAGTCCCAGTTGACTCTAATAAAAGGGTTTCTGATTTCTGGGCATGCAGAGTTCACAAAACACTTCCACCAAGCAAAAGCTTTTCAAACAATGCAGCAACAATGCAGTTAGTTTTGGTCACTAACAAAATGTGCCGTTTACATTAAATCCTTAATGTCTATTTTAAATACCTATCAAAATGCATTCATTGTGAAAATGTCTTAAATTGGTAAAATAAATTGGTGGCAAGAGTAAACATTTAATCAATTTGATCAATTTAGATTCATGTTGTGGTCATTGTCCCAATATATGGAATATTCTGTATTTTCTCATATTTTCTTGCTAATGTGTATAAGTAGACAATATGTGTTTAAAGAGTGAACTTTCTCTTAATTCAGTCACAACTGGGTTTGTGTGACAATTTATTGTATAGGTTTATAATCCTGTCGTGGTTATACAGTCAGAAAGGAAAACATACTTTTATTTTCATATCCTACTGTAAGGTCATATCAGTTTCTTTTCGGAGCGTCATAAATATAATGAAGCTTATCCAAACGCAATATCAGGAATCTTGAAGAATGTGTAAGGTTCTTAAGGTCAGAGCAATTTTAATTCAGCATTGCTCTCTCCTTCCTGGACGCCTCGGTGCAGCTAGAAATACAGACAGATTGAAGATGTTAAAGATCAAACATGACACATCCGTCAACACACAGCTGTCATGTGAACGTGAGCCACTTCTATTGCACTATGGCTTCCATTAATTAATAATGTTTTTTGTGCAGTCTCTTATTATACAGAAATTATGAATTTATGAATCGATATCACATACACAGTAAATATAATTGATATTATATTGTGTTTCCACATATGGATGTACATCAAATTTTACATAGTCAAATACTTTATATTACATTAAGTTCTCATTTGCACCCTTCCCATTTTTCTACCTCCTCTCACTGACTTTCTCTCTTCAGTGAGATGAAGCATGAACTGGTCGAGGAGGGCAGTCGATGTCTTCTGCTGTCGCGTCAACAGAGGTTTAATGAACGCTGCTGCATCCGCTGCTGTTCGCCCTTCACCTTCCTGCTCAACCCCAAGCGCTTCTGCCTGGACTGCCACTACAATGTCTGCAAGAGCTGCTGTGCCTTCAGTAAGAAGGATAAAGCCTGGCTGTGCTCCGCCTGCCAGAGGACCAGGTCAGTATCACTTGGGAAGGGGCAACGCTTAGAAGAGCTATAGGTAAAAGAAAATCAACTTAGGGCCTGTTGTTGAGTGATAAAGTCAGGTATTTGGAAAATTATATTTGTATATAGCTCAGTTTATCTTAAGTATCCCTTTTGAATCAGGGGTCAATTTAATTAATATTATATATAACATTTTCCAACATATAACATGTCCACCAGTTGAGTCAATCACTTAAAAGTTCTAAACAATGTCTAAACACATTACACTTATAAACCCACCAGGTTAGAGTTCAATATTTAATGAAATGTTAATCACATTATATTTAGTTTTAAAGGCTGTATATGTGTGTATTGAATGTGTTGATTGTAAAACTGTGAATGTTATTTGCTATGGGTTGTGTCTCGGTTTTGCACACATATGTTGGGCTTCCATGTTTATGGCAACCTACTGTTAATGTACAAACTGTATATTGTATGCCCTAGCCCTCACACAAACCTTCCATTTTCAAAAAAACGTTTTTACATATCTGCTCTGCTTATTGACTAAATACTTTCATATACCTTAGTTTTTTCCTTTGTGTTTTGTTTCAATTTATACACCACACAATCTTTTAATTCTTAATCATATTTTTTATTAACATGGCAGTAACCTGTGAACATGATCCAAAATTCTAATTTGATTTAAGACTGTTTCAGATTGTCTCTTGCTTCATTATATTAACAAACATAAATGTGTATCATGTCTGCATAGATATCAAAATATTATTGTCATGATCATAATATAATTATGATTTCTAATCATATATAATGACTTAGTTCAGACTTAGTACTATTTTATTCAATAGGGTCCAATAACTGTTTGGTAACTTGCATTCGTTTGAACATACGTTTTTTAAATATAAAACATTTATGCAGTTTTCGAGTGAGGGGTCCAAAAAACAAGTTTAAAGTCTGAAGGTTTTTATTAAGCATGATAACTTGCCCCTGTTGATCTGTTTTCAGGTTGCTGAAGAACCAGTCACTGGAATGGTTTTACAATAATGTGCGAAGGCGTTTTAAAAGATTTGGCAGTGCCAAAGTGTTGAAGAACCTCTACAGGAGGCATGCAGCAGAGCGAGGAGTGCTTGCAGAGCTTACAGGTACTCTCCATCTGGAGTGCAGTCTGACCTTTACTCAAAATTAAACACGTTTTCAGCCTGTGACATTTTGTAATGAACAGTATTTTGTTCTACTGTAAAGGTTTGTGCGGCCAATTTATTGTCGTCATAGAGATTACTTTAATTTTCACACCCATTGAATATTTTTTCTCGGGTTGTGGTTTTCTTTTTGTTCTTTTACAATCATAGGGTTTTTATTTTACATAACCATTGATGTAGGTTAAGCTGCATGTTTTGATATGAATATCCTTAGACTGACAAAACATAGACATTATAATTCAATATATCATTAATTCACATTCTTGACATTTTAAACCAGTATTACTTTCTTTTTTTCTTTTTTTTTCTTAAAACACAAAAGAAGGTATTTTGAAGAAACTAAAGAGAACTGGCCCCCATTCACTTCTATTTTATGGACACAAAACAATGCAAGTAAATGGGGGCCAGTTATTAACAGTTTTGTGTTCTGAAGAAGAAGGGGTATGTAAATGATGAGACAGTTTACAATATCAATTAATTTGTGTTTTAAAATTTAATTGATTAATTAAAATCCAGCAAATGTGTAAATATTTCTTCATTGCACATTAATTTATATATGGATATAAAAAGATTACATTTGTATATATACGGGTACCTTCAAGTTTTAATTTTCAAATATTATTCCTATACATATTGTGAGGGTGAAGATTCTCTTTTCCATCTACAAATACACAGTAAAATGATCTGTGCAATATAGTTGTGCCCAATGTGGTCAGGCCTTTGAAATTTGATGCATAAAAGACGGAAAGAATAATCCGTTAAGTGTTTAACATCATGCAGACAAGAATGGATAGAGAAGCTTAAACTGTGACATTATAACTACATTCCAATGGGGAAAGGCACCATTAGTTTTTCGACTTTATGTCCGAGAATTTGATTTGTGCTTTTAGCTCAGATTTTGACTTCAGAGGCAGCTTGACCTTCAATAGTTTACACAATTTAAAGGGCTCTATGGAGTAATCAAATGGTTATCCATCAGACAGCTCTCAGGGACAAAATATGTTACTGTTATAAAAAAGCCATTGCTGCTATTATATCTCAGATTGGAAAGCCAACAACAAAAATGTTGGATTGCAGATGGTTGCATTTATTTCCTCTTTCATATTGAGCCAAGCTCTTTCTTCCACACTTGCGTAATCTTATGAAGCTTGAGCATGTTATTTTCCAGGCCGTTGCACTTAACCCTGCATTGTGTTGAAGCCCGGCGAATGCTAGAGAGACTATGTAGAAAAAGCTGGAGTAACAAAACACAGTGCATTCATTTTTATTCTGATGTTGATCTCTTGACCCCAGATCTGTTTGTAACATGTCTTCTGCATGAGTATACAGAGTACTCTGAACAGAGTATACAACTCTTAAAGACCATTTAAACAATTAATTGTACATATTGTAATGTTTTGGACACTGACAGAGGGCAGCACTTATGAGGAGGAAGGCATCTTGAATGAAGGCAGTGTGTATGAGAGTGACTCTGCATTCTACAGGCAAAGTGAAGGTTTGTTATCAGAGCTCTAGTTACATCTTTACAGGCTTGTCAATGCAAAATAAGTAACTTTATTTAACTTTGCAAATACTTTGTTAACAGACAATCACTTTGTGATTGTATGTACTTCAGATCTAATTAAATGTTAAATTTTGTCTCCAGAGCGGAGCATGGCTGAGACTATCAGTGTGGCACTGCGGGTGGCAGAAGAGGCCATAGATGAAGCCATTGCTAAAGCCGAGAGCCAGATAAACAGTCAAGTAGGACTTTTCTTATTAACGTGTACAGTATTGAGAAGAGCCGGTCATAATAAAGCAAATATGTTTTGGTTTTTACCTGTTTATCTATAAAGGAGAGGCAAAGTGAAGCTCATTATTTGCGGGAGCACAGAGGAGAGCTGGTAGAGGAATTGGCCACAACTATAGTACAGAAAGTGAGTAACATTAATGCACTAAACTTAGTTTCCTCATAGGCATCTTTGAGTAGCAGGCCATATACTACATTATATGGTATACAATGGTTTTCTTTCAGCAGCATTTTTAAAAAGATCTTTTGCGTTCAAAAATGTACAGGTTTAAAAAAAATGAGGGTGAGACTTGGACTGGGCAATATATAGAGTTTTAAGATATATCAATAATTTTTTTTACAACCGATGCAGAATTAGACAATATGTTAAAATCGATACAGTCTGTGTTTTCAACTTGAGGAGCCTCTATTGATTCTGATATGTTCTGTTTCTTTGTTATTTGTACATCCCATATCTGTATTTAGTCACTTGGAAGGGATTTATTCAGTTGCTTTTGAACATTTTCACGTTCAGTAAAAATATTGCTGAATGCCCATTGTAAATTATCACAACAGTGGCCTCAAATTCTTTTATATCTATTTTATTTTATTATTTTTTTTTATTGTTATTAACAATCCATTTTAATAAAGGTTATTGTGAGATCTCACCTGATGCTTTGACTTGCAAGTAAAGGTTTATTTGTACATTTATTTGTACATTGTAGAAAATATGAATATACATAGTGGATATCGCCTTCTATCCAAAAGAATTCAGAGAAATTAAGTTAGGTCAATATCGCCCAGCCCTTAGTGAGAGAATGATGAAACAGTTTTCATTCTTGGTTAAACTGAAAATAAGTTACAATATAAAAAATACCATTGGAACTATTTTACGTTAAAATGCATAGCAATTATTTTTATACGGTAAAATGACTTAAATGTCCTAATTTACCAAAGGGGTCCAAACTTGTCAAGAAGACCACCCAATGTTTTATGATATTACTCATTATCAAAGACACAGTAAAGACTTATAGTTGTGGAGTTATCATATTTACTTCATTTGGTGATTGATTTTTTTTTATAAACCTCAGATTGTCCAGCGGAAAAGAGATCTGTCTGAGATGCAGTCTGCTGATAATCCCTCTCCTGGTCAATCTTTGAGTTCCTTGAATCCATCCCTCTGGGTAAATTCTTTCCCATTTAAGACACAATATCAAGAAATGTTCATTGCGCTTCTGCATTCCATTGAACCATTATTATGCATGTGAACATGGAAGACTAAAAATGCAGTTGAAAAATGTCAACTGTAAAGCTGTGAAGTACAAAGAAAGCTTTTGGATTGTTTGACAGTTAACTAAGTATAACATCTTCTTTTACCTCAGAGATCTTACTCAGCTTTCTGCCTTTTGCCCGAGGAGAAAGTGGACCAGCAGGTCAACATTGGTTCTAGTCTTTCAGCATTGCAAGGTCATACTTTGGAAATGAAGAAAGAAGGAACAATGCCTGTCCAGGTTTTGCCTAGCTGGAGGAGTGTTGACCGATTAGATAATTCCAGTTAGTGCATTTCGATACATCTTTATAATTCACTGATTCTTAGTTACAGTAACTTTAAACTGTAAGAGTTACCGCAGGATGTCCTCTTACTGTGTATAGTGCTTAAAATGGGATTTTACGTCTCCTCAGTGTTACAAAGCCCTGACGGGAACTGGATCGCTTACCAGAACACCCTACTGTCCCGTCCAAGCCTTTTAACTAAGCGTAAGAGCCTGGTCTTCAGCGCCTTGGAAAAGGAATCCGATGTGATGTCTGCATACGATGAGATGGGATCAGAAACAGAGACAGAGGCTGACGGAGTCTGGGGTGCGGCCCTGCAAGAACTTCGTCTCAAGATGTCTGCCAACAAGCAGTTGAGTATTCCTGAGTCTTACAGCCGTCAATCAACCTTACCGCTTAATGCGCAAATCGAAAAATGTACTGCTGACACAGAGAGCTCCCCTGGACGGGATGGACCAGCGCAGTCCCACAAATCTTTGCTGCCTTTATTGAAAAGAAAAGTGGCACTGGACCACAGACGGCCCTCATCTAATCGTCGTCCAAGCATCATGGATGTTAATTTTAACCTGGGAGAGGCAGAGAGCAGCGAGGATGGCCTGGAGGACAGCAGGGTCAAGAGGTCACGCAGGAGGAAGAAGAGTAAGAGGGAGGATGCAGAGTTGAAATCCAAGTCCGTTTCATCTTCTGCTCTGCTGGTGAGGATTGCTGCTTAATTTCAACAAGTCTCTTCTTTTAGTTGTGTAAAATCAACATTTATTTGTACAGAAACATCAATGTGTTACATCATCTTATTTATGCCATGAAATACAAGTTGCCAAAAACCACTGGTACATATTCACTCCCATTTTATGGATACAAATCCAATGCAAGTTATTATGGATTAACGGCTTTCTTTCACCAAAATTCTTAATAATATCTTCCTTTGTGTTCTGCAGAAGAAAGCAAGACCTATCAGGTTTAAAATGTAAAGAAAGATATCAAAAAGATTTTTATTTCTTTACTTTAATGATCCATAAGGAAGTCATGTTCACATACAGAATGATTATGTGGAAGCCCTGTTGACTACTATTCTGTGTTGTTCTTTAATTGCAGGACTTCAGTGGCGATGACCTGCTGAAGAATCGCTACTTGAAACAAGACTCAGATTTTTCTGATAGAAGTGATCAAGATCAGGAAGCTGATGCCTCAGACACTGCAACCCCTGATATTTTAAGCTCTGGAGCAGTGACCCCTGAACCATTTGTACTTGATTTCAAAACTCAATTCCGCGTGGATCACAATGCCCAAGGTATGGTTGAATCTTTAGATCAGGAGTTGACATCTAAATTGAAAGAGCTGACCAGTAAAGTCAGAGAAACACAGCTTTCTTCCACTGAGGATGAATTAGACAGTCTTGATAATCAAATCATACATCGAGAAAATGAAACAAAAGAAAGAGGTGATATTTTGGAAGATGCTAGATTTGCTATCGATGTTAATTTAACAGAAAGACTGAATGACGGGGATGTGGCATATGCACCAGAAACTACTGGGAAGCTGGAGGAGGATGAGCTGACCTCTAAACTCAAAGAGCTGACCAGTCAAATCAGTGAGACACAACTTTCCTCCACTGAAGATGAATTAGACCGGTTTGAGGATCAAATTAAATTTGATGGCCCAAATCAACCAATCAGAACCATGATGCTGGAACCAGATGACATTAAGAAAGGTAATCAAGACGGATTGATACAATATCAAGAGAAAGCCCAAAGTCATGTAGAGAAGGTTGAACACGCTGAAGAAGAGAGTTCTGAGAAGATGCCTGAGGACATGCTGTCAGAGAAAGACATCAGCCAGCGAAATGTTGTGAACGAGACTCAGACGTCAAAACATATTTCTACTCGCAGCAAGACACAAGGACTTCCTATGACAGATACACAAGAGAATAGAGACTGGACTGAGAAGACGAGAAGACAAAGACAAGTCCAGACTGAAGGAAGGAGCTCAGCTGAGACTACAGAGATGCTGAATGAAACAGAAGAGCACCGAGAGGATGTGTTCAATGAACTGGGTTTAACTAGATTGCTTACTGAGAACGGAGAGGCAGAATTTGATAGGATCATCGATAGTGTAGCGAAGGCTTTGGATGACATGGAAGAAGAGTTAGAAGCTTATTGTGGTGAGGGAGTATTTATAGAGGAGAGTGATGCAGAGAAACAAGAGGTGAAGGAAGATGAGGAGAAGATAACTGATGGTGTAAGACATGAAATAGAGGATAATAAGCAATCTATTGCTGGTGGAATATTGAAAGGAGGTCAGAGAAAAGAAACGAAGGAGAACACTACAGAAGAGATTGAAGTGACAGAAGATACAGAACGCATGACCGATGTTGAACCATCAAATGAGAGGTTTCTGCCTAAGGATGCCAAGAGTCAAGATACCTCAGAAACTGAGAAGAGAGAGCAGCATAGCACCCCATTTGGACAGGAAGAGTATCTTTCTCCAGAGGAGATCCGTAAGGTAACAACATTCCTGAATGTTCCAACTGCTTCAGCAGAACCTGCTTGCTACTTACAGTCACTACATATTTTTCTACCTATGTCTCTCTGTTCTCCTCTTTTCTTTTCCTTACTAGGATTTTCGAATACTGGACAAAAATTATTTTAAATCACAGTTTTATAACATTTGTTTTATTGTTTAAAATATAGTGAACAATACACAAGAAAATGCAGCTTTCCATGAATTGAAAATTTTAAGCTATGTATTGAAAAGTATAATTTAACATATGGCATCATAATCTTTTGAACATTCATAGGGCTGTAACACTCTATCTACTTATTTTCTCTATCCTGACATTGGTGACGGTTGGGGAGATTTGTGTTTTGTACTTGTTAGTGTGTTGTGAAAAGGTGTGTAAGGGCTTTTTCTACATCTGTCCCATCATAAACAGAAGTACTCAGCTGCATCACTCCGCAGCATCACCACAGAGGTACTGAAAGTGCTAAACGCTACAGAGGATCTGATTTACGGATCTTTTGGAGACAGCAGAAGCCCGACTGACCACAATGACCTCACGATTGTTCCCCCTGCAGACGCCAAAAGACTAGACGAGCAGCTCAGCCGACTGGAGGAGAATGTAAAGAATAATAATAAAAGACAATTATAGAGTATGATACTAGGCCCCTGTAAAATAACTAATTGAGTGACTTGAGATGCAATGTTTTGGGTTTACTCCAGGTGTATATGGCTGCAGGTACAGTGTTCGGGCTGGAAGCTGATCTGGGGGATCTGGAGGAATGTGCCCGAAGCATCGGTAGATGCACCTCAGAGGGAGAACTTGCTCATCTGGAGGATCAGGTGGCCTCTGCGGCAGCACGGGTGCAGCACTCTGAGCTCCAGGTGTGTTGCCTCAAAACTACTGTAAACTTACAGCCTAGATGTCATCAGAAGCTCAGTGCGTTTTAAACACTTGGAGATTATTATAACACCGTTTTTTATTTTGTTATACCACTTTGCAAATGTACTAAATCCATAGATTAAAATCCACCCTTGATGGTTCACTCAGCCAGACTGCACACAGTAACAACTAAAATGATACGTTTGGCCTGATCTGTCTGGTGAATTTCTCAGGTTTTTGACATTGCTTCAAGAATCGCTGCTCTGAAACATGCAGGCCTTAATGTCACACCACAGAACCAATTTTCCTACGTCAGCACTACAGCGACTAAGGTCCTCATGTTAAATACAAATTGCAAACACAAATCTACACACTCGTGTGCTTCATAGTTCTCATCATAAAATTCATGATATGAATTTTTCAGACACAAACCCTAGGCTCTTCTCGGAAATTAAGGCGGCGACTGCCAGCACCTCCATCACAAGGTATAATAATATTCTTTTTAAATTGAGAGAGAAAGAATAAGTTGTATAAAGTAATTGATGAACTTTAAAATGTTGATTATACTTTGTCCTTTGATTATACTTTGTCCTTTGACGCTGTCGTTTTGACGTTTTATATGTCACCTCTAGATACAGAAGCATAATGAGGATTGTGGGAGATTTAAGAACAGCACTTCAGAATTAAATGACAGCTCACCAAACACAGCTCTCGCACACCTGTGTTTATGCAAACAAGCTCTGGTTGGAAGCAGTGACAGAAAATAAGCGATAGGTTGGCCTATTGTTGTTCCTATGTATTGAAAATATTCTTATACTACGTGTGGCTGCGTAGTGTTTTTATTTTTTATTTTTAACAAATGTAATACCTAATTAGATATTAATGCACTTAATGTATAAAGAGTTTTTAACACTTTTAGGGTAAAGTATACCAACAAAGGTCCAAGTCCACACAATGTCATGCAAAGAATGCAAAGAAATCCAAAACAGCGAAAAATTTTAAAAAAAGTGTATACGGATTGTCATCCAACAGCAACGGGTGCCTACCGCATGAAAATATGCAATCAACCGGAGTCCAAAATCATTAATGAATTGGATGTAATGTGAGCACATCCTTCATTTAAAATAACCCAATAACTATTAAAAAACTATCAATTTTATGCCATTTATAAAATTCTAATTTAAAAGTTTTAAAAAACTGAATGTGAAACTGAAAACGAATGGGTCACCTGTAGATTAGCCCCTGGTCTGATGTATTTAAATTGACAGATGTGTGGCTGATGTGACAATGTCATGTTACAACTAAATATATTTATAGCAATCACTACCACAACCCCTTAAAAGGATCAGGTTGCTTTCTTGCATTCTTACATCTTTCTTGGACTGTTCTAATCTCAGAATTATTTGTAAATTAATGAAATAGTAAATGTATTACATTATGATGTATTATCAATAATCTAATGTGGTAGTTAGGTAAATACTGGTAAAGGGTACCCACAACCACTTTGAATCCAAATTTCTAAAGTCACATTCCAAAGAGAGTAAAAACAGACAAGAAACTTTTTCTAGGACTTTTACATGACATTTTAATAATGTCTATCGTTTGCCCGTATTTGGCGCCATCTTTTGTTGTGGTATATTGTTGACACACAAAAGTCTAAACAAAAAATATATTTCTTAAATTTGGAACAGTACAGGATACAAATATCCCACCAGTATCCCACCAAATGACATATACTTTAAATCAATATTATGTGAATATTGTGAATGAGTTATTCAGAACATACACATTTTTTAATGGCTGAAAGAATATTGTGAATTCTGCCATGGTGTTAGATTTGGTAATATCGAAAGAAGCTAATGTACATGTGTAAATCTTTGTAAATTAAAAAAATAATTTTATTATCTTTTGTTTATATCTGGTATATTGTTGCACAAATTGATTAATGATATGAACAATAGTTTATCTTTTGGATATGTTCAAGTTAGACAATAACAGATGCCCCCACTATTTAAAGCTTTTTCATGAAATGTTTAATCAAAATGTGTCATGAAATTGAAAAATAAACATAATAATATACAAAAAATACATACTTATGAGAGACGAAAAATGTCAGTATTGCTTTGTTTATACATAGTATGACATGTTCATTGTAAATCAGTTTTGTCTAGCAGATGTTTAAGCATGTGTGCATCACATCTCTGACACATTCCTAAAACATCTTACTGAAAAACATTCCAAATATGTGTGCTGTCAATTATTATCCACATAAATCTGGATTTATTGCAATTAGTTGCACAACACAACATGAGGTATTACTTTAATACTTGAAATATATCTTTCACCCTTTCCTGCCGCATTGTTCCATACGGTATGTAATATGAGGTGCGATACACACCCCTGTTCATTTCCTGAAAACAAAATGGAATATTTAGTGATAAGTTTTCTCCTGAGACTTGTAAATCCCTGGGTGTCAGTAAGCCACCGATCAAACATTTGAATTCATCCACATTGTTCATACTGCACTTTGATCTTATAATCCAACAAGCACTGGATTTTAAGTATGGTCCTTTATATATACACCAAGTGCGGCATCCTCTCAAAATAGAGGAATTTATTTCAAACAACAGTTGAAAAGCATAGGATTTATTTTAGAAGCTCCCCCTAATACGAAAGTGTTCTCTTTGGTCAGCTACAATGAATCCATCCCTCTGGTCAGTCATAAATAAGCTCTCTCTCCTGTCTGATAAGAGAAAACTGTCTCTCGTATCCATCACAATTAATCCTTCTTGGTCTTGTCCCACGGTCTCTACCTCGGCGTATGATGGGTGTCCTGAACCTCGTCGGAATTTCATCGCAGGCCAATGTGTCGGTCTTCTCTAAATGTCAAGCAAAAGAATGTCAAAGCTCCTACAGATAAGTATTTGTATCGAAAGTGTTAGCCAGCAATAAGACACAATTTTTCTAACTCTATAGCACTTTGCAAATGCAATACTCACTCTGCACTTTACTAGATATATAAGCTTCAGTCACTTTAAAGCTCACCTCTATAAAGAATAGGCTGGCACTGGATGTGGGATGATAGTACATGTATAAAGTGGCCAACACCACAGTCACCATGAGTACCATAGTGATCAGGATGCCAATGAGAAGACCGGTCTGCATCTGTTCCTGTCTCTTTTTCTCTGTACTGTCCATCTGAGACTCTGGAGAACAAGAGGAAGAACAACCTTTTTCATTTACTCATTTTAAACCTTTCTGACTTACTTTTCTCGGAAGACAAAAGATGATATTATTAGTTCGTCATCGATAACAATGAAATAAGCGGCAAAAACGGTAAGTTTATTGGGCTCCAAGTTCCATAATCTTTAACAAACTAAGAGCACTCCCAATTGTCTGGGAAGGGGACTCCGAGCCCGGTCTCCAGAACACTTTTGGTAGGAAACCAATAACATGGTGGAGTTGGGGATTGAGGAGGGATACTAAAAACGGTAGCATTTCTAAAGTAGCATGTCTATTCTTATACGTCCTTCCCATACTTGGCTGATTGGATAAATGGTGTGATTACTTATGACGGGCATTATTTGAACATGCTATTCCCCAATTTGGTAAATAAAAATACACCAAACAACACTTGACCCGATTTAATTTCATTCTTAATACCTCATCTGTGTTCCTCAGAGAAAAGGTTTATATACTGTTTTGAATGACATGGGGGTGAATAAATGATGACAGAATTTTCAGTTTTACCTGAACTATCCCCGTTACCTGTGTTGTAACTAGAACCAATTGTATCAAAAAATGTGATACAAATCTAAAACGTACCCTTTGTGAGGGTGGTAGTTGGACCGTTTTTGTATGACAAAGGTGTGCTGGTTGTTTTGGCAATGGAAGAGCTTTTGATTGAAGCGATTGATGTTTCTGTTGTTATCGTGTCTGTCAATACTGTTGTTCCTCTTGTCTGCACTGCTGGAGCGCTTGTTCTCATAAAAGGTTTTCTGTCCAATAGTTGACCACAGCTCTGGTTCTTTATCTTAAAAGATATCGAACATTAGTGAAAAGTCGGTGATTGTAAAACAAGGACACTCGAATATGCTCCTGACCTCTTTGGGACAACCACTGTCAACCCAGTCCTGGCGATACTGATCAAATCCACTGGAACACCTGTATTAGAATATATGTGTTATTGCCACTTGTTGGATCCTTTGATGATTATAAAGTGCAGAATATACAAAAGTTGTAAAAGAATTTAACACCTCTGAAGACGACTGCACCAGCTACAATTAAAGCCAATCTGAGCTGTAACACACATCTCACAGCTAGAGAACTGCAGGCAAGCTGACATCACAAACAACAACGAGACACATTTTAACATTCTTGATAAAGAGCAGGTTTTCAAATATATTGTGAACTTATGTAGCATTATTTTTAAGCTATGAAGTGTTTTTAGTTTTTTAGACTCACTCGGTAATGGAAGCATTTCTACTACAGTAGAGTTAAAGATCTTGGATTTTAGGAGCTCAACACGATGGTATTCATATATCGTTCTCCGTCGAACATCTGTCACAGGAAAACCAATAAGAGCTTGAAATGATGAATACACAGAAGGGAGAATTGACATGTTAATCAAATACGGTCATAATAGAGACACAGCACAATATAATGCATTCTCATTTTCAATTCATACGCTACTGAAAGGAGTAACTCACTGGGAAGTTGTTCAATCTTATGAAGAACCACAAATGCATCCGAGAGCCCAACTTTAACGGGATGATTGACAGAACTTATCAAGCTTACGTCCATTGGAATCTGAAAGCAGATAAAGGTTGCTTTATAACGAAGGCGATGAAGGTGATAGTGTTGAAGAACTGTTTAGGAAAGCACCTCTTTATAAGCAAATGTGATTCTGCCATCATTGTGCAAAGTGGCCTGGAACGTAAAGCTACCCAAATGGAAAGCGTCCTGGAGATATACGTGGTCCCACTGCACAACGAGAGATGTGCCTAAAAAAGGCAGCTGGTTCTTAAGTGATCATTTAAATATTCACTATAAAAATAAATTTGGCCTGTTTTAATTTACCATTATCGCAGTAGAGAACGCTCGAATTCTGTGAAATGCTGAGGTCAAAATTAGCCATGAGAGGAGCAATATATTGAGTTGCTGTAAGCATTTTGTGGATGACGTTTCCAGTGTATATGAAACCTGAAACGATACAGCAATTTACAAAATGCCCTGATGAATTTAAATAAAAAATATTATTTTTAATCATGTAGCACTTACCACCAGTAGCTACATGTATTTCCTTTAATATGTGTCCATAGAAAGGGAAATCAAATGACAGATTCAGTCTCTGGAAGACACATAAATGCAACATGTCAATCAACAAGAATTTTTATTTTATTTTATTTTAGCAGACTATAGAGCCATACCAAAGTTTGTCGATGTGTGTTTGACAGAATTCTGTGGACCATTCCCAAATGCTCAATATTCACCCACATATCTTTGTCTCTACTCTCTGTTGGTCCACTGTATTTGGACGTATAGTAGATATGATCCGTATCTCTCTGATTGAAGAACAATAGTAAAACTGGAAGCACATATATATTTTGGCGAATCAACCATGTGTTTTGAATATTTACCTTGATGGATAAATTGCTGTTATTTGTCAGTATGTCTGGAAATCTGCCATGCCCTTCATAGCGTAGATCCTGGTTGTGCATCACATCATCCTTGGATTTCGATGAAAACACCCATCTCCTCCATCTTTTATTGGACGGCTTGAAGATGACACCAGAATTGTCTTGTTTGGAGAGTGTTTGAGAGGTAAAGTACGACACCCCTAACAAATGATGATTGAATTACATTGCATGCTGTTTTGGTTGCAAATAAAGATATAACATTCATGAATTGCTTTCAGATTATGTGAACAATTATAAAAAAAAAGATGTTTTTCCAATGCTTGAACTATTTAAGAGTGAAAGGTTGACAATAACAGCATGTGTTAAGCGGCTGTGGGACTTTTTGGACGGAAGCAGCTTGTCATTGACAGGCATGGGCCAAAGTACTCCTTTCACAAGAGCGAGTGAAACATGCTCGGAATTCCTCATGATGCTATAATGGGGGGAGTATGAGGGCAGGGCAATGTTTTGACTGTGGTGAAATAGGACTCAGGTGTTCACAACCTTTAGCTATCCAAACCAGGCCAAATTTTTCTATTGACCTTTTCCTTTGCATTATGCATGTATATCATTAAGAATATCTACAATGTGATCTGCAGCTTAATTTAAATGATTTTAATTAAATAAGTCTTTCACATTCCTTGCTAAGCTACAATATGTTTCTATTCTATTAAGTGTAACCTTATATAAAGTAACTTTAAATAACCAGAGATAAACTAGAAATCTGTAAAGGAGTACTGGAGGTGAGAGGAGAATGAGGATGGTTGCAACACTTTTTGGATTTCCTTCAGTTTGTCAAAGACTATTTTACTTAGATTGTAATATGATAAATCTGTCTGCTAGCCACCCACATTGCTGTGACATATTTATATACACAAAATGTATGCTTACACAACTGGCCCATAACAGGGAAGACAAGACAGTTTATTTATTAAAATGTCATATAAAATATGACAAAGCAAAAATCAAGATAAAATTTGAAATACTTTATTAATTTATCAAATAAGACTTAGAAAAAACATATTTCTAAGTATTGAGCAACACACCATATTTTAGTTGATCATTAGCAACTGTCCTCTGAGCAGTTATGCGTATCTATCCGGCGGATCACTTTTGACATGCCATCTAAGTCTTTAAAAATAAATAAATAAACCTAACCGACCTTTAAACTAATTATTTTATGTTGGTTGATTTTTTTAGAAGAAGAAATTGGCAAACTAAAAGCATGTGCTTTATGAGCATCACTTTAACTCACTTCAACCGGTTTCACATCATATAAACTTTGTAGTTTAATAGTGACTTCATTGGTAATGTAGAAAAAATATTTACATCTATTTTGCATAGTAAATAAAAAGACGATTTCTTTATTTACAAATCATATTGCTTTTGCACATATTTGCTCATGTGACAAAGTGTTGATTAGTATACAAAAGAAAAAAGAAATGAATAAATGACTTACCATTTCTTTGTGATTCCTGAATGGTTAATTTAATCTGAATAACTGTAAAAATCCCAAAGAAAACGTGTGGTATACACCAGGCTGCCATGCTCAACAGTATTTAAAGTGTCTTTGTACATTTAAATGAAGATGTTGAACTCCAGTAGACTGACTTGCAAGTGTGATGCCTTCAACTCTCTCAGACACACCCACGCCAGTCTAGCAACGATGACGTTCAAATGGTGAGATTAATTATTGTTTCATTGTATTTCATAAAGTACTTAGAAACTGGCTAGAATTCATAAAATTAAATTAAATTAAATAAACATCACATCTGATGCAAAATAGCCCTGTCCCACAAAACTAGCTTTCACATTGATTGAGTTGAGTAGATGCTCCTGTTTCACAAATATAAACTCTCCTTTGTGTAAACCCTTTTAAATGTACATGGCTAGGAGATTTTTATCACAATATATGTATTTAACAGAGACGCATCCTAAAGAAACGCAAATTCCTTTTTAATAGGACGAGAGATTGTGTTGAAGTGTTGGCTGACTGTGAGGAAGCTGGTTCCTCTGAGAAATGAGTGGATTATGGGAGTGTGACATGTCTCACATGCTTGAGATGTTTCCTTTGGGTTACAGGTTTGGAAAAGAAAGACGCCTCACATCTAACAGAATTTCAAGGACATTGAGTTAATGATGCCTGCAGTCAGACTAACTAGGAATAGTGAAGCTTGATGTTGACGCATGTTATTCTTTTATTTTACATTTGGATTATTCAGTTCGTTTTGGTGAATAGGAATATCTGAGGTTCAGTTCCAATTTCATTTGACAAGCTTAAGAAGTCAAAGCCTTAAGTAAGATTTACACCTGCATCATGAGGTTTTTGTTATATCACTGATGGCGCACACACATCTTACAGAATTCCTGAAGATCCTGGAGATTCTCCTCCAGCAAGTGAGTAGTAAAGTAGTAATTTTCATTCTGTTTCATTCATTTCATTTCTTTTCCATCCCTTCACATTCTCATTTTCATCACTTCAGGAAGTTGATATCATACATTAAAGGCCAACATAGAGTCGTGTTTCCAGGAATATGCCGTTTGTACATGACTATTAGAGTGATATAAAGCACAAGATTATTTACGTTGCAGGTTGCCGTCAAATTCGCGCATAAACTTTAAGATTCCACGGTATCTTAACAAAACTGATTCATAAAAAATTAAAATGTTATTTAAGGTTTTTAATTTTTTTTACCAGTCTGGATATTCTGAGCCTCAAGCTGCAGAAGTGGCAAAGAAGCTCCATCTTCAAAAGTCTTGGAAAATGCCGTACAGTGTCGAAATGTTTGGCTAAAGTAAAGGGTGAATTGCCACAACCCTGCATGGAATTGGAATATTTTCTTGCTAAATTTGCAAATGGAATAGATAAAACATCGGGTGGCAAATTCATGCGCCACATAGTTCTTGCAGCCAAAAACACACTCTACAATTGTGTCGTCCATCTTTCCTCGTTGTTTCTTTGTTGCCTGATTTGATTGTAGCAATTACAGAGCTGTGTTTGCTCACTTTTTGCTAATGTTACAGAGCAAATAAATGTGGATGAAGAGGCAGTCAAAAGTTTGAGTTATTTGCTGCTCTTTACATTGACTGGTTTGGAGCGGAAAGGCGATTTATCTGCAGGTAAGTAAACAACAGAAAAAAACTTATATGCAAACCAAACTTAAACATATTTACTTTTTCTTTGCCACTTCCAGAAGATATATCTTCTTTACAATCTTTAATGTAGAGTAGATGTACTACAGAAGCTATTGTGGTATTTAACAAGTGTGTAATGAAGAACAAAAGAAACTCATGACTTGATAGAGAAGGGCAGCTCCGTGTGTGACCCAATAACATTTAAGGAGTTCATGAAGTGGTTTATGAATGAAGGTAATTTTCCATATAACAAGTAGTTCATTAGACTTGCTAGAGTATAAAAAAGCTGACCCTTTTAGGTTAGTTAAGATGCTGCAGTTCGTAAAATCTTTATGAACGGCCTTAATATTTGCATGCAACTAGTATGAATACCTGATCATATCCTTTCAATGTAATTCAGCACTTTTAACCACTTTTCCCCCAAATTTTGCAGCAACAACAAGGACTCATTTGCAAACAACAGCTGTTTAATTTGTTCAGCCTTGCTCCCAAATTTTTTTTGGGAAGACGTGGCTTTTTGGTTTTGAACTGTTCCTCACAGCAAAAAGGTGCCAGTTGAGCCCCGGCATCCACCCACAGCCCCACGATATACAGAAAAATAATTATAGAATAATGCAAGAATCAAAACTGTTCCTTCCACAGCTTTTAATGGATCAACTGGTCCTGGCCATAGTTGCTAAAATGACATTAATAAATCATTAATTTATGTTGTATTAATTGTGTCATAATCATCATCGTCTTTTTGTCTTGTAATATGTTTAAAACTGTATAATATATAACCTACAATTTTTATTCTCCCCCCTTTTGTCTTGGGCACACCGTTGATATAGATCTTTATATGGGTATTCCTGTGTGTGACATACTGATATGAGGCCAGCAAGGTATACTTTCTCTAGTCATAACCCTAATGTTAAAATATTTCACTTTTATGTAGTTTCACGAAACAACAACCCACCGCTGCCTGAACTCATGAGATCTAATACATTTTATCAGTATTACTTGCTCATCCATTAATTCACGCTGTTGAATCTCTATTCCTCTTAATGGGTCCAGAAGAATTGTTAAGTTTGTACATTTATGTGCGGAAATTCCTGAAGATGTTGCTCCATGTAGATTAAGGAAACACAAGACTAAAACTGCCTTGGATAAATACGGGGGTCAGTTGTGGTCTGGTGGTCCCAGAGTTGAACTTCTAAGCAGAAGGTTGCTGAATCGAGTTCCAGTGCCAGCACACAATAAATGAATCGCCCTTGAGCAATACAATATTGATACCAGTACAGGGATGAGGACAAACAGCTGGGTGCTCCAAATACAGCTAATATTCCCTAAGAAGATACTTAGAGCTTCAAGGTGTTGTCAGCATTTTATAGGAAAGGACTAAAAATCTTTAAAAAAATTTTACTTAAGACTAAGAAATCATCAGAAAAATATTTATTCGACACGTTATTAACCAAGCTTGAACCATAAATATATTAATGACTAATGAAAGCATCCTTAAAGCAGCAGCCAAAACGTATTAAGCCTTTGTAATTATTTAAAACCAACAGCCTTTAGCACGTTTTCAAGAGCACACCTAACGATATTATCACAATTTATGTTTTTTGTAATATTTTCTCAAAACAACATATTATATTCATATATAACCTACTTACATATTTAACAACACAAGTGTGTAAAAACACGTCTAAAATGCTTAAACCTTGTGCTACCAGATTTAACAAGAATTTAAAACTATTGTTTAACAGACTGCAAAAAAAACAAAACGCTGTACAGAGAAGAAAATCGATCGCTGCCCTTCTCAAAAACATAGCTTATAATTTATATTTAAGGTAAAACTGACAGGTATTTGTTTCCATTTCCCATTCTGTGTAATTGTCAGTAACTCTTATATTTAAACATTAATTATAACTGGGTAGATTTTGAAAGGTCTTATGCAGTCTATGCAAATTTAAATTTAAAGACAATTAAAACCTTTAGACCAATCCCACAAGGAATGAGTATATCGCAAGTTATTGTTTAACCTCTTTACAGCATTTGGTGTGAATTTTTTCCAGTAATTTAAGAGTTTATACATATGACGCTTCATTTCCATCTGTTGAAAGTATACTTTCGTGTGAATTATTACCCTAGCAGAGATAAAAAATAAACATTATAAAATGAGCATGTTGTAGTTTAGATAAAGTTTATTTACTGTTCAAAAAGAAATACTTACCATGTAGTTGTCAAGTCCAAAGTTCCTAGCACTTTTTGTTTTTTTCAAAATAAAAATAGCAGCACCGACAATAAAAATCACCAATAGCGTCACTGCCACCCCTACACCAATTCCTACAGCTGAACAAGCAAAGAAATGCTGTTGGATGAGGTATATTCACATAAAACACATGACATGATGAAATGAACCAAAGTTGTGTTTACTGTCAGTATGATGGGGTGGCGCTGGGATGGAGTCACAGGAACCAGGGATGATGTAAACATCATCAATAGCTACACTTCCTTTTTGACCTTCTCCCTTTAAGAATTCAAACATGAACTACAGGGAAACAAAGTGTCAGTGTTAAAACAAGACATATTACATTGTTTTCTCAAAGAAAAAAAAGGACATTTATATAATCTTCAGTGTGAAATTGTGAATCAAACTCGATACCCAGAAAGGCTCTTTGTGGTTCACATATATGTTGCCTTTCCACCACACATCTCCTTGATTTCCTGACTCCGTCCATACTCTCTGTCCAAGTCTATTCCCTTTGCTATAATCGGCCCTGCGGAAAAACAGCATCAATGAAATGTGATGCCCAAATATACATACGCATTTCGTAAGTGTGCTTTCAATAATTGTCCTCCACCTGTTATTAATATATAAATTAAGTGTCCCAACACTGTTTCCGTACAGATGATACCAGAATGTGAAACAGTTCCCCGTGCTGTCCGGGCTGAATATCTCACTGAGTATCATGGCATTGTCTCCCCAGTGACCAACAGAGCTGTCTATATAAAGGTAATGACCTAAAAACACAAACATGTCAAATAACAAAATCTCAAATATATTTGACCCGCAGTTAAAACATTCAGAATTTGTTTGGTCTAAATGGGTACTGATCCCTAGAAAAACCACAGTTTCACAAACTACTATTCACAGTCAACTGCATTAGTGGTAAATTTTAAATGTTTAATTGCAGTGTTGGCCAAGAGTACCATAATCATCACACTGCTGCACTGTGTTTGCAATCGGCTCTTTTAGTTCACCTGTGGATTGGTTGCTGGTGTGATCCACATTAGGCCCTGTCTGTTTTACAGTGCCTGCTTGCACTCTCATCCAGTCTGAATCATCCCACTCAAAGATATTAAACCAGCTGCAAAAGTTTGTCTCAAAGTCACATTGTCCTGATGGAGTGCAGGGGTAGTTAGTAACCTTCACATCATCGACCGCTATAACTCCTTCACTCTTGCCTGTAATCCCCTCCATCACGATCTAGAGACACAGTTGCATTTATGATGTCACATATATTAAATAAAGGTTTTATGATTTCTTTTGTCAATGTTGAATTTGGAAATCACCAAAACAAACATGCCATTACTCCAATAGGTCTGGGCTCTTTTTTGATGGCTCTGTCCCATCCATCTGCCATATGTCATCTGTCGCTCTCGGCTCATTTTCCTCTCCACATCAAGAAAAGACTCAACACTAACTGCTGATTGGCTGCACAATTGTTTTTGGACTCGGACCTGACTCACTTTCCTTCACCATTATAAAAAATCATAGACCCTGCCTTTAAACTCAAGTATTCTTCTTGTAATTAAGAGTAGGGGTTCTTGAGACTAAGAGTGACTTTGACTGTTTTTTGTTCCAAGTAAAGTGCCTTTATAAAAGTTGTGTGAATACATAGGGAATTGAGAACTCTGTATTTCAGATCTCGCAGGAATTTAAAAAGCATCATGAAATAGTTTCAAATTACCATGAGATGGATGGTGGGACCGGGATAATTCAATTTAATTTAGATAAAACGAATATACTGTGTTTAATGATGCTAGTGTATCATCTTGGACTTACCCTGGAGTTTGTCCCGGAGGGGTTCAGTGGGGTCTGAGCAAACCTCCACAGTCCTCCCTGTCCTCCAGACTGTGTTACCAACAGAGACCGCTCTTTATCGGAGAACTGCTGATACACATTTAAGGTTCCAGCGCCGTTTCCCTCCATGAAATACCACAACTCAAGACACTTGGCATTATCTGCAAATGACATTATAGTATAACCAACAATGCTATGTTCTTAGGTTGAAGTTTTTGCAGAGATAATAAGTTGCACACAGTGCGTTTTATGACAAATATAAGATTCTTACCAGCATTAAGCGGAGGACTTGTCATAACTGCTTTATTTCCTTGTTTGTGAGCGGATGTGGCATCCATAATAAAATAATATCCAGTAGCCGTGTTGCTTGTGTGGTCAAAGCCAGGTCTAGATTTTAATAATCTGGATTTTTGGTTTTGATTGGACACTCGAGTCCAGTCGAGGTCATCATCAGTCTCTTGTATCCAACCACAGTCCCCCTCTTCAAAGTCACAAAGACCCTCTGAAAAGTATGATGACAATATTTAGGTTTTTTTTAGCATTGCTGTGAATTTTTTTCAGTCATTACCATTGGTCATCCTCAATGTTTGTCAAGGGGCTTCACAAATGTTTAATCAATGAGGAGATAAAGGCAAAGCTTAGTTTTTATTACCTTTGGGGGCACAGGCACCTTTAGTAACAGATAAATCATCTATAGCGATGTGTCCAGATGGTCCTATTGAAGCTTCAATTAAGAGCTGATGAACTTCCTTTAGTGTCACGTGACTTTGAGCCATACGCCATTCATCCTCCTGAGACCCCTGCCTCTGCCATATCTATCAAGTTCATATAAGATGAAAACATGTAAAAAAAAATTTACATTTACAACAGACATATTCATAAATACAATTTAATGGGGTATAGTTTGCTTTGATGCACAGTAAGTAATGTATAATAACAATATACAATGAATGAAACGGTATACTATAAATTCATATGTTGTCTCACCAGTGTCAGGCGGTTAGATGAAATATCCAATACAGAAATTTTTAATGATCCCACATTTGCTCCAAACATGTGATACCAGAATGAAAAGCAGTATCCGTCAGGTCCAATTGCAGGTGAAAGGGGAGACTTCAGTTGAGCCGTGTCCCCTGTTTGGTTTTGAATTGAACTTGTGATGTACAAATAATACCCTGTAACATAACAAACATAAAATAAAGACACATGTGATTACTGAGCTGCTGGGGATACTGAAAATAATAGTTGACTTACCGTTTCCGCTGGTGTGGTCACCAGAGGGCCCTGTGTTTGGAGACTCGGTTGAGGCGCTCCGTCTGTGCCAGTCGAGGTCCTCTGCTGCTCCTTGAATCCACCCACAGAAATCCTTCTCAAAAGAGCATGAGGCCAGAGAAAAGTCTAGAAAACAGCAGAACCCAGAAAGGAAGTCATAATGAAGACCAGTGGCTGGTTTGCTATGAACCTGACTTTCTTGACTGATGATTAGTAAAAGCAGATGTCATGAGAAGTCCTGTCCTATATAACTATGATGTGCTTTCCCACCTGGAGCTTGGTAGTCCTTCTCACAGTTTTGGAAGGAGATGTCATCCAGCGCAATTGCAGGAATATTCGTCAGCAGTTCACCGTGTGGAAATACGGTCTGACTGGTAAAGATTAACTGATAGCACACAGGGATAAAATACGAGTCAATATAAAAACACCCCTTTAAATATCTGCAATTTGCTTGCAGCTTTGCATTATTTGTAAATGCATTGCATCTCACATACATCAGTGCTGACATACCCTATAAGGCCTATCATGTTTACCCAATGGTAAGAGCTCTGTGACCCATTGATTTAAAGTGCTGTATGATCTTGACCAGATCATCTTCCGGTCATCCTCTCCATTCTTTAGAATCACGCTGAGATTGTTTGAATGTTCTCCGCTTATGTGGAAGTGAAAACTAGGCGCGTGAAAACAAACAAAAGGACGGAAAGTGGATGAAAGGCATATGGAAGAGTGTTGTGTAATAGGATCTGCTTATTGCACAAGAGTTATATTTTGCATGCACAGTCAAAAGTTATAGCGTTAGTATCATTTCTCCATCGTTCCACTTGCAACATAAATAATAGGACAACATAGGACATAAAATAATAAAATTTTTATTTGAGGGCACATTTTGATAGGGGCAATTTCCTTATTATGAAAAAATAAAACTGGATTACCAATTAATAGCACAGATCAACATTTGGTAGTAAGAATGTGAGGTCTTATACGTTTTAAGAGCATTTTTTTTATTTGAAGTGCATGGTTCATGAATAGTTCATGAATATAAGGGGTGTGCATGTTCGTGTAAGATAATTGTATTCATATATCCATATTCACGGTCTATGTATTCACTGTATGCTGTGGTCACATGCCAACTAACTTTTAGTCTTTTTGAATTTTTTATATAAATGTCATCTTTTTTTATGTTATGAGCAAAACCATCAAGATGATTTTTTTTGCCAATATTGCACATCCCAAATAAATAGGCACGAAAAAAGATGCAGTAACTATTATATGTCCTATAAAGAGCTATTCATTGTCCAGTTGTTGGGTATTGTTGTCTCTGTTTTGTGTATTTTTAATAAAAAAAGTTTGTCATTTCACCGAAACCACGTCCTTTTCTTGTTTAGTCTAAAATGCATGTTTATTGCCTTTTTTGCCAAGATTGATATTTTTCTGATGTTTAGACTGTTTATGTTTCAGGTTTATTAAAATACAAACACATTATATTTATGGAATATGAAGGTGTTAACGTTTTTGTTACAAATCTGTAGTAGTAGAAGAAGAAACTTACAGAAGCTGGCAGTATGCAGAGCTGAATGGTAGTGATGGACTTTGGAACACAATCTCATTCTTAGACAGCTCCAAATAATGCGGCTGCACGTAGTGGCCTGTAAAATGATGTTAAATTGTGAAGTTTATTGACCTTAGTACCTTGTTGTTTAAAGCGGTTGTTAAGCATTACCTGTTCCAGAGGTGTGGTCATTGGGTGGGTCTGTAGTGCTATTGGATTTTACCCTAATCCATGTGTTTGGACCTACACTTACATCACTCCATTTGCAAAGGCCGCTCTCAAAATTGCATGGACCTAGAGATGCCAATAAATGTGAGTGTTTGCACTCTCAAAAAGTTCTCTAAAAAAGAGAACAAACTCACCGCAGGTTTCCTCATCTTCCCCTAGAGGACAGTCTAGCACATAGTTACACTGAGCCGAAGCTGCAATGCATTTTTTATCATCTGACCGCCAGCAGTGAAACTCATTTTCCTGAATTTGTGTAAGAGATTAACAAAATTATATACAGTAGGTTATACAATATGAGAGTTTGGCATGAATTCACAGATTAAGTTTAGTTACACATAGTTAAAAGGTCCTTACATTACAAGGATTGACTGTAGGTGACGGAGCAGTAGATGTCAATGATGTTGTTGGTGGTGAGGTTGGTTCAGGCGTGTCTGGCAGCTCACTGTTTGCAGGATCATGAGCACATGCCATAGAGAAGGATATATCATCTACTGCTGTTAGTGCTGTATGAGTCTCGCCGTTTCCAATGTACTGGAGAACAATCTTTAAAGTAAACAGTTTTTTCAACCTCAAAAATCCAATTATTTTGTTATTTATTTGAAGAACAGTTTCATAATAAATTAAAGAGATATTATTCTGTCACTTATATACCATCTTGGCATTTCAAACCTGAATGACTTTCTTAAGCAGAACACAAAAGAAGAATTTTGAAGAATGTTGCAAACTGGCACCGATTGACTTGTAATATTAGTTTTGAGTCCATACAATAGAATTGGTTGTTGCCCCTTCATTCTTCAAAATATCTTCTAATGTGTTGTGCAAAAGAAAGAAAATGATACACGTTTGAAATGATAAGAGGGTGAATAAATGATTCAGACAAAATAATGTTATTTAGTATGTATTAATCAGTATTTAGTGAAGTTTTCTCTCAACACAGATTTTATATATATATTCTTGTCTTACTCAAATACAATAGATAGTGGAAAACATGTCAATAAAAAACTGGCAATAAAATTAAAATGTATTCATTTATTTTGGCAATGCTATTATTAAATAGTACAATAAGGAATTTAGTGGTTTTAAATATGAAATGTGTCTGACCTTACTCTTAACCCTAGAAGAGAAGCTGATCTCGACTCTTTGCCAGAGGAAGCTCTGTGTCATAGTGCTCTCCCAAAGTATAATGTCATCATCTCCATTACGAAGAGTCCTCAGTATAATATTTAGCCTGGCGGAAGAGCTGTTACCTTGACAATAGTGATAGAACCTCACCTGAATAAAAACAGCACATGCTTTTATAATAAATTTGTATTATTCATTCTGTAAGTGTGCTGTGCATGATTCTGCATCTCATTTGATCGATGTGAATGAACTCACGGTGCAGTCTGAGGTGGACAGAAAAGTACTGGAGAAGATCTCTGCTGTCTGGGCATGTGCTGGTGTTATATAATGACCTGAAACAAGCCACATCATTTATATTAAAAGATCACTGAGCTTTCATCACACGATTAATGTGTTTGCGGAATTTCACATGAGTCAGTTTCCTTGCAGAATTTCACATGGGTCAATATCCTCACTCATTATTGAATATTATCTTATTGTACCCGCTGCAGTGTTGCGGGTGTGGTCTCTAGGTGGGCCGTTCTTGGGCCAGGCCTGTTCTCCCTTCTGTAAAATCCAGGCAGGTGCTGAATCATTCCTCTCCCACGAGCACATGCCCTGCTCAAAACTGCAGCGTTGCTTATAACCCTTTATATCTGACAACATAAAAGAAATATGTTTTCTGTCACAACAACATTTGTGCAGCAGTTTTTATAGCAAAAATCACAAAAAATAAATTAAAATTGGCAACCAACATTGATCAGGACTTCTGATAATATTGTCTTAACAGATTTTTACATTTTTGGTCCATCAAGAGTTGCAGAGATGACGTATTTCCTTAAGCCAACCCGCACTAGTTAAATCGACCAATAGCTTATAAAAGTGTTCACATTAAAAAATTAAAGATCTATGATTAAAAATGGTTGAAACACAGACATTTTGTCTGTTTGTCTGCTTAATCTTTGCCAGCTTGCACATTATACGATATTTTAAGGACTAAATATAATTTCTAGACATAAAACTTAAACAGACTGCAAAGTCGCTCTGTATCAACATTACCACGACAACTTTCAAAACGTGTCTAGTAAATAATATGAAAATTAATTTCATCCACATTTTTAGTAATTGGGATCCCCATTGCATCAATTTTGAGATTTTCATGCTTAATGACGTTACTGTTCCAATCAAAATATTTAGTTGCTTTTAGCAACATATAAGCAACCACCGTTTTTTAGAAACAATAAAGCTTTAGAAGCTTGCCTTTAGTGGGTGTCTCATGCCATAGTATAACACATAAAAATATTAAAGGGTTTTGTTAACCACAGACCTTTTTTGGGCATTTATCTATAAAGACTTGTTAAAACCTATTGACTTTGGACCGATGGAATAAGTTGTGCTCAATCGCTCAATTGCTTCTGAGATTTGTTAAATATTCATTATTTCTAAGGTTCTTGGTGGTATCTATAGATTCGGCGGTATGCCTTATGTTAGCTGATAAAACAAATCGAGTTATACCACAGAGCTCCTCATCTGAGCCGTCTCCACAGTCATCGCTGTAGTCACACACTCGGTTTGAGTCCACGCACACATGGTTCGAGCATGAGAACATGTCATCTTTACAGGATTCCTGAGGACCTGAAAGACATGAATATAGAGCTAGACCGTTGGAAAGACAGATGGCTTTTCTTATTATGTGCGAACATGCCAATTCATAATTGAACATAATTATTCAGATTTTCCTTGTGGTACAGCAAAAAACTGTTGAAGGAATCAGAATCAACATTGAACTTGGGAAATTACAAGCCTGTCTTAAAATGTTATATACCCTACCTGGAAGATTGCAGTTTAAGAAAGCAACGTCGTCAATTGCAATATCTCCAAGTTCACTGTAGGTTCTTGTAGCCTCAAAGAGAAGGCTAAAAACTTGATGGGTGCGACCCACACCCAATTCTGCCCGATGCCATTCATCTTTATGGTTACCAGACATCCACCACAAGGCTGTTCTCCTCTGTCCCTCCTGGAGGAACACTTTCAGTTCACCAATGCCTGCCAAATATTTTTAAATAAGTGTAGTTATCTACAAAGTGGTTGCCTTGAAGTATCTTAGAAGGGATAGCAAAACCAAAAATCGAATTTGTTTAACTCCCCCTCACCACAGTCATCATTCTACCAATAAAATATGAGACATACAGGACGTATGAAAGTAAACTTGGATATTTCAACAAACTCTTTTCTTAATCCCACAATGCCATGCGGATTTTTTTATCAATAGACACTCAAAAAAGGATTTCCCAAAAGAATGAATTACCTTCGCCAAACATGTGGTAGTAAAATTCAAACAAACACTCATTGCTGGACTCTTTCATGGGAGTGCTTTGTAGAGCAGCATAGCTGTTGTGGTCACCATGACTGGCTTCTACTGCCATATACCAACCTAACAGAAGTACGTACAGGAAATGTGAGTCATATGCTGTACTCATACTGTAATGTTCTGTTCTTTAACACATCCACATATTTTTTACCCAGCTCTGTGCCAGTAGTGTGGTCCACTGAGGGCCCTGTGTTGTCGGTGAGAGTTCCATTCTGGTCCCGCTGCCAAACAAACTGTCCGACACTAATATCTTTCCATTGATTGTTGTCTGCCTCAAAATCACATCCAGGGAACACTCCAGTTTCCACAATAATGTCTGAATAAATGTGTAAATAAAAATCAGCCTTTATCTATCAAAATAGAGACCTTTAACCACAGCAACACCATTCATGCAAAGTTGAAACATTGCATCATACAGTTCACGAATATAAATACACATGATTGTTTCACGATAAATATTATCCGGAAGGCCATTGGTGCCGACCAGAACACGTGATTTAGTAAATTTTACCTTTACATGGCCCCTGTGTCAATCTTATGTCATCCAAAGCAATGTACCCTTCTCGACCTGCTTGAGCCTCTATATGAATCTGACATAAAGGAGTTACAATTATTACATAATATGGTACAAAACTTCAAATTGTACTTTAAGCTTCTGAAATAAATGGCTATTTCATACCTGAAAGGGTTTGGTTTCAGTCACAGTGATAGAGGCATTTTTCCAAATGTCCCCGTTGACGTGTGTTTCAAAAAGCACCTTTTGCTCCGTTGCATCTGAATCTAATAACACTCTTAAGATTCCTGGGTCACTGTGGATACAACGATGCACCATTAAACTGCATTAATCATACCTGACAGTCCAAAAATCGAAGACTATAGCTTCTACTTTATAGAAGAAGCTAAAAGGTTGGAAAGGGCAGCCAAGCTGTTTTTTTCAGACCTTCCATTTATTTGGTACCAGAAGTCAAGACAGGAATCAGTGGTCTGCAGGATCCTTTCTGAGATCAATAAAGATCGGCTGTTTTGGACATGCATGTCCATCTGTGATGGGCTCAGAAGAAACTTTCCTGTAAAAAGAAACAGTGACCCTTGTCAAAACTTTTTAATATTTAAGAATCTGGCTGTGCCATGTCTCATGAGATATTTGATCCAAAAAGGAATATTCTGTCATCATTTACTCACCCACTTGTAATCTTTAACCCATATAATTTTCTTCAACAGAACACAAAATAAGATATTATGAAGAATGTCTGTAACTGGCACCCATTCACTTACACTGGTTTTGTGTTTATACAATATCAATGGAATGTGTGTCACTGTTGTTCGGTTACGTTTCTTTGGAATATCTTCTTTTGTGTTTTTTTTTTCTATGACAGTCATAGAGCTTTGACATGAGAAGAGGATGATTAAATGAGGAAGGGATTTTCATTACTTTAATTTGACTTAAAAAAAGAAAGGTAAATGATTTCTTCTCACCATCTGGAGTGTGAGTTGTGTAATCGACCAGAGGACCTTTAAAGTGCCCATCTACATGGATCCAGTCATACTGATCCAATACTCCATTAGCAGAATTGACCCACGTGCACTGTCCAGACTCAAAGTCACATGATCCGGTGGGAGCACAAGCTCCACTTCTAATTGAGATATCATCCAGCAGAACAAATGACTCTGGCTTTGGACTTACTTCAGCTCTGAAGGCCACCTGTATGTGAAAGCTGTGTTAATACACGCAATGCATAACCTAACAGTACTACCTGATATCGACAAGTATAGCACTTGCACAACTCTATGGGATAGATGACTTTGAACAATTTTTATGTTCAGCTTTCTTTTAACCTGAGCCTGATATGAAACTTCTTCTATAATTTAAGTAAATTTCTGAATAAGTATTAAAAAGGGGAACTTAGTATGAAGAAATGATTTGTAATTTCATGACATATCACTTAAACGGCAAGGGGAGTAAGAAAACACGAACATTATGACATCAATATAGAACAGGGAAACACACCCTATATTTCATAGGAGAGGATATGGTGACCTCAGCTACATCCCAACTATTAGATGATGCAGACAGATCCCAGAGTGCTGGACTCAGTTCTCCATTCAGAAGAATATGTACTGAGAGAGAATCACTTGATCTGGCGGACAGCCAGTACCTAAAAACAGCCCTCATCAGAATGTCATGCTAAATATGATTATCATTACAGCCCTTCACAAAACTTTAAAACACTTCTATGAGTTGAATTTGGTTGGATATAAGGTTTTATTGAGAATTCATGGAATAATATTGAAAAAACATTGGAGGGGATAAGTAAGCCATTCTTTCAAAGACAAAACCCTACCAGAACTGTAGACAGGACTCTGTAGATGAGGTGTATTCTGGTGTCAGAAGTTTTGTGACCTCTGTTTTTTGAAGATCGGCTCCAAGTACAGCCATTGCGTGGCCTGCCAAGTGACATGAATGAAAAACAGTCAGTGAGATACTATCAAGCATTTTCAGGCTTTTGTTGAACTCTTCTTCAAGTGCAAAACGATGTTGTGGTTATGCTTTTAACACTAAAAATTCAAAACAACAAAAGTTGGCAGAACAACCTTGAAAACAACAAAAGCATCCACTTCAATACTAACCAAATTTAGTTTTGTATGTGTGATCAGTATGACCGCTGCTGCCATCGACACGCACCCACAAAGCATCATCAGTCACGTCTTTCTCAAAACCACATTGAGAAGGAGATTCGAACCCACATGGATCTTAAGGATAGAGATAACCCATGTGATACGTGATTAAATTTGGAGAATTAATGATGATGAAAGGAGAATGTTTGCTGTAAAACAGACTCACTGTTATCCTCACAAGCCCCTGCAGCCACAGTGAGGTCATCAATAGCTATAAACCCTCTCCCACCTGTAATTGTGTTTGCTGAGAACTTCACCTGTAGAATGTGATGATGCTTGAAAGATTGTTGGTCAATATGTAGGAAATGTGAGTTAAGAAGTTTTATATCTCTTACTCTCTGGACATCTGGAGCACTAATGGAGACCTGTGCATTCAGCCAATCAGAGTCTTGGGTCCCTGCTCTTGTCCATGCGATGGTTTCTTTTGTATTCTGGAACGGGTAAAACATACGTGTCTTATGTTACATAATCAAAGATTCCTTGTTGATACTATTGTTGATATATTTTAGACGGTTCTAGTTTCCTATTTTTAAAAGACATGTTTTTATTTTTCGTACTTATTGACTATAATAAATGATGCACTCAATAATACAGCTATTTTAAATTAAACTATACACAGCCTAATTTGAATAAATTCCATTTCATTGTCTTTTTTTAAAGTTAAGTTCTGAACATACCGTCTCAAGAATCAGATCTAAGGTCCCAAGAGATGGTCCTAACATGTAGTACCAAAATCTTATGCAGACGTCAGTACTGAGAATTGTCAGCGGAGCAGAAATAACTGCTCTTTCCCCCACTTTATCCTCAGACATATTAACAATCAGATAAAATCCTGCATGAGAAAAAATGAAGATGCAGAATACAAAAGGACGACTGACTTGCTCTGTCTATTAAAGGGTTCTTACCATAGTCATTTTTTAAGGTGTGATCATATAAAGGTCCTAGCCACGCTTCATCCAGCTGTCCGCCCATCTGACGGGTCCAATCAAAACCATCGTCTGTCTCTTCAACCCAGTCACAGAGTCCTTTAGGTTAACATATAATTTTAATGTCACTGTTTTGGGATGAATAACAAATTACAGTAGAAATGAATAATTTTCCGCATCATCCTGACAGGACTGGTTCCAAGGTTCCAAGGTTGCACAAATATGTATAACCTTTGGATGGTGTGATGAATCCAAATCATCAATTCATTATAAATTCGATTATCAATTCATTATTAATTCAACCATTTATGGAGTTTTTCTTAGTCCTAAACAACTTTTTTAACAAGTCGCCATTAACCTGAATGAACATATGAATGATAACATAATTAACTGCAGAAACATCTGAGTATTTTGTTTTGGGAATATTGCCCCAGTCCGTGCAATAGAATACGAAAGAAAAAAGATGTTTGCCTTATGGTATGTTCGTTTTAGGTCATGTCAATAAATGAGCCTGAAAGCCATGGATGGGCATGCAGAAACAATGACCTATGACATATTTGTACTTCCACATAAAAAAATTTATGTGGAAATTTTTATTTCCACATAAATTGCTGTCACACCTGATACCTATAGAACCAGATGTACTACAACGCATATTCTAAAATTGTACTGGATGATTTGTCCTTCTATAGATAATCTTTCGTCTAACCATCCAATGAGGTTGTCTTAGCAAAGTAATTACATAGGTTAGTTGTCTCTGTTAGCAAAAATATAACTTTTTTGATTGTAAGGAGGTCAGCCTGTGGAAAACACTGAAGATGATTTCTTGCCTGCAAAACTACATACTACTTTTCTTCAGTATGTTTTCAAACATCAACTGCATTACGGATTCCTTCTTTTATCCAACACAAATGGTATACAAGTCTTTAACTGAAATATTCCTTACAATACATTTACTGTAAGCCGCATGTAGTGCACTTGCTCTCTCACCCTCTTGAAAGTTACAGTCCATGGAGGAGGCAGGAGGAGATGTTGGTTCGGTTGTAGGTGCAGGTGTGGTTGGGTCCAGCCCAGAGCAGCTTGTGTAGATATCATCCAGAGCAATCACTCCCTGGTCAAAATCTGGACGGAAAACTTCAAAAACAATCTGCAAACAGTATAGTCAATTAAGTCTCTGTCTTAACATTGCACTGAATTAAATTTTTAGTTTACAGTTTAACCTATTTCCATGTTTTATCATTACTTAAGCCTCATCTTTTAATTGGACTATGTTCTCACCTGATGTGGTTCAGATGAATTGTAGTTAAGAGTAGCTTGATGCCACACATTCCCTTGATCACCAGATTGACTCCACAATGTGCGCATGGTGCCGGACTCATTAACATAAACTGTAAGTTTGAGCTCTTCTGTAAGGTTTAAAGAATATAAAACACATAAAGCCATGGGGAAAAAACTGCAATTCCAAATACCTCTGCCTTAAATATTACTAGTCACATTCTTTAAAAAAATAATTATCATTGCATTTACTTGCATAACAAAACTGTGAAAATAATTATTAAAACAGCCATTTAAAATAATATTCTGCATTTACTGTCAAATTTAATACCAAGTATTATATTTATTGGCAACACTTTAAAAACTTGTTAAAATATATACATTACAGCAATGCCGTGGTTATATTTTTACCAAAACTTGTTTTGGTAAAAATATATGTTTTATTGAACAATTGTATGGTGCCTTATTTACTAGAGACAGAGAAAACAAATATTAATGTATGGTAACACTCAGTATGTGAGCATGGTAAAGAGTAAGATTAGTACATAATTATGCACAAAGATACTCACCAAAATAGGGGAACATGTGCATGAAGTACCAGAATTCCAAGCATCCTTCAGAGTTGGGTTGTATCAACTCACTCTGAATATAAGCAAAATGCATATCCCAGTTTGTCGAAAAATAGGCTATGTAGTGTCCTGGCAAAAAAGAGGAAAATATCCACATCATCACTGCTACTTGCACTATGTTGCTGCTATTAACAAATGTATAGCACGTCCGGTTTGTGTGAATTACTCGTTCTGTTTTTTTATAAATATACAAACATAAAACATATATGCTTACCCAGAGCTGTGTTGGTGGTGTGATCCACATTTGGAGCAAATGAGGATGAACTGGTTACGGATGTCCAGGTCCATTCAACACTGGAGGTATTAACATGAACATTCACCCATCCACACATGTCCATCTCAAAATCACAAAACCCTGAGAGGCACAGTGTTTTATTGAGATGTATAAAATGTGCACAGGTCTTATGTTCAGTTCTTTTTGCACTATTTGGTGAATGTTAAGCACTTAAATATGTACAATACGTTTATCAAATTAACATCATCGGAGTCAAAAACTAACCAGGTGGTGGACAAGGGTCATTGAGGATAGTTAAGTCATCAATAGCAATATCTTTTCCTTGTTCATTTCCAACCACTGCTTCAAATATGACCTGTTGCACAAGCAGAAATAGTTTTGCGTGATGAAACAGATTCGGAACAGGTTTTGTTGGAGACATAACCAACCAGGGATGCCAGATCTGCAGAACAAAACAGCCTGGCTAAAAAGGACCTAAACTTAAAATATTAATTATATAAAAATTCCAAACCCTAAATTACACATCACCTCTTTTCTTCTGAAATCTCCAATTTGTAGTTTTTTGGTTTGCTAAAAATCACTATTAATTGTCACCCTTGTGTGCCATTGGGTTTGACAAATGTCTACTGAAACCAATAGCATTAAAATGTATTTGAAATATGAAAATATTTAATCATATACAAAGTACATTGTTTCTTAAATTTGCTGAAAATCAGTTAATGTGGATCTCTTTTCAAGAGCTTCTCAGAACTTCTGAAGCTCTGCATGCGTTCCAGATAAATGCACAGAGAGCGCGTTTGGAGATGTGGATGTACGTGTCCTTCAGGTCCATTGCCACGAACCAATCATATTGTTGCAGGATATTTGCATCTTGAATGGCGTGCTGTGCAGATGGTGGATTGTAGGACACAGATCCAGAATAGGGCTCAGCCCTCTACCTCTTTTAGGAACGATAAAGTATGGGCTGTGGAAGTAGAAAGACATCTGCACTATGGCAACAGGTTCGACCGCTTTTTCTTACCAGAAATGTCGCCACCTCGGCCCGGCGAAAAGGAGGAATCGTCTCTTTGTACTGAAGGTAATAGGATTCCCTTGAACTCAGGTAGGTGTTTGGTGAACTTGATTGCATAACCAAGGAAGACATAAGAGGGTGTGGCTGTCATGCCATAAAGGGGGCTTGGCACCAGGGGGAACGGGGCAGGATCCTGCTCCGGATGTCGCTTAAGGACCATGAAAGTGTACATCACCCTACACACCATTATGTTAATCTCACGGAGCGCAAGTCGGTGGCCGTGCACAGATCCTGCAAAACTGGTGGGTCGGAAAACCCTTGGTGGACCGCAGGATAGCCATGGTATGTAGGCGAGTATGAGGTCCATGGTGGTTGAAGCCTTCAACACAAGGCTGTAACAGAATCTGCAGGCCTTGGAAGCCTTGATGGATCTTTCCAGATGGCAGCGACTGCAGGCAAAGATGCACCTCAACAGCATGCGCGACCTAAGGAAATAGCCCCAGACTTTTCCCTATTGATGGAAGTGAAAGCTGTAGAGCCCATCTTCCGGGAAGTGGAAACGACAGACGGCGTACCGCCTCCCGCTTTAATCCAAAGCAACTTAAAAGTATTGTGCAGTGGCCAATTATCCCTGCAGAGCAAATGGGGGTAAGGTGTCTTGCCCAAGGGCACTTCAGTCACTGTCTTCTGGTACTGGGATTTGAACCCGCAACCTTCTGGTTATAAGTCCGACTCTCCAACCATCAGACCACGACTGACTTTTAATATTTTCTACTGAGCAAAATGTTTTTAAGATTTATTATTATTTTAATAGTATTATTTTTATTGTGTAATTACAGAGCCACATGAAATATGTTTTTACAGTGTAATCACCTTGTATGGGCTATGTGGGTTAATGATAGATACTCTTCCATGTCTCCACTGTTCTCCCTGATCTCCACTGATGCTCCACACAGGCGTATAAGATCGGGCACTGCGCAGCTCCTGGACGTAGATGTTAAGAGAACCCACGTTTCTTCCCTCCATGTGGTACCAGAACATCCAGCATTCGCCGTGTTCAGGAGTTGGCTGATTAACTTTGGACATCATGCTGCCTCTGCTGTCACTCGGATGCTTCCACAGCTGTGCACTCATGTAGAAGCCTTTCCGGTAAAATCAGTATGAACATTCAAATTCTAATTTGCAGTAACTTTGTCAAGGTCACTGTAGATACAATAAATTAGGAAAATTCTAGACTGGTTATAAAACACTGATGTTCACGGTTATACTGACCTTTGTCAGTACCCAAGGTGTGATCCGTTACAGGGCCCGGGGTGCCAATGACCAGTGCTCCGTTTGTTCTGACCCAGGTAAAATCTGTTGTGGGATCAGACTGAAAGCCACAGAGGGAACCCTGGAAAGTGCACTCCCGTTCAGCTGGACAGGAGCCATTAACACTGCTCGACACCTGAACGTCATCTATTGCAATGTAGCCACTTCTTCCTTCCAGGGTCCCTTCAAAAATAAACTATGATATGCAATGCATAAGAACTTACATATGCACATGTAGATGCATCCAGCTGTAAAACCAACTCAGTCAATAGTGAATACCTGAATTGGCTCATCATTATCTTCAAAGCTAAGATCCACAAATCTCCACTTGTTGCCTTGAGTCCCATTTCTCATCCACATAACAGACTCTGTCCCATCCAATTGTTTAGTGATGAATTTAGAAGAACCTTCAAAAGCAACAAAAACCATCAAGAAGGCTTATTTTTACCTAAAACAATTTGCAAAAGTCTAAGATATGTCAGTCCTTTCATTGATTCAACAGTTTGAGACAGTATTTTCATCATTTGCAGTAGTGTGTCTTTAGAAAATATGAGTTTACATTTCCAAATATTTTTTTGTCATTATTTGTTATTATACAGTAAGAACTGTATAATGCAGTACTGTGAAGAGAGTTTTCACAGTACAGTAGCTTTGCAGGTTGGTTTCTTGAAGTGTATTGAAGTCATTAACAGAAGTGTTCTGGATTCCGTCTGTTTAAGCATTTTCTCTTGTGTGATAATAGATGAAATAGATGATGGTACCAGGCTTAATGTGGATCACTGGGTATTGTCATCTTGTGCTTACAATAATCTTAATGATTAATGTTAATTAATAGTAAAAATGTATGTATTGAAATGTAAACTCGTATTTTCTAATGGCACACTACTGCAAATGATGTAAACACTGACATCATATCCTAGAACCAAGAAAGATCTGAAAGTACAGCACTGTATATTTACACATCTGTGTAGAATTTTAAAGACAACCTGGCCAACGAATTTCTTTCTTATCAACATTTAGTTCTTTAAAAATTTAAGTAAAAAGATGTTTTTGTTTTTAGTCCAAACAATTCTAGCCTAATTGAAAAAAGAGAAATAAACATTTGTGCTCAATTATGCAACATCTTGTTTACTACCTACAAACTGCATCAGACTGAACTTAATTACCAACTTATGCCTCCAGTGTGCCATTCTTACTCACCAATGTTTGCACCGTACATTAGATACCAGAAACTGACACATTTGGCCTGTTGTGGATAGGTGATGAGTCTTGCTGTGTCAAGTGGTTTTGAGTTCGAACTTGGTGTTATGAACATATAATAGCCTACCAATGAAAAAGTATATCAATTGAGTTTACATATATTTAGCTTAAGCCATTTGAGAGACATTACAGATCAATATAGACATTTAGTCAAGCCTTCATTTCAACCCAAGCCCGACAGGGCCCAACAAATTTTGTTTTAGGGCTGGACTTCGGGACAGATTTTCTAAGTCATCGTTCAAACGTGGGCCAGGTTTCCTATTTTCCGTTTTGACATCACAAACATTACGTTTGTGATATATTTTGAGTATGTGCAGGCGTTAGGAACATTCAAATAGGATTTTGAAGTACCATGTGAACAGATCTCTCAGATTTACATCCTGATAGGTCTTACTCTTACTCTTCACTTTTCCTATGGCAACAACAGTAGCTTTAAGAAAAATTTAAACACAAACATTTCCGTCTTGCATTCAGATGTACATTTTGCCGCAGTGAATCATAAAACCTAGTTTCGAGCACGAGCTACAGTGAAAAAATCCTTAAATATTTTTTCTAAATTTATCTAAAACTGCAATCTGTGCCGAAACCAATTTCAATAATACTTCAAATATTGTATGATAATTCAAAATATATATTTAAAAAATCGAAAAATATACATGTAAGCATTTTAATGGCTGCAATAGTTTAAACATTTCATTTCTGAAATATAGACATGCTCTAGCACAGCCAGCAATCAATTTAAATATTAAATATTTTCGGGGTAAAAAACCGTGCAAAACAGGCTTTAGTCAAGCTCGGCTGAGAATTCTTATAGCTGTCGGGCCAGGGTCGGGCTAGGGCTTAAATTTGAGACCAATACAGGCCTACATACTTTGATAAATCATGCATTAAAGCTAGAGAATGCTAAATGCAATGCTATATTCTCTTTTAACATTAAGACAAATTGTGCATATATTTGTTGTATCTGGTCTACCAGATCCGCTGGTGTGATCAAATCCTGGTCCCTGATTAGGCCTTTTTCCATCTGCCCTCTGCCATTTGAGTTGAGTTAGCTGATCATCGTACCAGCCACAGGTGTCTTCTTCAAAATCACAGCTGAGTTTATCTGAACCCGACGGGACGTCTGCATCGGCACAGTCTATTAGTGTGATGTCATCAAGCATGACATCTTGATCACTAATAAAAACAGGATCCAAGACAAATGCTATCTGTGAAATTGAGATGGAATGAAATAGTGGACAAATCAGAGAGTAAATGCAGAATGTCAGTAAATGTTTTTTATTATAGTTGAATAAATCCAAAACCAATTTTGTTGGAAATGACTAGATAAGTGGATTACCTTTGACCCCTGTGCACGGTTACCAATTACCACAGTAGCATTCTCCCAGCCAGCAGTCTGCCCCTTTTTAATAGACCACAACTTCACAGTTGTTGCGTTTGTGATCGATCTTAGCTCAAGGTCAGAAGCCAAATTTATGTCATCGTGGAGATGGTACCAGAAACTGAATTATCAGATCAAGACCACACTGTCAAGCTTATGTGGATTTATTTGATAGTATGCAGAAAGTGAACTGAAAAATGGTCATATTCAAATCGTCGAATGTAATAATGACTTCATGCACTTTCACCCACCTTATCTTGCATCCAAGTGCAGTGGACCTGAGAAGCTTGTGCTCCAAAAGTGCTTCTGAGAATATATCTGCACTTTCACCTTCCACATGCATAACTCTACCTTTAATTTACAGTAAAAAATAAACATTTACAATTCATGAATGATTGTCAATGAAGACCTTGACGGCCTACCCCATGGTGATCCTGTAGTATGGTCTACACCGGGGATAGCACTGATGTTTGCCATCTCAAGTTTCCATTGGAACATATCACTGCTTCTGTCAGTCCATCCACATGAATGTTCCTCAAAGTCGCATGATCCTGTCAGAATAAATAAGGCAAATTTTTAAATCTTCATAAAATTTTAATTACAAGATAAATTTTTTTATCAAGCATAGGCCTTCAAAAATGGAAATGTTATTATGATACAACTGTCGAGTCCATCACAGTTACATAAAATGATAACTACCACAAAACTCTTCATCTGATCCATCTTCACAATCGATGAGAAAGTCACACACTTTCTCCGCAGAAATACATTCTTGACGCTCAGTACACATAAACTGACCATCAGGACAGTTGGCCAGACATACTGAAACTGCACGTAAAATTCATATCATTAAAAACAACATCAGAAAAAACAATGTTATATGTGCATTTAAATATTCTACATATATGAATACAGGTAATTTTAGAGAGAACACATAATATTATATAATGTAACAGAAAAACAAGAAAATATTTGGCCTTACAGAGTAGCAGCAATAGAAGCCCTCTCATTGTGAAGAGCACCGGATAAGAGATTCTTCAGAGAAGGGTTCTGTTCTAAGTATGAAACATGTAGATCATGTCACAGTGACAAGAGATCAGTCTTTATCTCAGTCATTTGTGATGAACGAGGGATGTTTATCAGTTTAAAGTTCACTGTGTACTCAACAACCTCAAATGTTACTTTTACAACCTTTAATCACTTCCTTAGATGAACTAAAAACCCATTAAGTTATAGTCCATTCCGATAACATTTCAACAGTTGTCCCTTTAAGGATAGTTCACCTGAAACAAATAATAACCTTTCATCATTCACCCACCATCGTGTTTTACCAAATATGCTTGTCGTTCCTTCTTAACAAGTAAAAGTGACACTACAACACTACGTAGACATTTCTCAAAATATCTTATTTTCTGTTTACAGAAAAAAAAGTCACACATATGTTATAAATGACATTAGGGTGAATAAAGGATGAAAGGTACAGGATTTGTGGTATAAAAATAAAATCACATTTACTTAACAAGATAAGATTTTTGCGGTAATGTGATAGTCTAGTCTCGTATTATACAAATATATTTTAAGAATACTAAATCTTTTTTTTAACAAAATAACAAAATTTGCAAAACAGGTCCTCGGAACGTATTGGCATGATTTTTCTGTGACTACATTGGTGCATTAGATATACAGTGAAATATACTTACATAACTTATTTTAAGTTATGTACTGTATCACCTACATTGGGCAATACTTTGTGAATGGAGAGGTACTCAGAAACAGACACCAGTTCCAAGAAACTGGATTTATGATTCAGGCAATTATAAAAGGTATGAAAGTTTGATTTCTAAGATGTTAATTGTATTTTTTGGTTTGAGAAACTCAAGAAGTTACTCAAGAGCCTTTATTTTTGAGATTTAAGATACTAGATATACAAGAGAAATATACATTTAGAGAAAAAACACATCTCTTTATTTAATCTTCGTAGACTGCAGTTTGTGTCATGATCATGGTCACATTGTTTTTGAAATTCTAAAGAAATGCCATTGAGCAACCATGTTGGGAACAATCTTACTCAAAGAATGACATTTCCACATAACTGCTCGTAGACCTCTGACTGTCCCAGTCCTGCAAACTCAGCACAATGAACATAAACAACAGATTTGGTCGGTATCACTACAGGAACCCAGAGAAGGAAATGAATCATTATGTAAGGTCGGACAGAAGGGAAGTGAAACTTGCTTTCCCCCGTGACCTTATGAAATATCCTACACTAGAAGAGCCAGTTGCACAAATCCAAACACAAGAGAATGTCAAAGGCTGGCGATGGATTTTGACCTGCTCAGAACAGTAAAAAGCTGCAAGCATGGCAAAAAGGCATGGGCAAAAAGTTACACATATTTCTTAAGTGTTTATACATAATTCATACATTTTCTCTTTCAAAAACTATTTTTGCCTCTGGTGTAAACAATACGGTTATTTCGAAAAAATATTAATCATTAGTGCTAATCTAGTTAATCACAAATACAGTAGCAAAGGTTTCATGGTTATACAATGTTTTTGGACATTTTATACTACTCCTCCATAATTCATACACTGCATTCACTCTTAGGTCAGATTCGATAATCTAAAGAATTTCTTGGAATTCAAACCCGTGCTGTCCACCTTTTAAAAGGGAAATGGGCATGCCTGCTTATCTGAAAATCTAGATCATAGATTTAGGTCTTTATATGTTTCAACATAAGTGAATAGATTTTCCATGAATATAATATTATTGTTTACTGGTAATGTTACTTCTAAGAACTTACAACCATACTTCTCACTTTGACCATTCTTTTTCTCTTTGGAAATATGCTGAAAGGAAAACAACCCGTTATGGACCCAGGAAAACAGGAATTTTGTCATGACCACTTTCATTACTGTCAATCCCATAATCCACATCAAGGTTTTGGCTCAATTGAAAGCCTTCAGAGACAACACCTACATGTCCAAATATTGAAAAAACCAGGTGCTTTTTTGCTCAAATTATGAAGAACATTATTGCAATTTTTTGCTGCACTTCATCTCAATTTATTGTTATGGTTGTGACGCTCATAATATATACATATATATATATATACATATATATATACATATATATATATATACATATATATATACATATATATATATACATATATATATACATATATACATATATATATATATATATATATATATATATATATATATATATATATATATATTCTATTCTTATATATAACATAAATAACCCAAATTTAAAGACAAGATTTGTGTGAAAATTTGTACGGGGCATAACAGGAAGGGGGGAGGGTCATCAATTTTAAGAGGCATTACATTATTTTCATAATGTTGGTGTTGTGCTTGCTGACATGACAGGAAAGGTGCTGTATGATTTATGATGTAAAATAATTAAATTTTTAAGCATGGTACATGTTAGTTTTAAAGATGTGGCATAGCTGTTTGCATCATTTTTTATCAGTGTTATGTAATTTTTGGCAACACGTATACAAATGTACCACGAAAAAGCTAAATAGACAGTTATTGTGACTGATGGTAAAGTTGACTAAGAGTCTTTTTAATAACCGTAAAGATGCCTTCGATTCCAGAAAGACCATGTGATTACGTTCAACATTTCTGAAAAAAATGAATCATGTGACAGGATACAATTCTGATTGGACCAATTGAGCCTGCTTAAAAAGCGGGTTGGCACGAGCATTGTGAAGCACTGTCACTGAAAATAATACATGGGCATAATACATGAAATCATCAAGATGAAAACAGTTGGTGCTGTTATTTTGCTTTTATTAGAACTGTCATACTGCTTGGCGCAGTCAGGTATGTATTTTTTTTTATCAAACTGAAATAGTTGTCAAAATTATTTATTTTTGTTGTGGTTTAATACTGCTCCTTATTAAGTAATAGTAATCACTGTTTAGAAAGTTATAGCAAATGTTTATAAAACATTTTGCATTACGTTGATTTATAAACAATTTCTTTTTGTTCAGATGGAAACTTTTTAATATATAACACACATTCCAACAAATGCCTGACAAACAACCTGGATCTGCTCCTAAACTGTGACCCGATTGCCAAATCACAAGAGTTTCGCTGGATTTCAGAGGATCGAATTTTGAACATTTTCACAAAGAAATGTCTTGGCGTCGGTAGTAAAACAGTGGGCAAAAAACTTCAGTGGTTAAAGTGCCAAGAAAACAATGATATGCAGAAGTGGGAATGCAATGTTAATTCATCCCTTCATCTTAAGAATGAATCTCTGTACCTCTCTGCAAGTTCCAGTGGTTTGCCATTTATCACCAAAAAAGCAGGAATAGAGAGCAAATGGACAATTCAGGGAACACAGAACAGTATTTGTTCACGGCCTTATGAGGGTATGTGACTTAAGGCGTTGGCTTCATTTGGCATGAAGTTATACACCTTGCATTTATTTTTTATTTTTTAAATAACCTGCTTGCAAATACTATCCTTTGGGGTTTGTGCCTGATTATAGAGAAAAAAAAGTGTAAAGTGTCTGGCTTGCATAAAGTGTCATGTGTTGCATTTGTTCTCTGAGGAAATGTGTGTTGTCTATATTTGTACAGTATTTTTCGTAATGTTTTTAAAAAAAACTATTTGACCATTTACCACATTTACCATGATCTCTATTCTTCAAGTTTTACTGTGATTTACACTTTTTTAGGTGAAATGGTATTCTCTAAAATAAAATAAATGAAAGTAAAAAACGTATTTATTATTTACTTTTTATTATTTGCTATTATTTATAATTACTTTAATATAATTTCCTTACAATTTATGGTAATTGTAGAGAAATTCACTGTTGTGAATTTGTAATACTTTCCAATCAAAAAAGTTAATATAGCGTTTACATTTTTTATATGTAAGCCACTGGATTATTGTGTGGATTGAGTGCTATTACTTTTTATTAACATGTGCTTTAAATTATAAACTATGTCAAATGTATGTGAATTTGTCTATAACATGTGTTGTTGTTTTTTTAATGGTTAATATAAAATTTCACGTTCTCTCTTGCAGAAGTCTACACTATCGATGGGAATACATTTGGAGCCCCATGCTATTTTCCATTTAAATATGAAAATCAATGGTATTCGGAGTGTTCTAAAGATGATGAACCAGATAATCGTCTCTGGTGTGCTGTCGTGCCGGATTATGATGTTAACCAACGGTGGGGCTACTGTCCAACACATGACAGTATGTTTCCTTTCCCATCTGTATTGAACTGTTTAAAGTGTAGCTATTTTATACATTACTAATTATAACTATTATTGTACATTAATAATACTGTTTTCACACAAAATATGTCTACATTTGATGGGTGTTTTACAGATGCTTTCTGGTCCAAAAATCCTCTGACAAACGTATATTATCAGCTGAATGATAAGTCTTCTCTGACTTGGCATCAAGCAAGAAAGAGCTGTCAGCAGCAGGGAGCGGAGCTACTGAGTGTTTCTGAGCCTCATGAATACACATTTGTGACAGGTAATATATCATCCCATCAAACAGGTTGCTGTCACTTTAAAGTGATAGTTTACCCTAAATTAAAAATTAATTAATTAATTCATCCTCTCAGCAGAACACAATAGAAGATATTTTGAGGAATGTTGGTAACTAGTTTCTAAACCTTTGCATTGGTTTTGTGTTCATACATTACAAGTAAATGGGTGCCACTATTTTTTGGTTATCAAATAACTTCAAAATATCTTCCTTTGTGCTTTGCGCAAGAAAGAAAATTATGCAGATTTAAAATATGAATACAAGGTGAGTGAATAATAATTAAAAAAAATTAGGGAACTCTCACTTTGACTATACAATTTGTCAGAGATCTTAAAGATGTCTCTCTTTTTAAACTGTCTCAAAATATTGACCAGGAATGATTCTGAAGACAACAAATTCGCTTTGGACTGGACTGAATAAATTAGATGTTTCCAGTGGATGGCAGTGGAGCAATAGACAGCCTTTACGTTATCTGAAATGGGAAAGTGGTAAGACTGAAGTTTTTCATGAATGCTACTTGGAGAAAAATTAATGGATGAAGTCTTAACCTGGTACTTTGTATAAGGGCCTATCTACTTTTTTTTTCAGGGAGAAATGTGCATGTGCTGTTTTCTCTGGAAAGTGCCCATGTGTTTATTGAATTTTGTCAATGAACATTCCATTACATTTACAAACGCGCAATAAAACCATCTATTTTTTATTATTTAATCATAAAACAGTTAAAATTGTAAAAAGTGCTATACAAATAAAATAAAATGAAAATATTACCAAGTCATCCATTGTTGTTGCCACACTGTATGGACAAACTTTAAGGCCAACCCTTGATATTTTAGAGAATTCTGTGGCAACACTTTGGGAAGCCCCTTTTCTATCAAGATAATGTCCTTTTCAAATTAATAAATTTAACAATGGCTGAATCCTTGTGTAAAAATATTTATAGCTCAAAGTCTGCATTCAAAGTCACAACAAATATGATCAGTTGGATATAGCTATTTTCCTTATTTTAAAGTTCTTCCACACTAGACTCAACTCTAGTCAATCATTTCTTTCTGAATCTTGCCTCACACGTGGAGACATTGTCATGCTGGAATAGAAATGTGTTCTCTCCAAACTTTTGCTATAAAACTAAAAGCATATTATTCATAGAAGTGAGTGAAGTACTCAAACTGGTTCATTAGAAGGAAGTGTCCCGATACATTTTGCACTTAATGTGTATCAGTTCTAAACTTTTTTCTGGTTTGTTTTACTCAATAACTGAAACAGTTATCATTCATTAACCAATCATTAAATTTTTGCTAAAGGATCTCCAACAACACAACCAGACCACAGATGTGGTGTGCTGCAAACGTATGGTTCTCAATGGACAAATAAGCCTTGTTCATTAAAATATGGATACATCTGCCAAAGGGGCCACTCTGTTCCTGCTGTCCCACCAGGTGCGCTTTCCATTCTCTCTTTTGATTTATAAAGTGTTAATAATGTGATTTGTTTCGGTTGCTTGATTGTTTTACTTGTGTCTGGATAGTGGTGCACACCGGTTATTGCCAAAGCCCATGGATTCCATATTCAGGCCATTGTTATCTCCTCCATCGCAACAAGAAAACTTGGCTTGAGGCTCAGCACACATGCCAACAGAAAGGTGGAGACCTTCTGAGTATTTTGAACAAGGAGGAGCAAAGCTTTGTCATCACGCAACTCGGATATTGTGAGTTTCCATTAATTAAACTGTAAACTATAGAACGTTTGAAACATTTCAGAGGTTTTCCTGCATGTGTATAACTTTCACAACAATTCTTAGTAAAAACAGATGAGCTGTGGATCGGTTTCAATGATCGTAAAACCCAAATGCTGTTTGAGTGGAGTGACCATTCCAGCGTGCCGTTTGCCTCATGGGATCTCCGGGAGCCAAGTCACAACGCTCTACATGCGGAAGACTGTGTTTTAATAAGAGGAGAGGTACAATAACACTCGGCTCAAAAAGGAAATCAATGACAAAATGTTGCAGCTGTTGTCAAGTTTTGTCTAGCATTGTTTTTTGCTGCTGAACTGACCACAAGGACTTTTCTTCCTTAGGAGGGAAAGTGGGCAGATAATATTTGTGAACACAAATATGGATTCATCTGTAAAAAGAAAACCAGCTCTACAGCTTCTTCTAATGACACTCTTGTGACAAGCCCAGGCTGTAAAACTGTATGTTTCTATAGAAATATTTTTGTTTGGAAGAATATTGCAAATGTGTAATGTTTTATGGCCACATCTTGGTTTTATTTTTTAAAGGGTTGGTCCAGGTATGGATACAACTGTTACATGGCTGGATCGGAAACGAAGACCTTTATGGAAGCAAAACAGATGTGTGAAAAAGCTGGCGCTCATTTGGTTGATATTATGTCCAGGTTATAGAAATTTCTTTGCTTTTAAAATTTTTTATGATACTGAATGAAGTGTTGATGTAAATTTTAATTATTATTTGATATTCCTATCTACCTCCATTAAATACATTTAATACTTACCATAATCTTCAATATTTCCCTTTAGGATGGAAAATGCATTCCTAGTCAGTTTAGTTGGAGCACGACCAGAAAAGTACTTCTGGACCGGGCTGTCTAATGAAAAAGATAGACACACTTTTGAATGGACGAACACGAAGAGAGTTCCATTTACACATTTCAATGCTGGGATGCCAGGTACAGAATTACCCTTCACAGGACTATGAATCAAATGATTATGTTGTGCTATTACAATAAAATTGGACTCCACTGTCTAAAAAACTAGGAAGGGAGAAAGGCTGCGTAACCATGACGACTGGAATGCTTGCTGGACTTTGGGATGTGATTAGCTGCTCAAATAAGGAAAAGTACATCTGCAAGCAGCCAGCTGAGGGACTGATTACAACTCAAGCACCACCAACCTCACCTTCTCTAGGCTGTAGTGAAGAATGGTTACAAGTGGGATCCAGAGATATTTGTGTCAAGGTAAAATAGGGGTAGACCACAAACATGACTGTAGATGGAATATAAATGTTAAATGTGAGGGTTCTGGGTATTGCGGTTGTTGAGCCAAATTGGATTGTAAAGCTCAATGCAATTTTCAGTGTGTTACATAGGTAAGTATTTGTAGCTAGGCTGACATAAAGGTGGAGTTGGGAATTTTGCCAGAGCTTTGTGAGAAAATGGTCTCGGTCTCATCAGGTAAATATTGATAAAAATCTAGGTACCTGTATAATGGATACAACAAATTTTGTGTATATGAAGAATTTAATCGTTCCAAGCACTGATCCTTGAGGAACCCCAGTTACCCCTTCCTCATTGTTTTTAAGGGAATTTGGAAGAATACCTCTGCCAAAAGACTCTAAATTTTATATTAAAGTTAATTTTGCTGTGAATAGGAGAAGTGAGAACTTTAGTCGTTGGTAAGTGAAGGGTAAAGTGTAAACTTTTTTATCAGTTGAGTAATCCTGCATAAGTTATGTGTGTGATAGGTCTGAGGGAATTGCATTGAGAGGATATGTAGTAGGTTGACAAGAGAAGATGACTGAGAATTGAGATTTCAATCTTAGTGAAGAAAAGATCAAAATGTGGTTTTGTCATAATTTGGTTTATGTCCTATGGTTTGTGGTTTAAGAGACTGGCTTGTAATTTTTTCTGTGAATTCAGCAGACTTCAACTTTTAAAGAGGAAGTAGTTGGAACCGGAGGAGAACAGGAGGGAGTTAAAGGTTTTTAAGGTTTTGCATGATGTTTCTGACACTGCTAATATTGTGGTATATTAAGGTGATTGTACATTAAGGATATTGACAGAAACAATTGACACTTGCTGGGAGAAAGGGCAAATAATAGCACACCCAGCTCCTTAAAAAGTTATCCAGATGATATTTAGAGTGGTGTATTGAAAACCCATGAAGATGAATGGAAATTAACATCAGTTATTTGTGCAATGATCAAACCATGTTCCCCAACCTCTGCCTAACTACTGGATGAATGGAGGTTATATTATGTTGCTGGAACCCTTGGCACTGATTTGTTTTATAGAATATTACTCAATTAGACCTGGTAATGTAACACAGACCTTTTTTCTTTTTCTCTCCTTCCTTTGTAGCATTTTAGTGTAGATGACTCTCAAAGGAAAACTTGGAATGAAGCTCTTGATTTCTGCCGAGAGCTTGGGGGAGATCTTTTCAGCATCCACAGTGATTCTGATATTCCATGGAGAATAGGACTGTAATAGTTATTTTGCCATTTAATGTCAATAAATATCCAGCCGCAAATGTACTTACTTCACTTAGAAATAAACTACAATGAAATTTTATATTTTCTTTTAGTGCAAGCGTTGCATGGATTGGTTACAGCATCCAGGATCCTTCTTTGGGTTATGTGTGGAGTGATGGTTCTGCTGTGAGTAAATAACATCCTTCTTTTAGTGATCACAAATTATGGACGACACTACAAAATAATTAGCATAACTTTGAACAAAACATCCACTCTCTAATACAAATTTAAATTATATAAGGATGACACAGTCATTTATATAAGTAGGCACTAAACAAAAGCACAAATTCACTTTTGTTGTTATTCAGATATGTTTAATTCGTCTTTATTTTAGTCGTCGTATCAAAACTGGGCCAGTGATGAGCCAAACAATTTAAACAACATGGAGAATTGTGTTGAAATGAAAATTTCTTGGTGGAACCATGATGGAACTTGGAACGATGTGAATTGTCAAGACAGAAAGGATTGGTACTGTCAAATCCCAAAAGGTATATCATAAATGTATCTAATTTTATCTTAAATATATTTTAAATAGTAAAAAAATAAGTGCATTCTGGTATTCCATTATTCTCTCTCTTCAGGAAAGACTCCTATTGAAGTGAATATTACAGAAACAGGTAAGTTTTTCAGATAAAAAAACATAAATGACTCTACAAGACATTTTCTTTTTCTCACGGAATGCTTTTTATTTTAGTTTATAATATGACTGAAGATGGCTGGATTGAGTTTAAAGGGAATCAGTATTTTATAGATCACTACTCATTTGTCTCTGCTCATGAAGCACGGAAAAAATGTAAGGAAGCACATGGTGATCTTGTGATTATAAATGATAACGAAGAGCGCGTTTTCATCTGGCATCAGGTATGTTATGCCTTTTACGACCGTTTAATGCAAATTTATATTGAATTTAATGTGTTGTTTGGTCCGTCACAGACTAAAGAGATTTTCATTGGGGTCTTCATTGGTTTGGCTGTTGACCTAGATGGGTCATATCAGTAAGTTAAGAATGAGCATGGAAAGAAGTAAAGAATGAGCTTCTCTGCTGAAAGCAATAAATAGGAAATAAATTTTACTTTTATACAGGTGGATGGATGGGTCCCCTGTAGTGTATCAAGCTTGGGAAGAAAATCAACCCAGCATCTTAAACAGTGAGGAACGATGTGTGAAGATGACCCAAAATCAAGGTACATCAACATCTGTCCAAGTCGACAATGTCAAAAACAACTGTCATTGACTTATCATAGATCATACATTATAGATTTAAGGATTTAAATAAGTTTTTCATGTCACCAGTACTTCTATGTTTGACATATTTTGTGAAAAAACTGAAAATGTAAAGAAAATCTGTGATCACTTAAATTGTAAAAAGCTTTTCGAACCAACACGTCATTTGAATTTTGATATTTTCAGGACTCTGGGAAACTGTCAACTGTGGGGAAGAATTATCATATGTTTGTAAACGTAGTCAGTCTCCTCCAGTCAACGCCACAGTGGCTCCATCACAGATGCTGAAAGGAGGATGTGCTCCGGAATGGACTCAATTCGTAACAAAGGTGTTTGCTTAAACGTGTTAAGTTGCATTGCTAAACAGTTTAAGTATTTTTGGTCACAATTTATAATGGTGACAGAAAATCAAGAATTTTAACATGCATCTAATGAAATATACAGTATAGCTTTCAGTATAAAGGGATGTTCTAAATAAACAAAGATGACGTTTGGAAATAACAACAATAGCATCAGCCGCAGGTCATCTACAATCATTTTAGTGACTGGGAACACTGTTATAATTATCTTATGCTGGTGTGGACACAAATATACTTATTGTTATCGTTATACTGTTAAAACCCCTTAAAGTAAAAAGCATCAGATGTTTGTGCAAAATATTGATATTAATAATTTTTATAAAGATCAATATTAAAAAAAAGTCCAAATAAATTTTTAAAACATGATGTTGTCGATTTCCAAACAACCTAGTGCTATATCATGAAAGAGGACTTGAAAACATGGAAAGAAGCAAGGGCATACTGCAGAGATCTTGGTGCAGATTTGGTATCTATTATCAATAGCCAACAACAGGGTAAGAGCTTTGTGATTTGGTTACAGAAGAATTCAAGAGATTTCATCAATGCTTAAGTTATAACCGATTAATTGATATGTTTACTTTGTTCGGAATTACTTACAAATGTGTTTATAATTAAGTCACCTCATTTATTTTATTATAGGTCATCCTTATTGTATTTTGCTAATTGTTATCCTGTATTTAAAAAAACAATTCATTTTTTGTCATCAACCAAAAAATCGTGATTAACATTTTATATTTCTCCAGCCTTTTTTACAACTATGATAAGTGGTAAAACTGCAGAATTTTGGATTGGATTCAGCAATCTGGCAAAGGGGAGATTCAAGTGGACAGATGGGAGTACTGTGGCATTCACAGAATGGGCCAAAGGAGAACCGCAATCCCATAATGTAAACTGTATATCTTTCTACATCAAACATTTGAATGTTTTCAGTATAATCTCAGCAACTGAATAAATTTTTACGTATTATCCTATGGCCCTCACAGTGGGAATTCTACTGGGAAGGATATCACCAATCGGATGATAGGGTAACGTGATAATCCCCCTGAATGTGATTAACATGCAAATATTAATATGAATAATAAAGAGAATGATAAGCAATGTTTTTTATTTTCTTATTTAAACAGGAATGCACTGTTATTGGACAAGGTTCAGGTTCTGGCTTTGGAAAGTGGCTGGCAACAGACTGTAATTCAACTCATGGCTTCATCTGTTCCCGTGATGTTGGTGAGTCTAGCTAAACATTACAAATGTTGCCTTTAGACCTTTTTGTAAATCTTTTCATTTTAACCAATTGTTTAGATCCTGGCTTGACCTCAGTGCCATTTGAATTTCCCAAAACGTATTCCAAGTTTGGAAATTCATCGCTTAAAGTGATTCAAGAGAATCGAACGTGGAGCGAGGCGAACCGTAACTGTAATGCAGACGGGGCTCATCTGGTCAGCATCCGGAGCTCAATAACACAAGCGTACGCTGAGCTGCAGGTGTTAAGAACCAAGCATCCCATTTGGATCGGTCTTAACATCGCACAGGTACAACTAGAACGTGAAAAAAGGGAGAATCATAGTTTGCTATATAAAGAAATCCCTTATTAATTTCTCCTCAATTGATTTGAACTTGTTTTAGGACTATTAGTAAAATGTACAAACTTGTACTTAACAAAATGATAAAGGTTTACATTGTTTCACAGACCAGTGGTTACTTTTCATGGATAAATAACTGGCCTATGACTATGGAGAAATGGGCATTTGGTGAACCTCAGCCAAAGCACCCATGTGTTTATATGGATGTGGACGGACAATGGAGAACAGCTTTCTGCAATGAAACCTTTTACAGTATCTGTGAGCAATCAACAGGTAAAACTTACTTACATTGTCTTGCCTGTTTGGGTAAACATTGGCTGGTCACTTGGCTGTATAAAATGCAAATACACTGCTCCAAATGGGAACACTTAAATAACACAACGTTACTCCAGGTATATCACACTTATCAACACTGAATGACAATCAAATTCACATGCTGTTTTGCATATGGAATAGATGACAGGTGGAAATTTTAGGCAATAAGCAAGTCTGGTTCTGCAGGTGGTGACCAAAAACCACTTTTCAGTTCCAATGCTTTCTTGCTGAGGTTTTGGTCACTTTTAAATGTTGCCGGTGCTTTGACTCTGGTGGTAGCGTCAGATGAAGTCTACAACCCACTCAAGTTGTTGTGTCTGTCAGCCTAGTGTCTAGAGTATGTAAAGAACAAAGCATTTCAATATTCACTCATTTAGATTCAGGATATGTGATTTTAATGTTCCCTTTTATATTTTTGAGCAGTGTACCCCCTTTAATGATAAACCAACATTATCCACAGAGATTCCACCCACCCCACCAGAACAGTATCCAGGCCAATGCCCCGAAACAACACATGAAAGCCCAATGAGGTGGATCCCATTCAGAGACAGTTGCTATGCTTTTGTGAAGAACCAACAATCGTGGAGCCAAGCATCAAGAACGTGTCTGATGTGGGGCAAGTATATGGAAATTACATGAGATTTGCTGTTGTAATATTATTAATATTCTTTTTATATTTTTATATTTAATGTTTATATTTATATATATTATTTACATAATGCTATTCATTCTCTTTGCATCAGGTGCATCTCTTGTCAGCATTAGGGAAGAGGCAGAAAATAAGTTTTTAGAAAACAACCTCTTCCTGCTGGACAGTGACAAAGATTATTGGATTGGGCTTTTCAATACCCTTAAAGGTAATGTTAACCAATTTTTTTTTTTTCGTTTTTCATTTTTAGTAAATGTCATCTGCGTTGTTATCTATATATGAACTAACTTTGGATCTACTCAGGACACTGGTTGTGGATAGACGGTAGTGTGGTAGATTACACTAACTGGGAACCGGGCGAAAACCTAAATGAAGAGGAAAGTTTTGAGAGAGTTTTTTTGACTCCCACCTGCACATTTATCTCTAGTCAGACTAAAAAATGGAGGAAAAGGCATTGTGATTATGCCTACCTGCCATTTATCTGCAAAACAGCCAAGGGTGAGTGTTGTCACAGAAGAACTCACAGATGTAGCTTTTCTTTGACAATTCGTAATTCAAGGCACATAACAGCTATAGTTGTCTTATAGGGAAATTGACACAAGGTGTATATTTTAATTTTTCAGATTTGAAATTTGATTCGAATGCTGGTTGCACGAAAAATAATTTCATTTTATCAATGGCATGCGTCTTTGTCAATGTGGTTACTGTTAGCAATTAATATTCTGCAAATATTTGTGACAGGTCATAAGTTGCACATATTAGTAGCAATAGCCAACCAAACATTATATTGGTCAAAATTTTTTGATTTATCTTATTACGTTCATGTTCCATAAAGATGTTGTGTACATTTCCTACTGTTAATAAACCATAGATATATATATTAAAACTTTTTGTTAGTGGATGCAGCAGCATTGTGAACAAAAATGGGCTGAAACCTGCCTTACTTTACTCGCCGCTTCCACTCTTTGCTAATCACCAACTCAAGTTTAGTATGTATGTAAGATGTATAATTTCTGTTTTGGTGTACATTTAGTTTCCTTCATTAGCAATATAATTTGCTTAGAACTTTATTTGGATTTTAATAAAAAAGAATAAAAAAAACTTTAATAAAAAATTTGATTTAAACGTATTAAAAATGTCCATGGGAAAATTATATGAAAATAACATACATAGTATGTTAGGAAAAAGCTACATCACAGGTATTGTCATTTTGCATGCTACTGTACATTTGATATACCCTTGTTCTAAAGCAAGGACTTGTTGAATGTATCATCTTTTACTGAAACTTTACCCCGTCTTTTCTCCCTGCAGTTGAACATCCCACCATTAAGGGTCCAGTTGTAGGTAATATGATGATCATTTATATATCCTATGGCCTTTACATGACTTGTTCTATTGTTTATATAAAAGATAATTGTTTAATATTAAACATAAATATAAATTGTGTATTAAATCCGAGGAACACAAAAGACTGTCTTAATCCTGAGCAATATTTCTGACTTCACAGGTCCTGAACCTCATCGGGTTTACACAGGCTTGGCAGTGTTCTTGGCCATCACAGTGTTCTGTGTGTTAGGAGTCCTAGCTTACATTTACATTTACAAAAGTCCAAAAAGACTGTCTTTGCCTACATTTGTCAATCCAGTCTATGGGAACATGGAAGCTGCTCTATCTAGAAGTAAATATTCTAAAACATTGATTGACAACATAGAGATACCAGAATAGTAGCTGATGATTTTTAATAATTGCATGTATAAAAGATAATATACACACAGCTGGTCATTATATACATATAGACATATAACATTTTACCTCAAAGTAATGAATTTTTACTATAATGGCGAGCTAATATGTGTATTCTGACCATTACACGGCTACTTACCAAAGAATACATTAACATGCAGATTGAGTTAGTAATATATTATCTAGATATTATCTAGACAAAAATAGTGAAACCAGTCTGAAACTCTCAGAATGCTTTGTATTAAACATACAGCTGGATAGAAAATAAGGTTAATATGATTGTTTTTTGTGTAAATTTTCCTGTGAACATATTTTATTGCTTACAGCTTTTGTACATACTCTACACCTTTAAAGGTAAACTGTCATGTAAATGTTTAAGATGAGGTGAGAAATTTAAGTTGACAACGTCCAAATTACAAATAAATTTTTAAGTCCAAGTTTCAAGAGTGGAGTAAGTGCCAATTTTTTGGATGGAGTGCTGAACAAAGGATGAGATGACACCCAGCATTGACAATGTTGGATAATAATTTAATATGACCACTTTATGTTCTTTAGCCCTCAAAAGAAGATCTCACCATAAAGCAAAGATTTGTTCGTGTCAAAATCTTTTACTTATGTGATGTCATGTTATTAATGTATATTCAGAAGAACAAAAAGTACAGTTCATGTTTTACAGTAAAACTTGAGTGAAGGTGTTAACACAAGAACGTCATTTGTGAAACTCTAAACATTAAACCTAACTGATAAATGTAAAGTGTGCTGGTTGAAAAAATCCTATTAATAAAGACAATATACACCCATACTGATTGAGTATAGAAATACATCTATATTACAGTGCAGCATGAACTGTTCCCAGTTGCATCGGTCCATATCTACAAAGGCATTTATGAGGTATATACAAATGCATAAAAAACATTTTTAAGCTAGTGTTCTTACAAACTAATGCATAGAGTACTCAGGAAACATAATAATATCACAAAGCCAAATAGTATGAATAGCATCAATGTAATTTCCCGCTCGAAAACAGCTTCTTTTAATAAATGGTTTTCCCCAGGTGAGAATGATGGCTGAAAGAAAATAATATTAATCGGATAAAAATTTGATTTCAAAGAGAGGGGTTAAAAATAATCACAAAATGTGTTATGAGAAGGCCTCTGTTCCACATGGACAAAACACAAGTTTGGATTAAAATAAAAATACATTTAAATGTTGCAATAAAACTGTATTAAGGGTATAGTCCACAACTAAAGTTCTGTCTTTATTTTCAAGTTGTTGCCAAGTTGTTGAACACAAAGAAAGATATTTGGAAGAATGTTATCAACTTCGATTTCTCAGGGCCATTGACCAATTAAGGAGAAGCATTTCTGAAATTCTACTAATAAAATTATTTTGTGTTCAACAAAACAAAGATATTGCTTAAGGGTCAGTCATTCATAACAGTATAACCACATTTGGGTGAACTATTATTTTCCTAAAATGTTCACATTTTCCATATATTCCAATTGTTTATTTGTTGTGAATATCTCATGAAAAGCCTTAAGTACTGATATGGCTTTAAAAATTTAAGTAATAAATAACATAGAAAAGAGTTATAGAATGGTACTTATAGAATCATTTCCCTTTATAACTTAATGATACTCAAAGCTATATATATATATATATATATATATATATATATATATATATAAAGTGAATCAAACTGGCCTCTCCACTTTCTACAACACAATTGATTGATCCATGTTCTGATAATACACACAGGACCATCTTGCTAAGTCTTATTTTCATGTAGCCACTAGATCTTCACACAACTCATGTTTTGTGGTTTTGGCTGCAATGTTACTATAGAGATTCTTTTTTTATTTTTTTTAAGTTTACAGCACATTAAATGTTAGTTTAGATTACCAACAGATAGCTTATTACCCACTGATCATTTAGTAATGCAGTTCCACGTGAGTTATGATAAAAACACAAATAATCTCATAACTCATCTTTCTTTCAAACTTGAATACACTACACAACTTTTGCTCTAATTTTTGCCAAAGATTTGTGATTTGGATATGTCATCAATTTTTGTATAAAGTCTGTACCAGTTTGCAGATTTGGGCAGTCACCGTTGATTGATTTAAAATATAATATCATATGGCACAGACATGATATGCTATTATCTGGTAAATGGAAACACTGTAACCTGCATTTCAAACATGTAAAATACACAACTCTGCAGATGGTACTTAAAAATTTGTTATTTCTTGATGTAATACTGCTTTGGTCAACAAAAGAGATGCTAAGTACGTGAGATGGAAAATGCAGCAATGATAACCTTTGTCAAAGTCCTCTCAAATTTTCCAGTAAACACTTTGTTCATTCAGGATGAATTTGTGTGTTTAAATGCAGTTTTAAAATTTGATGGGTGTATGATGGGTTAGGAATGATTTAAAAGTCTGTTAGTGTGTAACCCTACATGGTTTTTCTATTATTATTTGATGCATAAAGTCGGCAAGTGTATAATGTATATTGTTTAAGGATCTGTTCATATTTCAGTCATCTAGTGTATTCCAGACATTGAGGGCAACAGTTTTCAACATTAATAGGCTGGGATGCTACAAATACAGTAAGGATTGCACAAAAACATTGCCGGTACAAATGAGTTTCACAAGGTCTACAATGTTGACAAGATCAGTTGCATGTGTGCGTTTCACAAAACCACTGGAAGAAAATGTATAACAGCAAGCAACGAAGTAACATTGAGGATTGGGGTTAAATTTTTATAATTTAAGACTTATAGAACTCACAACCCATGACTAAAAGTTTGTGGACATTTAACAGGATCCGTAGCGGACACAGCCCATACACATTTTCATGTTTTTGGTCATGAAGTCAAGTGGATGTCTATGGTAATAAAAAGCCTGAGAAGCAAAGGATTATCATCAAGATTGAGGAACTCAAGATGTTGACCAGAGAAGGCTATCATGCAGTGGTATGAACAGAGAGACTGTGTTGTCCTGAGTACAAAGTTGCCAACATTTTACATAACGGCATAGAAAACACTATCATAACCTCTTAATGGTGAATGTACATATCTTCTGTCCACTCTTCAGTCTCTGCACATCTGTCCCTATCCCGTTGATATGGATAATGATTTTGTTGTGGCTGACTGTAATGATGCTCTTGCCTTGAGCGTGGCTGGCTCTGGAATCTCTGCTGTCTGTTACGTTCATTGTGCTCAAGCTCATAGTCCGGCTGACCATCGTGGAAATAATCCACCGGTATGTCTGTTTGGTGGCGGTGGTGATGACGATGGTGATGGTTGTGATGGTGGTGGTTATGGTCTCTGTGAGATGTAGTCCTGCTGTGGAAGACTTCGGTTTGGTCCTGGTCGCCATCATCCAACAGCGCTCGCCTGCTCCGGGGTTCCATGTACGTGGAGTCTTTAGTGGGAAGCAGGCCCGTTTCAGTGAGCTGCTGGTGACGCGCTTGGTGCTGATGTTTGTTATGGTGTTCAGTTCGGTTGGTGCTGGAACGATGGTGATGATGATGGTGGTGGTGATGATGATGGCTGTGTCTCTTTGGCTCACTACGAAGGAGTCTCTCCTCCTCCTCTGCCTCCTCTTGCACTTCCTCCTCCTCCTCTTCATCTTCTTTTGTCTCCTGGGGCTGGGCCAGATGCTCTAGCTGAGGCCCTTGAGAACCTTTTCTTTTTGGGGCAGCCATCTTCTTGCCTTTCTGTTCATCCTATACAGTAAGAGTGAAAGTGAATCAGCTTGTTTATCATCAAGACTCAAACTGATTGGCTTTAAGATCATTCTAAGCCAAAGATAATGCCAGTTTCTTTTTTTTTTTCTTGTTCCAAACGGTGTGGCCAAGCAATAATAGAGAGCCAATGGTCACCCACCTCCATTCCATGGTCCACCTGCCTAGATCTGTTAATGGTGGACATTTCCATATTTATAGATAATTTTATAAGTTTCCATATTTAGATAATAATTGTGAAAGAATTGGAAAAAATGTCATAACTATTAACATTGTAAATTGTATTTAAAGAGCTGTCATTACCTCATTGACATTTACACGTTTAGCAGATGCTTTTATCCAAAGCGACATACATTGCTTTACACTATTACATTTTTGAAACTAAGTATGTGCAATCCCTAGGATCAAACCAATGTCTCTAGCATTCTTAGCTCTATGCTCCAGCCGCTGAGCCACAGGCTTTGGCTTACTAGTAACATTTAATCACAGTCAATTACTAAAAGTGATGGACATTTTCCCAAAGAATAATAGTGGGCTGATTTGGTGTTGTCCTTTAGTGTACTTTAAAATTTTGATAGTATCAGCGCAAGTTTAGATAAGATAAAGCATATTTGGCGTGCTGTCTAATGGGAGTTCTCCTAACTTGGCATTTTGCCCAAACCTACAGTACTTCCACTTTAACTGGAGTAGGCAACAGCACAGAGTGAGACAAAGACGTTCAAAGGACGGAAGCGAGGGCCATCTTTATATAGGGTCCACTCTGTGATGATTGATTGGATTACTTTATCATTCTCTATCTTAATTTGTTCAGGACATGTTGTTAAACACATACTGTAACTAAACATGTATTCGTTAGTGATTATATGTGATAGATAGTGATATATAACGATAATCATTGATAAATAAGCCTTCCTGTCGCTTAATGGTTGGAGCATGACACTAGCAATGCCAATCATGCCCTCAATCTCAGAATTATGATCAAAAGTCCAATACTCCAACAACCAGGCCACAACTGCCACGGAAAACACCTGCCAAATGCGTAAATGTAAATGTAATGCGATGAAAATTTTTCAGTTGTACCTAATACATCAAAGTTTTTAATGTTCAGTCTTGTAAACTACATAGCCAGTATTTAAATGTGCTAAAAAAGACATTTCATTGAGTAGTGTTACTGTGTGTATATTTAAGCAATCGGCCAACTTAATAAGCCGTCGTTATCACCTCACAAGAACAAGTTGACTCTGAATCACTTAATCGAGTAGTTTGTCATTCTAGTTTTTCTCATTTTGATCTACAGTCACTATTGTGTTACTAGTTACATATTTGCCTTATGTACGGCAAATATATGCCTTATGTATGCGACTATGTTTTGCTTGGCCTGTCTGCGAAAACCAATTGCATCACATGCCATACACGGAAGACCAATTGCAGCTAACTGGAATTTTTGACAAATCGGAACACTGGAGGTGAGGGGATTTGAAAAAGAATCCCTTAATCAATTATTTCAGGATCATTAAAATTGTAGGGTGAAATTACATATTCATGCATTCAGGAGATGCTTTTATCCCAAGCGACTTACATTGAACTATCCCTTTACATTTGTTTCTGAGTATATGAAATCCCTGGGATCAAATCCATATCTCTGGCATTGTTTGTACCATGCTCTGAGCACTGAGCTACCGGAATATCCCATACAATTTATTAAATGCATATTACTAGAAAATTGTTGTCCAAAAATCAAAGCAGGAACTTTTAATTCATAAAATACTAGCTTATTAAAACACACTTCCATAAAGTTCACAACTACATCTAATCTCCTACTGCTATGCGATACAAAGTACTGGTAAATGCTGACACTACAGGAATTTTTTAAACACTCCCATCTCACTCACCAAAGATCCTTTTAGCTCATGTTTTCTGTAAATGTCCAAGAGAGTTTAGTGAGAGGAGAAGAGGGAAATGAAAAGGAAAAAGAGGTCCAAAAGCAAGATTTTTCTGACACACTGAAGCTTGCAGATGTTCCAAACCATAATGACTCAAAACTGAGTGTCAAAGATAAGAATATTTCAGCCTCTTTATTCATCATCAATATCGCAAACTTGATCCTTTAAATATCAAGCTGTTTGTATGAAACCTACCAAAACACTATATTGCCTATGTTTATCTGTATCAACTATGTTTGTGAGTCTACCTTAGCAGGTGTGGGGCTGGCGGGTAGTGTGTTTTCTGCCAGTTTTTCCAGCATGGGGTTAGCTGGCTCCATTTCAGGTGGGTGGGTGGCTCTCCAGTAGGCCTCCAGGTAATCTGCTATGTGCTCACAGGCATCCGAGAGCTGGTTCTCATCCAAGATGACATCGAAGAGCTCCTGTAAGAAAAAGTAATGATGTCATAAGTAAAAGTAATGGAATGAAATGAATGATTTTATCATGTTTGTTTACTTTTGATGTGTAGCAAAAAACTGACAATTTGATCACAAAGTTAAAATATTTTCAAGATTTATCTACGATACCAATTTTTGACTGCTGTGAGGTGTTCATTTTTAGATAGACGTGTCAATAACCACAGAAAAATAAAAATATCAGCTCAAAATCGATAAAAACATAACAAATTTGAAAACAAGGGCATTTTAAAGTAAAGGGCATCACTTTAACATCAACACCCATGTATTAGATGACCTCTTCTGAATAAAATAAATACAGTTTTTATTCCATTCAAGCAAAAAAATTGCAAAGAAACTGCAAACCTGGAATTAAATGCACGTTTTAAGATCTTAGTGTATGCTGGTTTCATAAGAAATATAATTATATATTTAATAATGTTTTTCAATATTATAAATAACCGACCAATCAGAAATGAGAATTCCAGGGCATTTCGTAATATTTGAAACTTTTACTTTATTTTCAATTTGACCATTTTCTGTGAAGGAAACACTTACATTAGGACACTGGGCCAATTTATCCGCTGCCACCATCTGAACGTTCAGATGTTTTGTCTGAGACTTGCCCCTGGTCTTTATTAGTCTTGTGAGGACCTGACCAGCAGATGGGATGAGGAAGGAAAATGAACAGGAAGGATGAGTGGGAGGAATACAGGGTGAAAGAACAGTGGACATAAGGTCATACTGTGCCACAAAAGAAAGTGATTGCTTAACAGTCTAAATGCTTTGTGTGTGAATATAATCGCTGCAGTGTCATTTTGGACAGAGTTTTTTGGTCTTCGAAGAAACAAAAAGATTATCAGATGAGTTGATGTAGCTCTAGACCGGAAATGTTGTTATTGTACTGATGAATCCAAATGCCATTAGTACATAGTGCATAAACAGTGCATTAGTACAATTACATAGCCAGATGGTGAGGTCACAGCTGAAGGTCAATACCTTTAGGTAATCACTAGTGCATTATATATTGTCAATCTGTAAATTTTAATAGAATGATCGTTGTTGATGATCCTGAAAATGTGAGAAGGATCCATGCCTCAAGTTGGTCTTACCTTCGGTGATGAAATCTTGACATAGACCAGAATAGGTGCCAAGGAGGTCTTGCTAAGTTGCAGAGGATGGTTAATGGTGTCTGCATCCAGAACAACGAGCTGGAGACTGCGGGCCAGCTCAAAAATCCTCTCAACCTCCCCTTGAATCTGGGCTGTTGGATACAAGATAAACATTTTAACCAATCAATAATCTCAACGCAATACTATTTCATTTTGTGTTGAAAGATCGTGATCCTCAAAATGATTTTATGTTATAATGCAGCCAAAACCTTAAAAACGTAAAATCATGAAATGCATCAAACAAGGTCAAAAGAGAAAATCCCTTTATCGTTGTAATATAATCTCTTTAATTAAGTAAAACTGCAAAAAGCATTAAGAGAAAACACCATGCACAGGTCATGCGATGTTTCTTTGAAAATAGATGAAGCAAATATGCTGATGGTGCACAGTTCGTTGTTCACAGGAAACAACAGAACAATGAAGGTTTCAAATTTGCTCTTTGCTCCAAAATGATCGAACTTTAATAATAAAAACAGGATAACTGAGACTAACTCACTCTGATTTAACAGTTCATTTTTTTTTTATAAATTTCTCTTTTATATGCACTTTACTTTGGCTTGTATTGTTTGACCAGAGAAAAGAAATTATACAAGAATCTTGAATGACTTTTGTGGTTGTGATGTCTAAGACAAACCAAAGCTTTTAGGAGTAGTATTCTTGTCTACTTTAACACTTACAGTGTTTGCTAATGGTAAAGCAGATCTGATGACACCTAAAAGGATGATTCAGGGAAAACAGACAGACTACTGCTGAGAAATACATACCCGCGGCATCTGAGATAAGACAGCAAAGTAAGACAGAATGGAAAGAACCAATCAGATCCCTTAAACCTAGCTGTCTAGGTGCAAAAACCATTTGACCACTAAAATAAAAGGCCTTTTAAATACCTATTGTTTTTACCTAACAGACACACCAAGTGTTTTGTATAAGCTCTAGTAAATGCATTCCTATAAATGGATCCGGATGCTCCTGCTTTGCATGATGCTGCATCCTCACCTCTGGGTATCAGAAATAGTCCAACCAGTAGAACATAACCAAAACTTTTAAAACATAACAATTTTATCCACAGGTTTAGCATTATAATTAAATGTACTGTTTTTTTAGTATTTTTCATTCCCATGTATCTAAAATATCATTTGACTGATATGCCTTTGATAATAAAGTCAAAACCGGTTTTAGAAAAACCAATTACCTAAATTGGAGCGTGTGTTGGAGCGATCCATTATGGCATGTTTGCTGGGGTTATTTAGGATGGACCTCTTGGCAAGTGCAATGTCCGCTGTCACCCGGGTGATGGTTATTCTAATAATACATTAAAAGAAAAAAAAATAGGTCACAGAGCTCTATCATACCACATACACATATAACATGATAATAAATATGTATGTAAATGAAGCAATGGTGTACTAATCATACCTTCCTTCAAATCTGTGTTTTAAATAATCAAAGAGAGCTTTTTGCATCATGTCTGTAACCTGTCAAATAAAGAAAAAATATGGGGAATAAAATAATTTCATGATCCTTTGATAAATTGTTGTCTAATTCTCGAGATGCCCAGCAGAGGACGGTGTATATTTATGCATCAAATGTGCTTTCAAAAATACATAACCCACAGTAACCTTTAAAAGGGATAGTTCACCCAAAAATACACATTCTGACATTATTCACACACTATCCAGTTGTTCCAAACAGGTATGAATTGTATTTGATGAAGACAGGGAAAGATATTTAGAGAATTGCTTGCAACCAAAAAGTTGTTGGATCCAATTGACTTCAACAGTAGGATAAAATACTTTATGTATTTTTTATTCTGTTAAACAGTGAGTTAACTACTATGGTGTTCAGTGGAAGTCAACAGCTTGGTCACTGACCTTTGTCCCAATATCTTTCTCTGTTTAACCGGTTCTTTGAACAAATAAAGACATTTAGAAAGACAACTGAGTAAGTAATTCATGACAGCAGTTTGGGGTAAACTATACAGTACCTTTCATTTTAAACTTTTTTTACTTTTTAAAGTAAAATGTATTAATTGGTCTGTCAAATCACAGCAGTAACACAGAACAATGAGAGACTGGTGAATGGCCCGCACCTCATAGCCCTTAAGTGAAGGCCCCATGAGCACCACAGGACGCATGGAAGGCACAACATCATATGCGGCTAATTGCTCTCCCTACAACAAATATCATCAGAGATCAGTAAATGATTGCCTTACAATTAAAATCTATTTACAGTGTGTTTGTTTGTTTGATGGCTTACCGATTTCTTTTTCACTTGCTGAACTGAATTTTAATCAGAAAACAAATTCAATAGCATGAAGGGAAACAAAATAACAGCATTTTTCTACCTATATTTCAATTTAAAAAAAATTTAAGTCATTAAATTTTAACAATGTATGATTGATTCTAATAGAACTACTTTAACATGTAGTAATGGATTCTTTTCAACACAAGTCATTTGTGTGATGATAAAGAATTAAATCATGTATTATTAACACACCTGTTGGTGGTGGAGCCGCTTTCTTTGAGTTCAAGTCATCTTTGGCAGCACTAGCCGCTTTGCTGGAAAAAAAACATTTAATTAACATCACTCCATGTTGCTTTCTATTAAAAATCACATCATGCCTCCCAAAAGGAACCGCAGAATACAAAATGAAATGTCACAATCTTTGATAAATAATAAAGTTGTATACTTGGCTAATGCTTTTGCTGCTTTTCTGGCCTGGACCTCTCTTCTGATCAGAATAGTCTCAAGGTTCACCGGGCTGGGGATAAAGCCAACCTCTCCCCCTTCCTTTACAGGTCTCCCGATCCACCAGTCATTATTAAACTTCTGTAGGAAACAGCAATACCATTCTAACATTTAAAAACAAAACACTATATGCAATGAGATATACCTGACAACACCTCTCACCTCTTTGATATGTAGGAAGTCTTTAGCCTCAAAGGAAACTCCGTGACCTGGAATGGGGACGTTGTCATCATCTGCAGGACTGTAGGTGAAATTTGTGCGTACGGCAAAGGCAACAGGCTTAAACTGTAAAATCACATAAAAATCAGAAAAAAAATGTGTTTGTGCCTGTGCCTGTGTGTGTGTGCCTGTGTGTGTGTGTGTGTGTGTGTGTGTGTGTGTGTGTGTGTGTGTGTGTGTGTGTGTGTGTGTGTGTGTGTGTGTGTGTGTGTGTGTGTGTGTGTGTGTGTGTGTGTGTGTGTGTGTGTGTGTGTGTGTGTGTGTGTGTGTGTGTGTGTGTGTGTATTGTGTTCTAAAATTACAAGCACAATCAGTGTAAAAATATTATATGTGGCTTAGAAAACATCACAAAAATAGATTGTTATATCATCTTAAACAAATCTTTTGAAAACATGAAATACTTTTTCATTCCGCAAAAAAATCTTAAAATAATTGATTGAAAGTTAATTTCATTTTTATAAAATTTAAAGAGATTCACTATGTTTATGTAACTGAAAGATAAGTATTAAATGAACATTCATATATTTGTAATGTACACTAATATTTTTGGTGAAAGGAATGAATGATGAATGAATTATTTGAGTTTTACTTATGTATACAACATTTTAAACAGCATATTTAATTAATTTCAAAGCCTTTAAATAAACTCTAATAGTCTGAATTGTTTCACGTTAAAACAGTAAAAAAAAAATGAGGGTTGACGTGGAAAAAGTAATATGGATTTTTGAAAAACTGCATGTGTATATATAAGAATACCGTGAATAGAGTGGATATACTAATAGGCATTATACTAATAGCGTTCATTCATTCACCTCCAAACCCATTGAAATGCATTAATTCATGAAAGGTAATGAAAGTAAAATGGAGACTATACAAGGCAAGCACAATGCAGGTTTACATTGATGTCATCATTGTAATTCACTTCCTGAAGATATATTGACGGACACGGAACAAATTGACTCTTGTGGTAGATTCTGTGTAGGGAGTTTGATGTCCCATTTTAAGATCTTTTTATATTGATTTAATTATGACAATGCAAAATACCAAACAATGCAACTGAACTATAGAGCCAGTGATCATTTGGTTTCATGAAAAGTGTTCTTTTTATTCATAAAGTTTTTGCGATCAACATCTCAAATGAAATTGAAAAAGTGACAGTTGAATCAAAAAATAAACTGTGTCATCATTTTCTCACCCTCTTGTTATTTAAAACCTCTATGCCTTTCTTCTGCAAAACACAAAAGAAGATATTTTGAAGAATGCCGGTAAGCGAACATCAGTGGCACCCATTCACTTCTGCTTTATGGACACAAAATCAATGCAAGTGAATTGCCAGTTCCCAACATTTCTCAGAATATAAATAAATTCCGTGGAAGAAGGAAAGTCCTACAGGTTTGACCAGGGGGTCAGTAAATTATTACAGAATTTAAATTTTTTATGGGGTGAACTATCACGTTTAATTAAACCACAGCCTTAATCAATTGAAGTTACATGAGTGCTATTGGCTTTTGTATGATTCATTTGTTAAGACAGTGTTAAAACATCAAACTAAATAGCGATGCTTTCTTGGCTCATAATACAATTTTGAAATTAATCTTTGAAAAATTCAGTTCGATGTATTATAATTCTGCCACAATCAAAAAACAATAAACAATAAATAATCATTTTATAATACACATTAAAACCATTTTTAGAGTGGAAAATGGTCAAATGTCAGCACATTAACAGTCTAGCTGCTTGGTTCTGGAAGGCAATGCTCTGTGGGGTATGACTTGCTCATGTGATGCTGTCTACTTAGCACCTTAATTAAAAAAGACCTTAGGGACCTCATAGACACGGGCGGCGAGTTTAATTTAGTTTGTAAAGCCATGTAAAAGAACCTTATCAAACTGCATTCTGTACAGATCCAATAATAAAAAAGTCTTTTAAAGGTTCTGGACGATGTGAATGCGCAGAACCAAAAGTACAAGTGATTTTTAAAGCTATTGTTTCTCCGTTGTGTTTGAGGAAATTATTTAAAGTTGTACAAGAGCAAAGATTTAATGCTGATGTGCTGGTTCAAGCCAGGACATTTGGTAATTAGCTTCTTGCCACAGGTACCTTGTTATTTTGACAGGGGAATATAGCCTTGCAGAATTTTCAGCCACAACCACAATGTTGATATACTTTGTTCTCTGTGGCCGACATCACTGGGTGGTTCATTGGTACAACTATGTATGGAGTTAAAATATACAAAGGTATACCTTTGCCTTTTCCAGCTGGACTTGAGCATTCTTCTCCTTTTCCTCAGTGGCCCCTGAGTCATGACGGTCCGCCGAACCCTGCGACGGACACAAGCGAGACCAACATTGTTATCATCTAAACATCACAGTACCGACATTTTCTGGATGTTAAAGAAGATGCTATGTGTATTTTAATGTGACATCATAATGTGATGCTGTCATTCAAGTATATCATAACTGTGACATCATCGTCACAAATGATGCCAAGCTTTCTTGAGAATCACAAATTGTGTTACCAACTACACACATTTGATAGTCATAATGGAGATTTCTCCAAAATCAGAAGTAACAGTGCTTTAAACTGTACCCATTTTAACTTATAAGCATTAGCAAAATTGTTATCAATACAGTAAATATGTTGTAAACAGACTTCGAAGGACACATCTGAACACATTTAATAAATAATATGTAACTATTGATGAAGATTAAATAACTCAATACATTATAATATTAAACAACCCCAGAAATGAACAAAACCTTGAAATAACATTAACCTACTCGATCTGGGAAAGAATGGTGCATTCTTAGGCAGGATTTGGACAGACTTACAAGCATTCAGTCGCACAACTGGAATTAAATTTGGTCAAGACATGCGGTAAACTGGAAAATCTAAAGTTATAGGATCATTTCACAGTTCATTACACACGATAATGTATTGCTTGAACTAACAATATGAGTGTAACAAATCTTGTTACGTTAAAAATAGTACGGCCTGCTGAGGTTGTCACTGGCACCACTCTTTGAAAACTTCAAGAACTGTACTTATCCAGAGTGAGTAAAAGGGCTCGCAAAATCACTCTGGACGCCTCACACCCCAAGCACACTCTGTTTAAACTGTTACTGTCTGGTCAGTGCTACAGAAGCACCAAAACATCAAGGCATAGAAAAAGCCTCTATGTCTCTATGTGGTTTCCATGAACAGTAAAATGTTCCCCTACTGTGTAATAAATGTCTGCAATACTTTAATCAGACATTTTTCATATAGAACCTTATAACTTATATATTTAAAACGCATATGCATATCTTATAGCATCAGAATCTCATACACTACCGTTCAATATATGTGTGCGAAACTTCACAAATACATTTTATAAATAGAACCTTATAACTTGAATATTTTTAAATCATCTGTACATAGTGTATTCCATCTGGAGCTGTTCGGTCACGCTGCATTTCCACCATGTTGTGTTGTTTTACGGATTTATGTTATACTTTACCTTTTGTTTCCTATGTTTCTTGTCACTTGTCTTATCACTTTACATTGTGTGTCCAATGGAAGCTTCGGTCGCCAAAACAAATTCCTTGTTTGCGTAACTCCTACTTCATATTTAAACTTTTTACCAAATAGTTTTTCTGCCTTTTTTTGCTTTATTTTAGCATGTCATTGCGAAAGTAATAATGGTTTGACCCTTCATTTAACTTCATCCCTATACTGACACACTGTATGTAAAATAAAATGAGGGGGGAAATTTTGGAGATGGCCGAGTGTTTTTCCCACAGGCACAGACATGTTGAGATGCCTGCTTTTGTTTACTCATGTCTGCCACAGACATCTGTTCAGTCAGTGCCGTCTCTCCTGCGAGTCAATGTCACAGAGAGAGAAGAACAAAACGCTACTGAATTATTAAACAACCGCATGTTCACTAAGATGCTCTTTTCCATAGAGTTTAGTAGAACGAGACAACAGTAATGGCATTTCCTGTACATACCTGTCCAGTGAAAGATTTGATGACAAATAATGCATGGAGGTTTATAACACCTGGAGATAGAGAGGCCTTCCGTCCTTATTTTTCTCTATCCAGATGTTATTTGAGATGTCATCATGGAGTATAATGCCAAGAAGTTCATTGATGTGAACTGAGCTTGTGAAATGTGATAACAGTATTTCCCCACCACATTACAGATACATTAATGTGCTTGTGATTGACTTGCCAAGTCCAGTTGCAATTAACAAAAACAGCACGTAAACTGGAAGTTTGCCAGACCTCAAAGCACTGGGGGCACAAGTTGGACTTCATTTGAAAAAAAATTTGTATGAATGAAAACTCTCCAAAACAGCACATTTCAGATGAAATTGGGCTGTTGTGGTTTAAGTTTGTATCTGCTGTATTATGTGTATGACAGATATCAGACGAATGGATCAAATGTGTAGAATGTGTGTGTAGAAAATGTAAACAGCCCTGCTCGAGCAGGTTTTAAAGAAGGAGTAGGCTTTTAATTTTTAACTTAGTTTTGTTCTTTAAACCAAATTTCCACTTTTTTAATCCACGTTTCGCATTTTTGGTAGATTCTGTGGCTGTCCTTCTGCATTTCACATATTTAATAAATGGAGTCTGTCCAAAAGCATGGGTGTAGGCAAATATAGGAAAGAAGATGTTAATGAAACATTAACAGTTATATGTAAATTTAACAACTATGAAAACAGAGGATGTTGCAATGTGCGACCTTGTTTCTTCAAATGAAATATATAGATAAAAATATCCACATTTCCTAAGTTTGTACACATAAGTAAAGATCAGTTGCTACAAATGCAACAGAGAACTGTGTGTGTGTGTGTGTGTGTGTGTGTGTGTGTGTGTGTGTGTGTGTGTGTGTGTGTGTGTGTGTGTGTGTGTGTGTGTGTGTGTGTGTGTGTGTGTGTGTGTGTGTGTGTGTGTGTGTGTGTGTGTGTGTGTGTGCTTGTGCGTGTGCGTGTGCGTCAGCTCTGAGAGCTCAGGAACACAGACGAGAACAGACGTTACTATGGAAACCTCAAGTAAAAGAAATTTGCTGGCTCTGCAGTAAATCTTCTATGAGGTGTGAGACATCTTGTGTATAAATGTTCTTCTCTAATACAAAAGTGCGATAAGAATAATCTTTGCTTAAAATGACAGTTGGCAGTAACTATGATATACGGACATCAGTAAATGATAATAGGCTTTTTTAATGTGCATTTTATGCGACTTATAGACACAGATACATTATTAAACTTGTGGATTTTGTGTATTATGCTATTCGGCTTGAGTATCGGGCAGTACTCCAATATCCGTGTATTGCAACCAGTGTAAATCCTGCTGTGCAATGCAGAGCGTCATAAGATTAGAGTAAGATCCATTACACTGGTCATCACATTTTACTTCTAATCAGGGACCAAATTGTAACTATTCTCTTATAAAGCAGAACATTCTTCTTCGAAGTTTGCATCACGTTTTTTTTTTTTGTGATGCCAAGTTTCTGCAATATGTTTCTCTAATGGAGCTCTAACATAACATATATGTGCCTGGAGGAGCTAAACACTTTCTTATTTAAAAATGGCTTGTAATCTTATTAAGAGTAAGATTAAGATTTTCTGACTGTTGCTAAATGAGTTCTGGAAGGTCGCTTAGGTACTCATCCATTCTGCATTGATGATTGTAACTTTTCAATTTGCAGTAAATGATGTTGTCATCTGGAAATTGCAAAAATGTTTCTACTGTTTTTAAGTATAAATGTAACCAACATCTTGGAAGGCCTGGAATCAAACATGTATGACTTCTTCTCAAGAAGAATAATGGGAACTGGTACCTTTTCAACTGCATTGGGTTTGTTCTTACTATAGTAGTAAATGAGTTCCACCGCTGTTTTTTACAGAAAACTTTATAACATCTTCAACTAAAATACTCTCAGGGACTTAAAGTGATATTTCACTTGAAATTAAAATGCTAAATACATGTGTAAAATGCCGTTTTTGCAGGGCTAATCTATGAATAAAATTGTAATTTATTTTTTACACAGTGTTGATATAATAAATATTAAATAAATAATAAATAAATATATAAAAAATAAATTCAAATATAAAATAATTTGTCAATATTATACTTGATTTAACTGAACAACCATAAGGAATGCATTCATTCAGATAATTATAAAAATAATGTTAACAATTGAGACAATCCTTGCCAAGTGGAATAAAGCAGACTGATTGTTGTACCTATTTCTTTTTAATTGTTAATAAATTGATTAGCACTGCACAGCCCTACCTGTTGCTTATTAGATTCAGCTTGCACACATTATGAAAAGTGAAATGTTAGGCCAAGCTACACCCATGCACAGTATATTTCTCTTTCTCACTGCTCTTGGTCATGATTGCTTCTCTGTAAGGAGATTAAGATGGCATGCGTCAATCCAGGATTTGGAGAGAGAGACAAATGCAAACTCCCCCTGGTCAACGGATAACACCAGAGATAGAGACGGGTTCACACATCCTCACTGCCCTGCAAGTGCAAAACAAGGACAAGAACTCCCTTACAAACCATCCCACCACCTGTTTGTTTATTACCCAAGACTGCATTGTTTAAAATATGTGATTGGGATTTAGATCAGGCATCTGTGACCAGAATTCTGAGCACACTGCAAAAACAATAGTTTTTCTAGTACATTTGTCCACGCTAAAGCATGATTTATAGAAAAGCAAAAGATTTTTAGAGAACAGATCAGTTTTAAGCATCATGCTGGTTCATAATGGTTTACGATTGCTGGTTTTTGGTGTAGAATGACCATCTTTGATCGGATGCTGGTTTACCAGAAAGCTATTGCTTGAATAGCTACATGAGAAATTCCCCAGTGACATTAACCACCCAACATCCCATTGAAGTGTTATCAAATTTTAAATTGTATATATTTGTTTTGGAGAATATACTTAATATATATCATTATTACTCAAAAAAAAAACAACAACACTTGAATGCCCAAACGACAAGCCATGGTTTTCTTTTTCGATTAAAAATACCTCATCAGTTCTATATTTAGAGATCATCTGAGAAAACAGTTTGGTAATCCCAACAACTGAAAAAGGATTATGTATATAATCATGATTTCATCATTTTGCAATGATTGTGCATCACGTCACATGGAGGTTATATTCTATTAAGCCAATTAGACTTTGTCACAAAGTCACTTGCAAGGGTTTTAGCAAATCTCTACACGCCAGCACTGGTGCACACACAGTATTTAAATGCAATGATGCATGGCTGCTCAAGCTCCTGTGGATTACAGCGGAAAGCAACAGATGGCATCCTCCACAAATGGCATTCTCATGTGCACCTTATCACACACAAATAAAACTGAGATGTTTTACCTTTTTCTTGGGTGGCATGCCCTCTTATTTCCTTTTCGGTGCTCCACGATTAATCCCTTTGAGTAGAGCTCAAGTGTATGGTCTCACAGGAGAGATTGACCTGAGAAATATCCATGCACTATCCCCTATAATCTGCTGCGTCCCAGGATAGGCAGCCAACTTCCCAGATAAACCCTATGAGCACATTTTATGCCATGTTTTGTGCATGGTGAGATCCATCATTTTACCCAGCGTCAGGTTTCGGTTATCACGTAGAGAGTGCAAGTGATAGGGACTGAAAGTCTGTCCATGAGTGGATGCATGAGGACTGTGAACCGCTTTTCACACTGAGGGGAATTCACCACCCCCCTCCTCCTCCTCCTGCCTCGGTTTGAAGGGCTTATTCCATAGTGGTGCATCTGTTTCACGTAAGAGCTGCAAACCTGGGCGATTTGCTGGTATTCAAAAACGATAATATACTTTATCATTTTTATTTTGTAATTTATTTTTATTACTGTTTGTTATGTTTTATTAAGACTAAAAATTACACATTATTTAAACAAATATATTTCTTGCTTCTGTAAAAATGTTTTGCCCTAAACCTATTGCCCTATTGGCCTAGCTAAACAAACATGCACTTCTTAGGGTACCTGATGCACTTCTAAGTGTCCACATTCTAGATGACATATGTATCAATCTTATCACACGAATGGGTATTTAAAGATGTAAACCTATAATATAGCCACGGTGTTCCTATCTGTCAATCGAAGAGTTGTTTATGCGTTATCTATGTAAATATCACAGGTTGGATGAGACACTCTTCATAGGGATGACAACAGATGGATGAGAGGCCCTGTTTGGATTTATAAATCTCTAAACACTCTTTTTGTGCCAAGGGAAACAGATACAGCTTTATAGATGTTACATAAGCACTTTATTTTTTGCAAATGTGTCATAGCTGTGATACACAGGTGGTAAACTTCTCTAAACCTTGTATAAACTGTCTACGTAATATGTTAACATGTACAGTAAATAAATTCAAATTCAATTAAATAATTGTATAAAGAAATGTAAAGCACACAAACTAAAGTTTTACCAGGTTTTTTGAAGATTTGCATTAGTGTGGGTAGATATTATTTCCGGATATCTGTTATGTCAATACTATATACTTTAAATATAGGCATTTTTACTACTCCCATAAAATTACACTGACCATTTTAATGTTTTGGAGAAATTAAAAACATGTTTAAAATGTGACGGACTGTTCTTAAGATGCTATGTCAGCCACAGTCATTGTTGAGCTACACAGAAAGTGTCAGTTATAACTAGTTTGTCCATTGATAGTACTATTAACTTGTTATTTACACAATAATTATTATTTTTTAAATGTCCTCCAGGTGATAATACTTATTGAAATATTTAAAAGCTATTTAAATGTGAAATGCAGAGAACGTATATTTAAAGGCATTAACATGAGACAGCAAATACTGTGCTATTTGTATATTCTGTCCATATTTAGTATATTAGATGAATTCCTCTGAATTAAATCCTCTTTATTGTGTTTCTGCTGGATACATAAATCACATCTATGTTATGCTACAGTATTTGCTGCATATTCTAGTTATAAAAACACAATACAGTCATATTTTATATATATATAATCTCTCTCTTTGTAAGCTTCTTACAGAGGGGTGTGCACAGTAAAGCCACACAGAGTAATACACTGCTCAGAACTGCAAATGTAGGCATGAACATGCTCCTGGAGTTTCAGGCTCAGCATCTCTCCTGGTAAATTTTGGCTTACACATACTCAAACACAACCAGCTGGAAGACAAACATCTGTCTGACTTCAAGAACATGCCAGAAATGATCAGTCTTTTAGTGTTGCACTGCAAACCCTAACCACACTGGACTTTATAAGAACTTTAAAATAAAAGAGTTAGTCCAGTACTAAGGATGGATGGATTGTTTCATTTTTACATTTCTGTTTAAGAATTTCCCACGGTTCTCCAGAAAATCTACATCAGTGTTTGAATGTCTTGATCTTCCTGCTTTCAAGTCACTTATTACGCACGTGTTAAATGAATTCTATCACAGAAGATTCGAGGTCATCTTTGTGTGGCAAGCTATGGCATGTTGTTGTAAATGACATTTCTAGGGTATTCTAAGATATTAAATAAGTTGCATGACATGCAGTTTGCGCTTCTTTCAAGTAATCTCAAACTCCTTACCCAAAATCACGATATATCAAGCTCAATTGTGTTATGCATTATTAGAGATATTGTTGCATCTGGTGTGTTGCCATCTTCGTATCATAAGTCGGATGTTACAAATTTTTTTCTTAACAAATTGCAGTCCTGTCATGCTTACAACAAACCTGGTATCAGATTCAAGAGTACAACTCAAGGCAGCTGGACTCAAGGGAGCTTATTTGAAGCCAATGGGCCTTGCATATCAATGCCTCAGAGCGACCCACAAACACACAACCCAAAAGCTGACTCTTAACTGAAGTATCATACGGTATAAACAGTACTCACCCAAGAGACACTTTTTCTCTGAAGAGTTCTAGGCATTTTTTGATAATCCAGTGAGTGCTTCCTTCAAGGTCCACTGTTGGATTTAAGATCCATTACCTCTGATATCTGTAGCACTGGTGTCCCATTTAATTTCAGCCACATGTCACAACTACACTCTGGATATTAGTCACCTTCTTCTACATGCTGTACCAGTCAAATCACATGTTAAAAAACACAAGGTTTTCTCCTCTTTTTCTTTCTGGTCAACCATTCTGACTGCCAATGCAATAAACTTCTGCATGAATATGCAAGGCAACATCTGGACGATGCTCCGCCCCACAGTGCCAGAGGCTGGAAGTCAAGGCCGGCCAATCCTGCTCACCCGACAGCTGGGTGAGGAGATTTAAAACGATAGGAAGAATAAGGTGGAGCACAGGGTATGTCCTGCCCAGTGTGGTCTGACAGATTGTATTTCTCTTTAGGACAGGCTGAGCAATGCTCATAATCCTTCAGAACTGTTCAAATACTCTCTGACCTGAGACCTGCCAAACCACACCGTTTACATAACATAGATGGACATGAATTGGAAGTTTGTTAAAAAAAGGGATATTTTATCCACAACATTTATATTCTGTCATCTTGTACTCTAAAAATCACATGTCTGTTTTGAAGAGGGTTGGCAACCGAACAACGGATACAATTGAACGGGCACTGCTATTGTTCGTTCAAAACTTTTGATAGATCATTGCATCTGAATTGCTCAAAAATAACATTTGTGTGTATTTCATATAGAAGATGAAATACTGACTCAAGACTACAGATATACATGTTGCTTTGTTTTTAATTTTTCACTTTTTCTTTGTATATTACTGTTTTAATGTAGTTATTAGTTTTAATCATTGGTATATTAGTTGTTTGGTTCTCTATTCGTTTTCTTAATGTTCAATGGTCTCATTTTTAAGGTTGTTAATAACATCACAAGACATTGCTGAAAAGCTTTAGTTTTCCATTCTCTGTTCTGATAAATGTATTTCTAGGCAGATGAGCTAGACGAAACAACAAAGGATAGGCAGAGTCCGAGTTCCTGATGGAACACTGGATGGAGTTTCAATAGAACCAGGATCAGCATCTCAATGCAACTATGATTTTCTCCTTTCCAATAAATTGCTCATTTTATTTTAACATCACTTTGTAGTATGTACCTGCCTGCTGTTCTTCCATTCATCTCTGAGCCTACCTGATACACCACACTTGGATCTATAAGTTCTGCAAGTTCTCCAAAGTTGAACCTATCTTCAAGATTGAAAGGTTAGATCTTTCACTTTCTTCAAATTATCTTATTTTGTGTTCTGAAAAAGAATGAAAGTCATAAAGTCTTAAAAAAAGAATTTGGGATTTTTGGGTGAACAGTCACTTTGAAGTGGGCTTGTAAAAATGACTACCTGAGTTGCAACATATTGGTCAGTTTAATTTTTTACTAACAAGGCTTAAGAGTTTGCACTATTGTCGCTTTTATTTCCTCAAGTGCCTTTCACGTTGCACGTGACTACTTACATAAAACCATAAAAGTCTCAGTTTTCAAAACCCTCCTGAAAAACAAGAGGTAGTTGTGTGTACACACTCAATTTACACAAAAAAAGAGTACATTCAATAGCAAAGTAAATATACTGTGTATGTAAGTGCAAAAATTAAACTAATTAAATCAGATAAATCCCAATAACTCAAATATTTCTATTAGAATTCCCCCAAAATATTATTACATATTTTATAACATAAAAAATCTTTGTTAATGAAGAGAATTTAACTGTTGGATTTTTAATTAATTATTTTAATATTTTCCATTGAAGAAAAACTATTTAATGTTTTAAAAGATTTTAAGTTAATATTACTGTTTATTATTGTGGTATTTACTAAGCCACTTTAACTATTTATTTACTGTGCAGTGTACATGATAGGGGACATTAACACTATGTTTCTTTTTTTTCGGGTAAGGAAAACAGCTGGCTAACCAACCGTAAATTGTTGAGCCTTCGTTTATATAATAATTTGCAAATTAATGCCAGCAATTGGTATTAACAGTCATCAGTTACCACCCAGTCTCCTGTTGGATCATGACAATGAAGGTTAATATGACTCTACACTGTGTGAAAACAGCCAAGAATTACATTTGATTCAAGGTCATATATGTGCTAAAAAAACTGAGTTTCATGAAATGGAGCCAAATCAGTCACTGTTTCAATGTATTCTTCAATAGCCTATTACTGTTTAAATCAGTTTCTTTCACACAATTACACAATCACACCCATAAAGTCTTTTTTGAAAAGGAATGGTTGGTTTGTCTGAGACCTGCATGTGTTAATAACACTAAATTACATTTTCAGACACAAATGCTTGCTGTATAATGCATGTTGGGATTACATAAACAACCAAGAACTCATGGTAGGGAATTGGAATGGAATGCACCTCCCTTCAGAGGCTTTTAAAGAAAGTTCAATCCATCATAACACATCACATTCACCCAACTCTCTCACATAGACACGTTCCCTAGAGAAAGAACTTCGAGTTCACTGATGGCTCGCTGACAAAGAAAATAATTACTAAGCAGTTTTGTTTTCTAAATAAATTATTCTTAGAAGAAATACTGCATGCAGTATAATCACCATAACTACTTTTGCTTGAATAAATATCCTACAGTACACAAAAATCCATTCAACTCCAAATTATAAGTATACGAAAATGTAATTTAACTCTTTACCTTAATCTGGTTTACAATAGTAAGCTTGAAGGATTTATAAATTAGCTTTATAAATTTTAAGGGAATGGGCAGTTCCATTTAAATGTCAGCATTAAGCTGAAAAAATAAGGTTTTCAAACAGGTTTTTAAGAGGGGTACATCGGATATTCATATTTGGTTATTTAAACATCCATGTGAAGTCTTTCTTCTCATCATGTGAGAGTTAAAATATGATGCACATGAAAGTCAAAGTATATATGTTCTATGATCTATGAATGCATCTAATTATTTGGTATTATTGCTTTTAGTTTGTGCATTTAAAATCATACAATCTCTGCATTAAGGTATGGTATTTCTCAAAAATATATGCACAATGTTTGTCATATTCATAACGCAATCAATTTTATCTATTCATAAAAAATAAAAACGGGAAACTCTGATGTCTGGACTATATTGGACATTTAGTAAAATATAAACAGATGATTTGAAAAAAATAATCTAGATATCTTTAGCAAATATCTTCTAGTAAGTCAAGTCTTTTTACATTCCTCCAAGTGGATGCCCGCAAATTGCAGTTTTTGAAAATTAATCAATCAACCAATGAAACAAACAATAAATCAATCAATCAATCAATCAATCAATCAATCAATCAATCAATCAATTAAATATATAAATAAATATCCATTAAGCTAAGTTGAATATATAATTAAAGTACTGACAAAAATATTTTCTACATAAAATATTTCTATAAATAATATACTGGGGAAATAGAGCAAACAAAACATATTAGGTTTTGAATATTGACTAACTAATGCCATTTCCCCAATTTAATTTCTAACATGTGAAATGATTTGTTGATGCATGATATCTCATAATTATTTAGATTTAGACATTATCCTCACAAAAGTTCTTAAAATTATTATCAATAATGCTAAAATTTGAAATGTACTGAAATAGCGTGAGTTTTGAAATGTTGTATCAAGCCATCCAGATAGAATGACGCAAATGTCCGGATCCAGAAAAATAAAGATACATGCAATTTTAAGTGTCAAATATTGAAGACGACAGAAGCTGTCAATGAAATGTTTTAATATTTGTTTTTGTTTCTTGATATAAGCAGATAATTCAGGTTGTTAAGAGTTGGCTTGCAGCTTCTTATGGCTGAATGATGCAGACCGTCTTACTGGAGAACAAGACAAAATACTGAATTATTCTAGCGAATTGTGATGTGAGGAATAGGATGTTAAACACGTCATTAAAGTGACTGTTAAGTGGCTGACGACTCAAAGTCGGATTTTTGGGGATTTAAGAAGAATATCTGACACGTGGCCTGGTAGCTCCAGCAAAGTCTCTCTCGTCTTAAAAAATCTCTTCTTTCTGCTGACACTGCATACGGTCTATGACACAATAAGACTATCTACTACCTGTTTGCTTTTGGCATCAGGTCAGTGTGAGCTCAACGTGACTGTGATCTCCTCTTGAGGATGTGTGGGTTGGTGACGCGTTGCTCATTCTGTTCTTCGGGCGCTCTCTCATTCACTTTCCCTACACGCAAACCTAAGTGATAGTAAAAACCGTGTCTTAAAATAGCAGTTGGAATATTTTTAGATCGTCTGCCTCTCACCTAAAAGACGTGATCCTGGGCCAGCTGTTTCTCATAGGAGTGGTGCATAAAGTGTATGTGGTTTGGTGCACATACTTACCTTCAGTTCTTCAGGAACAGGTTGCCATTTTGAAATCATTAAAATCCAATATGCAAATGCTTAAAACGAGACCTTGTCAATGACACGAATCTCACCCCTGCTGAGTTTCATTAAAAGTACACAAAAACCTACATCAAGACATCACACCGAACACATTCAAGCGGTACATAAAGTACATTTTGTTGACAGGTCCTGGTTTCCAACCAGAGCGTTCTGTCCTGTCACAGTATTACGGTGAGCATACTCACATAGGTGGACAATTCTCTCCGCAAGTGTCCCAGACCACAGCAATACATCAAGAGAACATCCAGGGGGGTCGTGATGGTGGTGCAGCCAAGAAGAGAGCCTAAATCACTCCTCCCGTGACACGCAGCCTGTGGATCTCTTTCCGTAAGTACACAGCCATCACATCAGTCCGGTGAGAGGAGCAGCAGGTAACCGTCTCTCTTCCACACAGCCTACGGTCATGCCTTTAGATGCCTTTAATGGTAAAGCGAGCATTCTTCACAAATGACTTGCGACGCTGTCGGCCGAGGCATTCCCTTGAGCGATTGACATTTCCTGCTGTCTTCCTGATGCTCGGAAACAAGCATGGAGTTTACAGGCTCCAGGTGTGTGTGTGTGTGTGTGTGTTTGCTCCTCTTCTTCCCTCCTCTGCTCTTGATTTGAGTTTCTTGCCTTTATTTATTTGCGGCAGTCCGCACTCCCCCCAGGCTACATCAAGCCCCCCCCCCTCCCTCGACCCCTCCCGACGCACCCCATCTCAAAGACACATGCAGGCTCTGGGTTTAAAATTGATACATGGTGTATGTGTCATTTTCCTGCTGTGTGCGTCAGTCCGTCCCCGCCTTTTCCGGCCAATCAGAGCCCAGAACCGAACCGCGTCCGGGCAGCCTTGTCTCCAGTCCGCACGGGCAGAGGCTGGCGAGCCCACAGTGTCCGTGACTCCTCCCTCTCTTGTGGGTTCAGTGTCGCTCTTGTTTCGGAGTTACACAGATGTGCCCTTTCTATGGCTCCTGGGGAGGGAGGATGATGCTGCTTGCTGTTTGTCTCGCTCCCTGTTGCTAATCCACGTGTTAGAGCTGCCACTGAAGCAGGAGGAACACAGCCTGAATTCAAATGTACCCCAGACCCAGAGCTCTACAGCATTCACTGCCTCTCGCTTCCCTTCTCCTCCTTATCTGTACAATGCATCTTTGTGTCTGTCCTTGCTTTCTCCTCTTCCTCTCTTGTCCCCTGTTGTGGAGGAGAGAGAGATCATTTGCAGCATCTGTTCACATCCCGACTTGCAAGTTTAAGAAAAATGAATTACAATGTAGGTTATTTCAACGACTGGGGCAAGGTGAGGCAAACTATTATTTTTACTGCTGTCTTTTAAGAGAAAGAAAGCAGTCTGTTGTTAAATTAAAATAATGCAGGAGGAAAAAGTATCTTTAAGGTGATAGTTCTGCCAAAAATGAAATCTGTGTCATTTACTAACCCTGTTGTCATTTCAAACCTGTATCTGTTTTTCTGTAGAAAATTGTAGATACTTTGAAGAATGTTGGGCACCGCATTGGTTTTGTGTTCATACTCAAATAAAGGGAATGGGTGCTGCTTGTCGGTTACGAACATTATTCAAAATGTGTGACACATTGAAAAGGAGAATGTTAAATTACAACAATAAAACAATAAACTATTGCCATGTCATAAACATTTTATCTGTGAAAAGAAAAAAATTTGTTTCAAATAGGTTTGTATCCATTTTTATGCATTTGTTAAGGTTCGACCTTACAGAAACTTGCATTAGTGTCTCAGACCTGTCTCTGGAGACATTGGATAACCTTGAGTATATGAGCTCTGTCAAACTACATAATGCAAATGATTACATGAAAAGTCATCTCCTTCCACGTGTACACAGTACACAGATGGAAAAATGTATTTGCAGTTTGCAGTTGTGAAGAGTAAAGGGATTTTTCATCATAATGGAAAGTTAAATATTTCTGCAGTGACATGGCTCAAAGAATAAAAGTATTAATGGTCATGCATTTAATGAAAATAAATCAGCCAGTGTGACACATACAGTTTAATATTCGGTGTTTGTAACTGAATGTATAATAAAGTAATTACAAAAACATTGTTAAATCAATGGACATTAAACACATTTACACAATTGTGTTGCATAGAACATACAGAACTAGAAAATAAAATAGATTAACAAATATCCTTTTAGAAAAAAGCACAAAACCGTACCCTTTATAGTCACACAGTACCATTGGGAGCAAAATTGTACACTAAATTCCCCTTAAAGTACAGTTACATAAAAAAACACTTTCAGGTACACAATAAGTCCTCCGGGTCAATCATGTATCCAAAAATATACAATATTTGTTGTTTTGCACCTGCAGTTACAAAATGGGAGCCCTAGGGTTTAACAATTATTGTTGTATTTTAGAACACACCAAAAGAAAGCTCCATACTGGTTCCCTTAACTGTAAGCCAAATTTTTCCCATAGACTTTTGTAAGGTCCCAAAAAACAAGCACTGTTTTTAACAAAGATTTACTATTCAGGCACATTTATGTCTATCAAGATAACCATAACAAATTAACGCTGCATATGCTATTTTGGAAGCCTTAATTTAATCAGCAGAAGTAAAATTACTAACACGAGGCTATAACAGACAACACAATCGCCCAATATCAACATCAACCACTTTTTACAAACTTGATTAAAAATGTGTTTACGGTTTCCGCACAATTTTAAGTAGTCGCTTCTAGCAAGATGTTAGTTCCAACCATTTTTAGGTAAAGCTGTTAAAATAGGCGAGTTATGACTGGCTTGTTTCATGTCTGAATAAAATATTAAAACATTTAGTTTCGTGTAGAGGGTAACCCCAAAAATTTAATTCCAAAGATTGGGGCAATAGATCACAACTATTAAAATACTAACATGCACCTGGGTTTTGGATACCAAAATACGTCATTGATAAAAAAAATGTTTACTTTTTTCAGAAAGTGTACACCTACCAGTCAATTAAATAAATAACCTTTTTTTTAAACAATAACACAGGGTTCTGTGCTAGAGTTTTTGCCATATGTACAAAAACACACATTACAAAAATACACACTTTCATAGTGGTGGTTATACACATTCACAGTTTAAAAATATAAAACATGTATTAACTTTGCAGCCTGTACATTTGTATCCATTACTGCATTTCATACAAACTGATGTCTTAATCTCAGAACATGCTTCCTCTGTTCAGCAGCTTCAGTTTGGTCATGAAGACAAAGTAGACAAAAGAACCAGTAACAAGAATGTTCTTCAAGATGTACAGCACTGGAGTAACATAACCAAAGATCCCCACCAAACATAGGCGCACCACCAGGAAGGGCAAATCTTGGGAGAGAACGCTTATCGATGCCAACAAAGGACTGTTGGGTGTAATTACAACTCGCAGTATGGACATATAGGCCAGTATGTAAACAGGGAAGACCCACGCCGAGTAATAGATTGAAGAAGTCCCGGCCATCCTCACCAGTTCTACCGTATCGAACCAAAACATGAAACTGGCCACAAAGAGGTCATGTCGAGGGTCACGAATCCAAGCGAAGCGAAGAGGACCCGAACGAGAATGAGAGGAATAAAGATAGGCTGTGCTGCTGGTGCGAGAAATACTGCTCACATATGCATCCCCCCAACGACCTGAGGGGGACCCGTTCTGCACCGGTGACCTCAGAGACGTGTCCCTGTCCCCTCCATTAGACTGCAGTTGTGCGGACACAGACGTCACCTGCTGCAAATGAGTGAGCACTGGACCGGGCATCTCCATGTCAGACTCTAATGCACTGGCTGTTAAAAATAGATACAATGGATAAAAGGTAGATTGAAAATAGATTTAATCTAATTTCTTGTCTGTTATCTCTTACCCTGTCCGGTCAGAGGAAGAGGGCGTATTCGTTCCAGTATGTCCACACATATGAGGCAGAATAGGACCAGTGAGACAGGTAGCTCAGTGAAGCGATCATAATAAGTGGCGGCATCAACCTGAACCTGCACAACCATAAATAAGCCAGAAGTTTGCTGAGAGAACAGAGTCTGGAGCGCAAACCTTTTTAAATCCTCATGAGAAAACACAGTTGAAAGACTGAAAACAAACACAGTTGAGTCACTACCTTTGGATGTATCAACTGAAACAGAGTAGGCCTGGTTTACTTAGTGGCCAGGGGATACCAGAGTTAAATACAGTAAGAATATATAAAAAGACACAATACCAGTTTGTATCATGTCCTCCCATCTATTTTAGTACTAAAACTGGCAGGGGATGCCGTCATGAAAAAGAAGTTGATCGAGTTATGCTATTGGTATACTTATTTTAACCCTAAAATAGGGAAGCATACTTTTATAAACTATGAAATGTAACACTTAAGTTTCAAGCGTAAACTAACAATTACACTACAAGTACATTAACATTAGTATACTTACTAAATAAGTGTATTTTTACATGTAAGTTGTAAACTGGTCCTCCAGCTGTTCCTTACATGTACTTTTTACTTTTTCAACATTTTAATGCCACCTGTTCCAACTTTTTTGGAATCTGTAGCTCTCTTGAAATCCAAAATGAGCCAATGTTTGGCATGACATTTCAAAATGTGTCACTTTCAACATTTGATATGTTATCTATATTATATTGTGAATATAATATAAGTTTGAGATTTGTAAATTATTGCATTGCTTTTTTAGTGTCACCACTTTTTTGGAATTTGGTTTGTACTTATCCTTCACCTCAGTACACTTATAAATTGAACTTCAAGTATACTTCTTTTTTCTTCAGAACACAAAAGGTGATATTTTGAAGAATGTTGGTAATCCATTGACTTGCATTAGTTTTGCGTCAAAACGAAACAAGCAAATGATGCCACCATTGTTCGGTTGCCAACTTCTTTGATGTTCTGTATAAGAAACGCATTTAAGTTTGAAATGACGAGCATGACCGCCGAACCTTCATTTTTGGGTAAACTGTGGCTGAACATAGAACCACTGACATTCCACAGTCTATAATACAACATTTCTTTGGTTAATAGTAAATCTTCTAACTACAGCGAGTTACTGAGTAGCAGACAAGATCTGTCTATTTAAACTTTCTGTTTTGTTGATGAGCCCTCAATTTTACTACGACCAGAGAGCAATTATACATCTCATTCTCCTAAATCATAAAGATTCTTCATTAGAGGAAAAACAAGATGGAAATATATATGGATTATAATAAACAGACAATTTCATTCATACTGTAATTCACAAATGAGAGTTACCAATCTTTTACCTTTGAGCTGGATATTATAATAGCAAAACATGGTAGCGTGCTTAGTACAGCATATGCAAGTGTAACAGGCCTCCTGTGGAAGAAGTAAAGATTGAGTTTTGACAAATCAAATAATGTTTGCATCAGAAAAAGTAAAATATGAAGATTATTCAACAAAACACAGAAGGTCTGTAACCTAAAAAGTTGAGATACTCACCAGTGAGTCACTTCTGAAAATCGTCTTCTCTTAAGGATGGAATACTTCAAAGGAACCCAGATAAACAGGGTTACAGATGCCACATAAGCCACAGAGGCCGCCACCACCAGCCAATATGCCGTGTCACTGGACTTCACAAATCGTATGAGGGATGCAAAGCGCTCCATCACTACAAACACAGGAACACAGAGACATGCGAACTGCAGAACCTCATATAGAATGAGTTTGATGGTCTTTCCGGAGGGCATCTTGACGGTGTGAGTCTTAAATGAATCTCTTTAAGAAAACATCAAGTGCATGTCCCTCACGGCTGAATAACTTAACGCCCTGGACTCTGTCCGCTGGCACTGCTTACACTGCATTCTTACTTGTGTTCTTTTATTGTCACAGTAAAGAAGTGGTCACGATTTTTTTATGGAGTTATGAGGGAAAAGAGGTTGCAAACTGAAACGGTACAATCACACTGACTGATAAGCTAACATTGGAAGTTTTATCTTTTTATTTTATTTATTTACAAAACTTTTGTAGAGTTCGAAGGGTTTTAAATGTGTAATTCAAATGAGTTAGAGACCGCTCAGACAATAAAAATGTTGTCATTATATATTTACGACCATGTTAAAAACCTCTATATGATTCCTTCTTTTGTGAAACACAAAAGAAAGATGTGTCCGTATAGTGATGGTAATATAATTATCTTTAAATATCTTTATTGAGTTCTACAAGCTGTGCTGAAAGTCATGTCTGAAATGGCATATGGGAAAGAACACAAAAGAAGTCACTTTGAAGAATGTTAAACGTACCCATTCAGTTTTATTGTAAAGACAAAACTAATGGACATGAATGTGAGCAGCTTTGGTTTGGTTCAAAATATCTTCGTTTGTGTACTGCAAAAGAAAGTCAGAGGTTTAAAGTGACCAGAATTTAAGTTTTTTGGTGAACTATCACTTTAAACAACTCTTGTAAACTACAAGCTCATAAAACTAATCGTTTGTTCCAATGAAGCTAAAGAACACACCAGTGACACAATCATGAGACATGCGCGATGCATTTGGCCTAGTTTTATTGTGAATGCTAATAAGTAATATAATTAAAATAGTACATACAAACAACAGAGTACACTTAACAGAACTGATACACCAAAAACAGTCATTTTCCCTGTGGATAAGATTAACGTAAGGATTATCATCTCGGTGTGCAAAGAAGGTGTTACATTAGAACTGGCTCATGGTCCCGGGGATCCAATTTCCCAAAATGTTCTCTATAAAATGCCGACAACTACTCTGATAACACTGTAGCTACATAGAGACAGAGATGTGGGCTTACAAGACCTAAGAAGAGTGAAAGGAACGGATGGCATATGAGCCAGTCATTATTCTTTAGTTTTGGAACATGAGGTTTAGTCAATCACATGATCACTCTGAGCGGATATTCTAAGGGATTTTGATGCATGAGAAACGGAAAACAGAGAAAACAAGTATGAAATGTCAGTCCAATTCTTCAAGGTGGACACGTCTGAAATAAGGGAACAGAAAAGGGGTAACTTAAAAGTGCATGATATGGGGCAATACAGCTACCCACCTTCCCATGTGCCCTTTCTACAGAACAAGCAGCTGCTTTGAACATTACGTCCTAAAGACAGAAGTGAGTTCTCATATATACATATCTGCACACAGGCAGAATATTACATCCTTCTTGTATTTATGTACTGTCAATTAAAACAGCAAAACAACAATCGAAATATAAATAAAACACTAAAACATTTAACTTTTAACACTGAGTAGTGAGCTTAAAAGACATTGCAGTGATGAGCCACTGGCAAGTCCATGGCAGTGTTTAGCTACATGGTTCTGGAGGAGAGGTGGCATGACTTAAATGGACCTAAACTCACTCACAAACGCGTACACGCGCACGCAGAAACAAACACCCAATGAAGAAACCTCTCCTACAGGACCTGCTCTGACAAACACTGATTTACTTGGGATCTACACTGTTAAAGTATACACAGCACAAACATGCAGTCTTGTGTTTTTCCAATATGAAACTTCCAGTCATTAAGTAATGTATAATATCAGCCGTGTAACTGCATTTCGCAAGAAAACAAAAATATAAAGAAAACATCCAGAAGCTAAATAAACTGCTTACTGCGAACACAACCGGTTAGTAGTCAATATTTTGCACATCCTTTCGTGATTTAGTGTTTTCTGGGTGTGTTTGCGGAGTCTAAAGAAAAAGAGAAAACAATCGAGGAGATATCTTTGTGTCTGTGTGTCTTTTTTGACAGTATGTGTATGGTCTGTATGAAAACAGAGAGCTTGAGTCTCTGTGGGTCCTATAAGAGAGCTTTCTCAGTGTAATGGGTCTGTTGGTTGTCTGTGGTAGGTGGGAGGCTCGGGGTGTTGGATACGGTGTAGCCGTGGTTCTGGGTCATGCCTACTGGAGCGCCTGCTGGGTTCTGGTAAGACTGGAGATCCGCTGGTGGCATGCTGCCAGGAGTGGGGCTGTACATTGTAGGTTGACCCATGTACATATGGACATCACTGACATAACAAATATAAAAAAAATGTTGTCCAAATGTTAAATGTGCTTCAGCTATCCAATATAGGAATATTCTAACATTAATAGTCAAATGGTTGTGAAATTGAAAAAATATTCTCTATGGGTACCTAGGAGCTGGCTGCCCTGGTGTGCCTGTTTGGTTCATTGCAGGCAGCTGCTCCATTGGAACGTTGTATCCCGGTACTCCTGTGTTACCCATTGCATACTGCCCTCCAGTGGACTGGCCATGGTACACCTAAAATTCACCCATGTATTTTCCATTATTCTAAAATATATCAAAAGAATCAAGCCATCACATTGATCCTACAGTACATTCATAATTAATCACATCATTATTATCATCTTTAGGGACAGTTCATACAAAAATTATAAATCTGTCATGAATTAAGTGAAACTAACCTATTTGTCAGATACGGTGTCCCACACCCAAAATGTTACCTCTGCATTTAACCCATTCAATGAGTACATGCACTGCAAGCATGAACATACACACCAGAATAGTAAATGCTATCACCGGTTATGTGCCTTGCTCAAGAGCACAACAACTGTTACCCGTTGGCCCTGGGAATCAAACCAGGGACCTTATGATCACGACCACTAGGCAACGACTGCCCCCAAAGTTTATACATGTTTAGAATAGCCCCTTCCTCTTAGGCTGTTTCAAACATGTATAAACTATGTTCTGCTCAAGGCAAAGGAGATATTAATATTATTAGCAAAGGAGATATTATTGACTACCATAGTAGATTTTTTCCCCTCAAAGTATAAGATGCCAAATTAATCAAAATATATTCTTTTATGTTCAACAGGACAAAAAGATAGTAATTCAATAACTGCCTTACTATCACAGTTACTTGTGATTCTTTTTCCAAATATCTCCTAAAACCCTTCTAACAATTTTTTAAAACTTAAGGTTTAAGGAATTTTTTTTGTGAACTCCCTTTAAACAAAAACAAAAGTCTTACCTGTTGGGAAGCATTGGGAGTCTGCTGCATGTAGTATTGCTGGCTCTGTAGTTTAGCATACATAGCATACACTGGGTCTTCGTTCATGAGCTTAGCATAGAGGGACATTGCCTCCATGACCTGTACGTTCAGGTCAGACAGCTCTGAGTGTTTTCTGAAAGCAAGAAGAACATTATTACGTGTGATCTGAGGAGAACAGTGCATTTACACACCCAGAAATTATGATACCTGTCAATATCCTCCAACTTCTGATCAATGAGAGGACCCATCTGATTGCAGGCAGCTAATTGGTGGAAAAAAAACTATCACATTTTCACAAAACCACCAAAACATTTATTAAACAGGTTGTCTATAGACTCACCCTCCAACTGCAGCAGCTCACAGGTGTCCGACTGATCATCAGTTGGGTCTGCGCTTTGGATCATCTGAAGCAGTTGGTCAATTTTTTCCTTTGGAACAAACACATAGGACTGAGAATTACAGACCAGACTGCACAAAACTTACACACAAACTGCTAATACTAAATTTAAGATGGTGCCCTGCTGAGAGCATCTGTGATATTGAATCACTGCAGTCAATCAAATTGTTCACCACTTATACTAGTGTGTAATTTCACATAGGGGTTTATCTGGAAGCATCAGAAACAGAAATATAGAGACGACCTCACCTCATCGATGTAGACAGGCTCTGGCTCGGGTTCAATAGTCTCGACCTGGATCTCTTCACTGAACTGCACAGTCTTTTTCTCAGTTTTCACTGGGGACAGAAGAACAAAAGATTAGATCTGATTCTCATTTGTTCTGATTCACAAATGTCTATTAGCTGCATTTTGTTTGTATTATAACAGTATTATAGTATTTTTTAACCATTTTTATTGTGATAATGCCTTGCATGATAAAAGCTTATAAAAAATTCATGATCCCTTAATTTGGTATTAGGTAAAGGACCACCATCAGAAACTTAAGATCCATGGATGGGCGGTTCTCAACATATCAACATATTATTTTCACCTGTTAACAACTTTGAGTTAAAAATGGACACTTTTTTCCCACTCTTTTGAATATTTCTTGTCATTAAGGTTTTAGTTTTTTCCCCCAAATATTAGGTTTACTTATAATATGTAATTTTACTCTGTTTAAATTCAAACATATAACACACTCACACCAATTGGGGTGCGTTTTATTTGATTTATGCCTTTCATAATTAAAATCTTTACTGGATTATGGTTCAGTGGTTTCGTTAAAATTCTGCCATGTTCTTTTTTACAATATGATGGGCTTTAATAAACAAGACAAGCTATGGGTGAAAACATGTGAAACAGAAAAAGCAGTGCTTTGAAGTGATAAGAGGAAAAGTACAGAAGGTGACAGCTCTACTCACTCATCTCAGGCTCTGCTGTCAAATCTGCCGTCACAAAATTAGAGGGGAAAAGCCCAATACCCTGATACGTCTCACCCTTCCACCAGTTAGGGTCACTGTGATAGGGAGCAGATACTTCAGACACTTCTCAAGAATCATTGCCAAGATAACCAAACCCTTCAGCTGTGTTCACAATCATTTACTCAATCACTACTCTGTAGACAGCACAGCTTTTAAATGGTTGGCTTTACTCTGAGGTACTGCTCCTTTTTTACAATAGAGTACTTGTAACCTTGCAACCTATACTAACAAATGCATAGATTGCAAAACAACATCAAAGGGCTCTATTTGTCAAAAAATACTTTACATTCCAAAAAGAATTATTGTAAATAATAAACAAAATCCATGGAAGCATGATGAATCAAGGGCAGACCAACCTGTCGTCCAGGATTGTAATTATCTCTCCTGATTTAAAGGTGAGCTCGTTGTCCTCGGCTGCCTCAAAGTCATAGATGGCTCTGACCTTTCTGCCATCAGTCTTGTGAGTGGGGAGAAGGCCGCTGGTGCTCGGGTAGAGTCCAGACAGCGAGACCTGAGGCTGATGATGTTGCCGTTGGTCCTTCAGAGACAGCTCGATCGCTGAGTGGGAGACAGACAACAGGAATGAGATTAATCATCTTTTTTTTTCCAAAAGGCAGTTCTTCGTCCTGAGCATAAGACATGCATGCACACCTTTAGCAAGATCTTCCTCCTCTTTCTTGTTTGTTGATGTTGCAGGATCTTTTGCTACTAAGGCAGGACTGGCTTTTGCTTGTTCTGCTGCCTTAAAAAAAAAAAAATTTAGCAACTCATTCCTTGAATGACGCATTAACGTGTAATAAAATCACTTGTTAATTGAATTATCATTTAGGCTAGATTGAATACTGCTCATATTTTTTAACAGAATAACATTTTTGTAAAGATTCCTTAATATTTTATTGCTGACTTAAACTCTGAGTGGAAAAGAAATGTAAAATACTGACAGCATGACAAGACATATACAAACTGGGACAGAAATATATGCCGTTACATAAGAAAATGTGTTTTGAGGTCTAAATAATACAAAGCATCTTTTTTGGTATTTTGACCCATTTCGCTGGTTTTCATTTTCTCTAAATAAATGAAAATAGAAACAATAATCCTATTTAAAATAATTAAGAAATAATATTAGGAGCTCACAGACTAAAACCAATGAAAATATTAATCAATATAGAAAAACTGAAAAATTATAAATGATCTCTTGATTTGTTCTGTGACTATGTTTATTTATTTGCAAAGCTGTCTATTGAAGGACTGCTTGTTTATGCAAAATCATAGTCATTACAACTGAAGGCAAAGAATGGTTTATATTCTTAAAAAATATTTCCTACTGACACCTTTAAGCAAAAGATAAATATCTTTAGATATAAAAATCCTTTAAACATATTTTGTGATTAACACAATCTGCATGTAAATGGGCCTTTAAATTAAAAATGCAGATCAAACGCATAATAATTTCCAAACATATGTGTTATTAGTAACAATAATATTCCATAGAATGCTCAAGTTTAATAACAATCTGTACAGTTGGTAGATGGACTGGTCCACTAACCTGTGAGCCTACCGCAGGGAACAGGACGCCCTGTTCTCTAAGGTTCTTGATCATGGCTGAGATGAGGCTGAGCTGTGGGTCATTACGGAAATCCTCGGCCCATTCTACCATGAGTGCCTTCAGCTTTTCACATACCTTTGGATGACCCTTTGGAACAGACACCTAAACATTAGCCCTGGGCTTGACAGATCAAAAACACAACTCTGTATCTTTAATACAAAACAAAGCACATACCTTATTTAGCACGTTGCTAACTTCACTAGCAAACTCCCGGGAACAGACTTCTAAATGGAATATTTTCCCACAGTTTGACACACAGGCACCAAGTAGCTATGTAAAAGAAGCCAATAATTAGCTCATTGAGGACGGTTTCATTCTCAACAATCAAACACATCAACAAGCCAAGAAAACATCCCACATCATTAGCTAGAAAGCATAAAAATCAATCAGCTTACCGTCAATGCTTGCATGGCGACATGAGGATCCTTGTGATTCACTCTTCTCATTATAGATCGCAAACATTCTTTAGGCCTTCAGAAGACAGTAAGCATTAATGATATCTCACATTAACCAATACATCAAAGCTGTCACCTAAATAAGGTTGTTGTTCACTTACCCAGTGCGAGACTGTCCGATCTTGTCACATATGTCCAGAATGAGGCCCCAGTCCTCAGCTGTGTTCATCTCGCTTGTTGCTTTCTCTGCATTTAAAAACACGCAAGAATGAAATTGTGTCATTTACACTCCCTCTTGTCTGTTACCTTTTTCTTAAAACATAAACAAAGATATCTGAAAGAATGTCAGTAACGGGCACCAATTCACGCTAACTGGTTATGTGTCAGAACTGCATGGGTTTGGTTATCAAATTTCTTCCAAAAATCTTCTTTTGTGTTTAGTTAAAGAAAGTCATCCATGATTGAAATAACAAGTGTGTTAGTGAATGATGATAGAAGGACCAATCACTTTATCTCATGTTCTATGGGGTTTTCAAACTGGGGTCCGTGGACCCCCATGGGGCCGCTAAAAGGTTCTTGGTGTTCGGAAGAAAAAAATGTAAATAGACAGTATATTTGTTTCTTTTAAGAACATTTATATCAATGTTTACATGTTTTATATCTTCCTAGTGAGTTTTCTCACTACAGTAACGGGTACCAAAGATGAAAATTGCTCCAGAATCGTTCGTACAACAAACATCACTCGTAATATAGGCAATAATTTATGATTATATTTAATATATCTTAGAATATTCTCACAAATACGATTCATAGGAATTCCAGCGTTATGGACCTGACATAAAACATACTTAGAACTGATTTGTTCAAAGTAACCTGAACCAACTGATAAAATAAAAAAACTCTGTTTTTAAGCATAAAAAAATCAGTCTATGAGCAAGTTTTCTACTATAAAAAGATACATTAAACTGGGTTATGGATGTGACAAAAACGGACACGGTTTTGGGGAGACATCAAACTTCTTAAGATTTCTGCGAATTAAAATGTACAAACCAGAATCAACGATTCCCAACCCATGGACAAGGGATATGTCCTAATAAAAGAATAACTATATTTATTTTCATGTACCGGTTTATGAGAATATGTAGTGTTATGGATGTGACAATCCTGAAAATAGCCTTTATTTGACCATGAAAAATAATGCACTAAAATAAAAATAATACTCTAAAAACATACTGACTTAACTGACGAACACATGTTGACATCTGTGTTTTAAATCTACTAAAACCCTTAAGTAAAACTCTTTATTTTCATGGTGAAGTTGACATTATCACAGAATTTCTCGAACCTGGATGACACAAAATCAGGAATGAGGGATAATCCAAATACACAAAGACACACATGCCTAGTTCATCATCTGTGATTTTATTAATAATTTATAAATTATTTTATTTCCATTGAAAACATGTCAGAGAACAACACATCAGACCATCATGACATCTGCACACAAGACATGTCTGTCTATCCAAGACAATAATCTGACATTAACACGACTTAAACCGTTAAAACCATTTAACATGGGATGTCTTAACATGTTTTGCTGTTATTAATACTAACAAATATGCATTTATAATATTGTTAAATGCATTCTAACCAAGATCCTTAAAGCTGGCCCAGCAAAACATGCACTGTATGACATCACATGTAAATATCTACGTCATGCTATGAATAACATTCTATAATGACGTCAGACATTATTATGATGTTATTGCTGTCATAAAATATCAGCAATAATATCCTAATAATAATTTACATGACAACACGAGGCAGCATTTGCAGCGTCACCGTGACAACCGTTACCTCACGTGACGTTACAGAATAAAATACCTGATGCTAAACAAAACAAACAATAAATAAAAATAAAATACACATATTTTGACTTTATTTGTGCTGTCAATGTCAACCCTGCACATAAACAACATACCCCCGGCTAACACTGCTAGCTAATAACTTAGCTAGCAAACATGCTAATAACATCCACAGCTCGCGAGTGTTGTCTTCAACCCTTTAAGTTGACATTTTCACGACGAAGGAACGCGAATAAGTGGTTTGCGAAACCACTCTTACACGTTAAACGGTTAAAAGAGATAAGAACGAGAACGCCGGTTGCCATGAACAACAAGCTAGCGTTAGCACGCGTGCTAAGTGCATGACATGTCAAACTTACCAACATCTTGATCGAAGGGATTGGACGTGAAGAGAGGCATGGCCGAGATATTTACACGACGAGATCGAAGTTCAAACCTCTTGTTGCCCGTGTCGCTGTCAGCACTGAGTTAAATGTGAAGTAATAAACATAATAAGAGAAAAACTTCCCTCTGTGTTGATGATGGGAACCCCCCTGAGTCAGGAGCAGTGCATTGTGGGTAATAAAGAGATGGAGGAACCCCCCCCATACTGAATGATGCTGGGACACACAATCATCTGTTGTTTGCAAATAAACTCTTCTGTTTGGGACTTTGTGCATGTTTGGCATTCTAGTGGTATAAAATAATATATTTTTTTATTAAATATCTGAAAATACTTCTGTTACATCATATGTCTTGATCACATGGACTCAACTGTCATGAGGTGGTGATGACAAATGTGGGGTTCACATATTAAATCATCATTTAAGCATATGCATACTTGCATATATTTCTTTATGTTTGGGTCTGTGATGACAAAGTGTTTAAGCGTTCAAACTTTAAGTGTAAAGCGCTTTAAATGGGACAACTACATTGTAATTGTTTGACATTTTTCATCATTTACAGTCACAAAAAGTTAAATTGTTCTAATATTGTCTGTTGTATTTACAAGAAAATGATATGTTTAAAGACTAAGGACTTTGACTTCAAGTAAGATCATTTATATTAAGTTATAAAATGTAATACTGGCTTCACGCTTGTCAGACTCGATCTCTATCTTCAAAAAACACCTAAAAACTCATCTTTTCCGGCTACATCTAACTCACTAACTCACTACTTTTCTAACCTACTCACTCTATCAAGTCTACTCCTACTCACTCTATTAAATTTTTTCAATATTTGAAAGTGAGAGATGTATGGGTGTTTTGTTGTAATGGATGTTGCAATAGTTTGTTAAAACTGCCTGTTTGATTTCGCTCGTTTTAAATGCCAAACAAATAATGAAGAACTTATCGGACAAATTATGGATGGCAAACAAGGACAGAACGTTTTCTGTCTAAGATGGTTTGAAATTATTATTCACAATGGTCATTTCTTATTAGGGATCTCTTTTACCACACCTGTTTCTTGAATTCGTAAGAAAAGCAAAAGGTGGCTGGAAAAGGCCGAGGATGTTGGATTATGTAAGATGTCCCTGATGTCATGTAATGCTTTAATTTAATAAAAGATTTTATTCAAGCAGAAAACCAAAGCAGGCAACCCTTTAGCTTTCGTTGGCTGCCTGTACGGTGAAGTTGTGATTTTATTTTAAGCACATAAAGAATAACAAAAGAGTAACATGGCCAGGATATATTGCATTATAACATTTAAAGCACAAAACAGCATGCCTGTTAGAAAATTATTCCCGAGTATGGTTTTACATGGATTTATCAACATCTATTGGTTAAAAAAATACTTTTAAGCCAATTATTTTGGCTTCGAGGACAGTTCAACAAATTGACGAAGAAGGTGTTACAAACCACTATGAAACACCACTCCTTGTAATGGGCAAATAGATATTAATTTAATATTGAACTTTATATTTAATAATATATAGTCTTTCTGGCAAGTCTCACAGGCACAATATATATTTCCTTTTTTGCACCAAATCACTAAGTTGTTAAATGTGAAATATTATTTTATTCACAAATCTGTTAAACATTCTAATTTTTTAAAAAACACAAAAAACGAATCTGATGAGGTGTTCTGATACAACAATGTTATAAAACTAATGTTGGATTAGAAATATTTTTAGCCTATAACATATTTAAAATCACCAACTATACTTTATTTCAGATAAAACATGACCTTTCATGATGATTACATATTCAAATACACAACTATTTTATACATAACTAATGCATAATCAAATATTTGACAATTTCCATATTTCAAACGTTTTGTCACATTGCTGATAACCTTCATAAAAGACTTTGATAATAAGACTGGAGGTGTGACTCTGGTGTGAACAAATGTCTTTAAAACATCATTGTTGGTTGGTTGTAGCTTAATCTTCATTAAAGCAGCTCCAAAGCTTCATTGTATTGTACTGGAGTAATGTGGCATGAGCTCTGAGACAGGAAAAACATTATAAAGGTATTTTCAATCACATGATTACAATACATTACAGCTTTCTCATCCTAACGTTACCATGACTGATCAGTGTATTTGAACGTCATTTGCAGTCTTTATTTGGTCACGTTGATTGCCAATGTCTTTACTTTAATGTCCATCAGGTAAGATGCTCACTGGGCAATGCCGATGTTGTGGCTCCTTGACAGGCTTTTTGTGACAGAGGCCTTGTTCAGTGTCTCTGTGATTGTTAAATCCAAAATTCGTTCTGTATCAAATGCTATAAAACGGGGACTTTTGCTGTGAAAAATGAAGAACAAGCAATAAGTAGAATTCAAACAGACCAATCAAAAACTGAAAATCCAACAATTGTCACTTACATTCATTGATTCGTTCACAAATGAAACCTATAGGGTCCGTGCAGTAACAGTCATTCCACTGGCCGTCGGCTATTAAAGCAGCACAGTCTTCTCCTTCTTCATGACCATGACTCCAGTTATCAGGTTGTCCAGGTTTCCATTTTCTATTAAAATAGACAAGAGTAATGAAAAACAGGAATATGACACATACCTCTATGGGTATATGATGTATCACATGTGTGTGTGTTTATTTGACCGATTGGCTTACGTAAAGTTGGGCAGACTTCCATCCACCCATCTCCAGATGTTTTCCTCTGCTCTGTCAGTCAGGCCGAGCCAGAAGTAGCCTTTTCCAGAAATCTGTCTCTTTATCCAAAGCTGTGATAGATCATGATAAGATTAAACACAGAACTCTTTTTTTAGACTCTAATTTATGTTGCTTTAATACAGCATATATTTAACATATACATATTATATTTCAAGATCCCAGGATTCCTCAAAATAGGAATCAGAATCTACCTGCTCATCTTCATCATTGATGATAAGCATTGACGAAGTCTTGTCGCTGCATCTTTCTCTTGCTTCATCAAAGATCAGATACTCTGGCGAAGCTGAGAAGTAGTAACATTTGTCTCTGAAGCTCTTCCATTTAGGTGGGCACCCTTAAATAAAAGCACACACTATTATCACATACAATATCACATTTACAGTAAGTAAAAACTTTAAATGATTTATGTACATTCATATTATTGTACATATACTCCAAAATATTTACTGGGTTTTTCCTTGAAACAATTGACACTAAAAAAACAGTACATTCAAAAGCTTGGAAATTACGTTAACATAGTGTTTTAATTTTGCGTACATGTTTAAAGTGTTATGAGAATTCATCAAATGTATTGGTGTATTTTACAAATTTACAGTTGTTAAATAAATCCTTTTTTAAAACATAAACTTAATAAATAATGTACATTTTAGAGAAATGAACTGTTGCAGTTTTGATCAATTAATATTTTCCACAGGACAAAAACAATTTAATTAAAAAAATATATATTTATTAAGTTAATTATATACATAAACCATATATGTATATAATAAATTACTCGTTTTAAGAAATATGTTTGCACCTGGTGCACTTGTGGGTAACGCGACTTGACGGTTAACAAACGGATCCAAAGGTGGCACAACTACTGTTGCAGGAAGTCCTGGTAATCCAGGAGGTCCAGGTGGACCAATAAGGCCAACGGGTCCACGGGCTCCTTCCGGTCCGGTGGGCCCTGCTGGGCCTCTAAGTCCCTGTGGTCCTTGTGGTCCCTGAGGGCCAGGCTGGCCATCTCTTCCAGGAAGACCAGGTATACCAGGATCACCCTTCTCTCCAGTAGGCCCAGCCTTACCACCTGACCCACGTGAGCCCTTTTGCCCAGGGCTTCCTCTAGATCCAGGTGGACCTTTAAAGCCTGGCACACCTGGAGGACCTGCTGGACCCCTTTCTCCCTTAGGCCCAGCGACACCAGGTGCTCCTTTTTCACCCACGTCTCCTTTCAGACCGGATTTACCTGCCGGCCCTTGGGACCCTTTGTCTCCCCGAGGACCTCTGGGACCAGGTGGGCCTGAAATATTAACAAGGAAATATTATTGTCCTCAAACATTTATTGGTTTAAAAGTGATAGCACCACATGTGATCTGAGTTGCTTGATTTGCTTATTTTGACAATTAAGAATAATTTTTCAAAATATTTTATAATTGTTACATATATATTTATAAATATTTTTCTGCTACTTATAAGGCCAACGTAGTCATTGTATAGTCATATATTATATACATATTTTTATATTTAATAAATTAATAAAAATACCAATATAAATTGTGCTTTTTTAACATTTATTTTATGTTGTTTTAACATCTAGTTTTCAAACTTAAAAAAAAATTGTTAATATGACTATTTAATACCGTGGAACCAAAGTTCATGATAAAATTAAGCAATTCCAATAAAACAATGTGTTCAGCCATGGACAAAAAAGAAGGAATCCTGACCAAACATCACATCCACATGTATTATTAATAATACATAAAAGATTTTATATATATCACATCTTATTATAACAAAATAATATAAAATAAATAATTACCACAATAATTATTCATAGATAAAATCTGAATTTCACTGAAACTGAACACCTACTTATCAATCAAAAAATAACCATGAAACAGCATGTTGCATATTGTTATTTTCATATCTCAAGGTAATATATAATAACTTATTATATAATAATATCTTCTTTTGTGTTCAATTTTAGTTCAATTTTCAATGTGTATGAATAATGTACTAGTCACATGATCTTACCCTGAAGGATGGTGAAGTTTGTGATGAGCTGTGAGTGTTTGCTGTCAACCAGTTTCATTTCCTCCATAACTATGGAGAGACTGGTGACCTCTTTGTCAAGCCGGGCCGCGAGTTCTTCCTGCTGAGCTTTGAGCTCCGTGCTCTCCGACCTTGTTTCGGCCACACTGTTGTTCAGCCCCAGAAGCAGGTCAGAATGTTGTGTCACCGTCTCAGCGCAGGTGCGCAGACCATTGAGATCTATGCTGATTGCTCCAAGCAGCTGTGTGGCAACGCTGACATTCCCTGTGATGCGGTCCATTTCCCCTTCGTTGCGGTCGAGACGTGCCTCCAGCGTGTCAAACTTCATTGAGGTGGTGTTGTCGTGATCTCTCTGTTGGTCCATGAGCTCGCGGAGGCTTTGGTCATGGCCATCGGTGATGGCTGAGGCGTTCTGCACCTGCTCTGAGAGCGAGTTCAACTGAGCGGTCACGTCCTCTAGTGTGTCACTGTTGGAGCGTGTGAGTGCAGAATTATTAGCTGCTAAAGCCTGAAGATTCTGCACTTTTTCCCTTAGCCAGTCTGCATCTGCTTTTGTCTGTCTGGCCACCTGCTGAAGGCTCTGATAGTCATTCTTCAGCTTCTGGACTGCCTGGCTGGTGTCCTCCACTGACTTCTGGAGAGAGCTAATGAGGTTCCTCTGCTGGGTTTGGGTGAAGTTCAGAGAGCTGATGCTGTGGATGTTTTGGCTCTGTTGGCTGCTTTGTGTTTGTAGATCCGACTGAAGCTGTACTGTGTCTTTCTTAAGACCGTCGACCAGGCCGTTGTAGCTGTTTAAAGTGCGGTTTACTTTGCTGATGACGTTGGCGTTGCTCTCTAACAAATCTCGCAGTGAGTGATGTCCGTTCTGGACATCCTCGCCGGCTAGCTGGAGGACATCCAGAGCAGCTCTATTGCTGGAGGACCTCAGAGCGATGTCATTGAGCTGATTCTGCATGGTCTGAATTTCATGTTTGAATAAAAGGAGTTCGCTGGTGGCATTTTCTGATTTTTCTCCTGTTTGATCATCTGCACATTAAGATTAGATTTCAATAAATTAACATTTTACATTGATGTATTTTTGCAGGTCAGTATTCGATTCCCACATACTCACCAAGCTTCTTAAGATCTGTCTCTACAGCCATGATTTTCCCACCATAGTTTTCCATTCCCACTGTTACATTATCCATCCTTTGGACCACTGCGGAAAAAATGCATCTGTATACATTTCTTTGTTTATTTAAACACAAAGAAAGATACTTGGAAGAATGTTAGCAGTGAGTTTTCTGAGGCATCATTAACTACACTGTAAAAGATTTTAGTGGAAAAGATTTTAGGAAAAGAATCAACAGTTAATTTCTCTAAAATGTACTAATTGTTTTGAGTTTATGGAATGGAAAAAATAAGAAATTCTTGATTTTATTTATTGATTTAATCTTTTGTGAAAAGCGTACCATAGTAAAAAAAATTAAATGGTAGTCAAAGGTGAAACTACTGGTTATATATTTTGGTTATATTTAATTATGTTTTGTAGGTTGAAAATTATATATATAATTGGTATTTACATATTATTTTCTACTTTGGTCGTCAATGGTGCCATCATTCTTCCAATTATCTTTGTGTTAAATAGAACACAGACATTTAGATTTGCAACAACTTTAGGTTATAAATTGATGACAGAATTTTTGTTCCGTTTGAAGTATCCCTTTTAACAACATTACTTGGGTTAGTAACATTAATGATTTAAACTGTGTAAGACATATCCTCATACTCTAAAATACAAACTGATATATAACCAAACATCTTGGTAAGGTTGAGACCATAGCCATGACACTGTCAACCTATTTAATGCACATGTAAAAAACACACACATTCCACTCACAGTATGGGAAATGTACAACTGTTAATTTCCTCTGGAATCTGGAATGAATCCTGAAATCTCTATATTAAGTGTCTTCTGAGTCTTGCTGGAACAACTACATCTTTCTTCTCATGATTTCTATAATAAGGCAACCCAGTTTGAACAATTTCAAGCCGCTTCAGGCTAAAATGTGAAAACCCATAAACATAACCACCACAAGGCTGTATAACCATGTAATACACAAAGTTATTATACAATAATATGTTAGTCCTATAGGTTAAGTTTTAATAAATAAGAAAATTCCTTCATCATTCACCTCCAAGTCATTTTAAACCTATATGACTTTCTTTCATCTGCAGGATATCTTCAAGATATTTTGAAGAACATATGAAAACCAAACACTTGCGTGGCATGGACATACAACTACAAGGATGTTTTACAAAATATGTTGTTGGAGAAGATAGAAAAACATATAAGTTTTGAAAATCATTAGAGTGAATAAATTAAGACAGAAAAACTATTGTAGGGTAACCGATTCTTAAAATCTTAAACTGATAGTTGAAAAAAACTAAAATTCTTTCATAACGTACACACACACCTAGCAGGGCTGCACAATTAATTGTAAAAGTAATTGGAATTACGATCACGGGGGAAACAATGACATAGTTGCCAAAAGCCTTAATTATAGCTGTATATTTGTGCTCTAAATAAAGTAATGATTCAAATATTGTAAAAGAAATCAGTCAGTCGTCAGTTATATGTTTTTGGATTTTTTCCTTACCCCATTACTCCCATAATTATTTTTATTTACATGATATAAGTCAGTTTTGGACATATATCATGTACCATGATCCTACTTTATAGAAAGTTACAAAACATTTCAAAACCTAAATGTAAAATATATTAATTGACAATAATGATTGCAGTTACAATATCGAACAATTATGTTTTTTTGCCATACGAGTGCAGTCCTACCCCTTTTCTATTTCAAGCCTGTATGACTTTCTTTCTTTGCAAAACACAAAAGAAGAAAGTTATTAATAAAACAGTGATCATACTCATTTACTTGCATTGGTTTTGTGTTCCTACAATAGAAGTGAATGGGTGCCACAACTCGTAGGTTACTAACATCTTTCAAAATATCCTCTTTTGTAGAAAGTAAGTCATACAGGTTTGAAATTAATCAAGACATTTCAAACAGAATTGGGTGAACTTTTCCTTTAGATGTTGTGCTTCCATCCAGCACTAGAGGACGCCTTCACTATTCATTCCACTTAATCCCATTGGTTAGTGGTATAGGATTAAAATACCAAATGTCATATTGTCTTTGTCTACAGAACAGTGAAAATGTAATATTTTGGGTCTTTCCGACACAGCAATTAAGTCCTGGAATAGATCAAACAGGCCTTTCTGCTTCCACTGAATTTCTCAATTGGTGGTCAAACAGGGACGAAAAATAAGGTCAACATCTTTACTCTCCAGTGTATTTGCGCACATTGTTTTTCCACTCCAGTGTCATTCAGACATGCAGCACTTTGCCATTCATCGTCAGCGAACCAAAACACATGAAAGATGTCGGGTGTTAGCATTCCTCTCTGCGCTTGTGTAACTAAACACAAAACTAATACATGCTGCAGGGGAGAAAGTAAACGTGGAGGTCTATTTCAAAGGCTTGTTCGTCATTTTCACACTGGGAGACTATCAGCAGGAGGACAATGCTACAAATATCTCCTCTTACCCCCACTGTACTTTTCTTTCTTTTTTTTTAAGCAGAGCATTGTTTTCTGAATAATGCATGTTGTTTTCGAATAGTGTTCCTGGAAGGTTTTCATAGCCACAAAATGACTGGAACTTAACCCTGAATCTGCGTCAGGGCCGGCCGACAAACTCACTGGAGTTCATCTGACAGTACAATTCCAATGTGATGCCATAAGATATTGTTTAGTGGATCATTTAGAAAACGTTTAGTAAATGTATCTTCGGACCCTGCCAGCAAAGGAAACATGAACCTTCATTCACAGAGTTCCCGTCAGTCAACCTGTGGTTTCTGGGACAACAAATTGCTGCTAAAGCATAAAACCTTTTCTGAAGCGGGTTTGTCGGGAGACTCGCTTTACATGTCCTGCTCATCTGGATGACATTAGACTATAGAGAACCACACAACACATGTGGAATCAATGTACACCAAGGACTTTATCTGGAAAATAGCACTGAACTCGGATAAAGTTCAGTTAAAGGGAAATAAGATAGGACAGATGAAAGTGTGTGATAGAAGCTCTACAGACAAAAACACATATGAATAAGGCCTAAAAATACCATATTACAACACTTTATATTATTGTAAGACAACCTCAGCCTTCACTCAAATTCCACAATATTCTCACAATACTGATCCATTTTCAAGACAACCATCGAGCATCTCATCCTGCTTTATGGCAACAGACACAATAAGATGTTTCACACAGGTCTGTTTGTGCGGTTGCTTTTTTTCAGTTAACAGAGGAATCACACATGTGTGATAGTCATGGTGAGAATATTTGGAAATGCAAATACAGCTCATTACAGTTGCCATAGGTCAAGAGAAGCAGTAAAGTGAGTCAAGGTTTGACAGCAAGAGGTAGAAGTCATGAAATAAATGAACCAAGTGGACTTAGATAGTCCATATTTAGTATTTTACACTGAAATTAAGTAAGAAAACAGTTAAAATTGTAGTGTTTATGCAAGATAAAATGTAAAATATTTTTAGTATAATTCACCAAAAACTTTGGTGTTTATTACAAATATGTTTATGTTAAATAATATTTTTGTTCACTATAAAATTATCCGTTTAATTATTTACTCGATTATTTTAAATATTTCCACTAAACATATTTAACGTTTCTAAAGGATTTTATTAAGTAAGTATTTATGTTTATTTTTATTATATTTACTACTACAGTCTAGGCATCCGTCATCACATTTTTTCATGGTAATTCATTCTATTCTAGACTCTGTAAGATACACCAGAAGCAGGCCTATGACACCACAAATACTGCTTCTGTATTCAGCCCACATTGTTTTAGAAAAGAACAATATAAGGCCCTAGTATGCATAACATACTTCAAAAATTGAATGAGAACTTGCAAAGACTTTCAATGAAAAACGTCCTACCTTTGTAGCCAAGCACAGCCACAGCTATAGTAAGCAGTGCACAAAGCACATACAGAAGAGCAATGGCCACCCTCAGGGCCCAGTCGTTTTTACATTTAGTGCATTCGTTTCCCTCCTGGATACCTGCAAAACAAAGAAATATTGTAAATATAATATTAAATAATGTAAAAAAAATCAATTAAATCAGTGCTTCCTCGTGTAAAATGACCATCTTGCTTTCTAAATCTCGGTTAAAGGAGAAACTTTCCGGATATGGAAATTAAAATGGCATCAACATTAAAAACAGTGTTTATCTTTAGGTCAAATCTTTGGAAAAATCTAAGTTTAAAGGGGAATTAAAAGTTCGACCCAAAATAAAAGTACTGTCATTTTCATGTCATGTCAAACCTGCATGACTTTCTTTATCAAAGTAATAGAGGTTTGAAATGACGTGAGTTTGAATAAATAATTTGAAGTGTTCCTTCATCAATGAAACTACTTAAGACTTGTCAGGAAATCTATGCTGGTTCCCTAGTATCATTAACAAAAATTCTGTTTTAAATATTGTTAAAATGAAGGGTCTGTGTAATATTGATTGTATTCAGCTACAACACTATTTGTTTCAGTTTCAGACACGGTCTGTCACGTGGAAAAACACCATCTAAAACACCTGCAGGAAATTCTTACTATAAGCTACATTCCAACAGAAAAACAAATATTTCAGTGATTTCACGCAAAGCAGCTCTACAGATCTCTCAGTACGCGAGGGAGTAATCTCCTCCTGTTTTCACAAGTCAAGCTGAAACTACACCATCAGAGAGTATTGTGATGAGCATTCTCATGTGACTGTGGTCCTGAATGTCCTGACTCTTCGTCATCAAATTATGAGCCCTTTAAATCTAGAGAGAATCACATACAATATAAATTCAGGTTAGTTGTTCAGCATAAAAAATGTTGCATCAAAATGCAAAACACTGCATGTTTGTGCTATAGCAAATTCTGCCGAAACCATTTAAGAGGAGCCCTGCTGTGCTCAGGTCAACGCAGACACATAAACATCCAAACAGCTTCAAAAAAAAATCCAGACATTCCACAATGGGGCTCACATCCTCGTTTAACTTCCATCCCCCATGTTATCAGAATGTGGGTTTTATCAGCAGATGGCCACAGTGGCAACCGTGGCATCCAAGTCAGGCCGAAATGAAAGCCCCAGGAGAGCCGGGGTGGGGGGAAGGTCGCAGGGGAGCTTGTCCTTAGCCCTAAACATCTGTGTAAACACCAAGGCAGAACGCCTTAAAAGACCCTCCGAGCTACGGCCCCGGATGTTGGGAATGTATCAGGAGAGGCCTCGCATCGGTCCCCCACCCAACCTAACTTAACTAAAACCAAACCACACCGTGTAAACAAGCGTAATCACCACCTCTGGCTATGGGTCAGTGAGATGTGCAGAAGAGAGAGGTAAAAAAACAATGAATGCATCCCATCTGCGTAGCTCTTCTTCATCTTCCTAATGAAAACAACTTAAGTCAAAATGAAACAATTACTCTCTTTGTTGAAGCAATACTTCCTAGATTTACACTTCATATATATATATATATATATATATATATATATATATATATATATATATATGAACCGACAATATTACCCTTTTATCCAAAAACCTAGATATTTTATGTATTGAGTCTGCATGCCAACAAAATAATTTTTTTGGAAAACTGAAGTACATGACCAAACCTTGGCCCTTACTTCTGGGCTTAAGGGAAGGTCTGGAAACAGACCACAGCATCCAGCAACGACTGTTTCAACAGGCCAGCAACGATTGGATTGCATCCAGATAATTCCCAATGAGAAAATAACTAGTCAAACACCTGAACGGAGTCAACAGCCCAAAACGTTTGTATACTCTGCACATCAGAATAAGAAGTAATATCTTCGAAACAACAAACAAAACACACAGGATGGTGGGTGGTATTAAAAGTTGGCTAAGAAAAGATTGAGAAGATGCTACTTTGACTATGTGTTAGATGGGACTGTTAAATGGATAGTTCACCCAAAAATAAAGATTTGTGTCATGAATTGTTCACTCTCTAGTTGTTCCAAACCTGCATTTATTTTTTTTTATTGATTGAAAAAAGAGAATGACATTTTGACGAATGTTTGTAACCAACATTTTTTGGTTACCATTGACTATCGAAATGTGAAAAATTACAATGGAGTCAAAATAACCCCATCATTTTTTTCATGTCGGACATATATCTTAAGGGTAAACAAAAACTGTTTTGTTTACCAGCATCCGTCCAAATACATATTTGGAACAACTCAAAGGGGAGTAAATAATAAGAGAATTTCTATTTTTGAGTGATCTATACCTTTAAGAAGTGGCAAAGATGGGGTGAGAGTAATTGACGACTTTGCCACAGCTGTGTTTCATTTGGACTCAGGAAGTCGCTCAAAGAAAAATTCCTGTACTTCTCTCCTCCTTTTTTTCTCTGTACCTGAGCCACTCAGACCAGCCTAACTCAACAGAACTCTTGTGATGGAAATTTCCATGGCAACAGAAAGAAGAGTTTTCCACAATGCACACAGAAAACATGTTTGAGTTGCTATTTGTGTCGTACTGGAAGTAACATATAAACAAATAAAAGTGATTCATCAATTAAGTGAACTACTCTAAGTCCATTATGATTGTATAGGAAAAAAACTCAGGTATTATCATTTTAAAGGGCAAGGTTAGAGTGCCATGTCTATTTACATTCAATACACTTTATTTATTTGCATGATAGTTCATAAAACCTTCCTACAATTCACTTTGTTTATAGCACTTCTTCAAAAAAAATTATTTGGAATGAATGTGTGTCTGTTCCTATGTTGGCGTCATCATCTTAATGATAAGCATTTAACATGACAATGGAGTTCAGAGTCAACTACTGATAGCTAACTTGTGGTAGATCCTTTAGATATAGCTATCATCTATTTAATGTAAAGAAAGGGAGAAAAACAATGCTTTTGGTGATTATCAAAAACTAAATAATGTTTTTTCCACAATGAGCAAAAGCTGTATAAATAAAAATGTATAACAGACGTCTTTTGTTTGACTATCTCTTTAATTTTGGGCATTATTTTGGAAAAAGATTTGGCAAGACTATTGGAACATATTATTATTGAACAAGTATTTGACAATATAAATTAAAAAAACACACACAGTCATTCTACCTTTTAATATTTTAAAACCTTCATAAAAGTTTCAGTGATGTCATGAATAAACTGTCAGCTTTATAAATCAACATGTAGTAATTTAAATCATTTCATGGCATTTTATTATTAAAAACAACAAGCTTTATTATGTTCATAAAAGTTGCTTTCTCCATCTCTATGTTACCATCGAAAACATCTGGAAACATTAATTAAACAAGTATGAAATATTACACTATTCACATTCATCTCTATTAGATCTTTTAGCTGGCACTTTTCATTTATCTGATGCTCAACTCTCGATTCAATCCTCATACCCCCAGCACCCCTCATTAAAAAGTCCTTTTTCTGGAATGTTAACAAGTAAACCCTCTAAAAAAGAGGTTAAAACCACAGAGACAAATTACTGCACCATTATGTGTGTAAACCTCTGAACTGTATTGCTCCACACCACTGCCATGCGACCTTTTTTTAGACGGCAAACAGGTTTATAACACTTTAAAAAGGCACAACAACCCCAAACATCTGGAGCGTATTACAGATAGAGAAAAAACAAGGATGCAGGAGAACATTTGATACATCATCCCTTCATGCCAGTGACTAAAGAACAAACATCTAATGTGTCAGCTCGGTTTACAATTTGCATTCGAGGAATGCTTTAGTAAAAGAACCCATTGAATCACTTGCTTTAGCATAATTTATAAAACACAGCCTTGTACTTCCATTCTGTATATTTGAGGAAAGGGGAACTTATGAATTTAAGAATGACTTCCTGTGATAGTTTATCTGTGCAAAAGGACTCATGTCCAATGAAAACATTACTAAACCTGTACTTTTAACTCAGGGAAAACAGCCTTATGTGAATAATAGATAGATCACAATTTCACTGTTGGTCATAAGCTGAATAAAGGCATTATGTCTTTGCTTACATTATAATTCGTTTGCTCAAAAAAACAAAACATTTGAATAAAAAGCAAAGCAATTGCAAGCAGTTTACCCTTAAAGCGTTTAAGAACATATTTTGAAGAATGTTATGTAACAGCAGTGGTACCCATTTCCCACTAGAGACATTAAACCAATGCAAGTGGATGAGTAGCAGCTACCAACATTCCTCAAAATATCTTGTCTTACCTTCTGCAGAAGAAGAACAAACTCATACAGGTTTGTAAATACAATATGGTGAGTAAATGATAAGAGTGTCTTTAGATTTGGATTAACTACTACTTTAAGAAACACCTTTGTTGTGTTTGTTTTCAAAGATATTGTGTGACATCAGAAACAAAGAAGGCAGGAATAACAATAAATCCTCTCTTTGGTTAAGAGAGAGGCAATAAACTCTTTACTAAGACATTGACTCAGTCCCCGGGACACGTGTGGCCTGTTTTTAACTCCAATTATTTCCTTATGTGAACAAGAACATGCGCAGTCTGAGAAAACCTGCAAGACTCTGAGGAATGAGATGACATAAAGCCATGAATTGTTAAAACCAAGTTAAACAACTAGTTAAAGCTGATGCTTTCAATATGACATTTCCATAACACTTAAAGCATGGTGTTTACATACTTATATATGTGTATAGATGATCATGACCAACCCTGTAGGCATCTGTATTGTATTAAAAAGAAATGCACGGTCAAATATAGTACAACCTAAAGGGAAATCATGAAATAAATGTATGGAAAATGTGTGCAGACAAACACAAAGATAATTCATAGCCAGACAGACAGGCTAAGAATCTGCGACAGGAAATCAAAATCCATAAGCCTCTGGGTAATGGCATTCGGGATTTCATATTGCTTTATTGCAAAATGTAAATGCCTATGCATTTATTACTATCATGCTTCAATCTTCTGAATGGTTCGAAAATATAATAAGCTTGTAAATGTATCCAAAATATAAAAATCTTTTAAATTACTCTTTTTAAACCTGTAATAAAACCTTTTTATAGTAGAATGTATATAAAGATATTTAAAAAAATGTTTGCCAATGACACTTCTGATGCTGAATTGATCAGTAGGGATAAAATAAGATATTTTAAAGAATTTCTAAACAACAAATTCCGGGATGTCTTCAATTTTTCCTGCTATGGTAGTCCAGGACGTCCAATAACTGTCTGTTGCTTACATTCTTATAATTTCTTTCTTGAATTTATACAGAATTGGAACAGCTTGAGGCAATCCATTACAGAATTTCATTTTTGGATGAACTATCCCAAGTTTATAAATTTGAAAGATGATTAATAGTTAGGACAAGTCCATCAACATTTTCTTATGTAATCTAACATCTGTCTTTATCGTTTCGTCAGAAAATATGCCTGACGATCCATGCAGACGAGGCAAAACAAAATTCTTTGAAAACACAGCAGGTAGGCATTTTTGGCTTTGATATATGCAGCGTTGTGCAAGTTTTTCTGCCAACAATCTGAGTTAAGCCACACAAGCTCACCTTGTTCTAATCTAGCAAACAATTTCTGCTGAAAATACTAGTTTTGCCAAGCAAACAGCTCTGAAACTTAACATGAAACTAGTTAACCAAGAGAGCACTGCTGGTTAAGCTAGATAAAATACAAGTTTTTGCATAGCACATCAAAATGTTAAACAGCTCCTCCAGTGAAAACATTTTGGTAAGAAGCACAAACGTTCCCCTCTGATATGTGACAGCAAATTCATTCACAAAATTTTGTCTGGTGAAAATCTGGTACAAAATAAATAAACTATCACTTCACTGGCTCACTTAACTAATGTGGTTGCCATAGCATTCAGCTGGTTGTCAACATGATGCCAAGCAAGCATCTTAAGCAATTAGTTGCGTTAGCCAGGCATATATAGACAGGACGGACATAAAGTTCAATGTTTGTTAAGCTGTGGGAGAAGAGATATATATATATTAACAATGTGAAGGGATGTGGGTGGATGCTGTTCATATGCAATTCTCAGGAGTAGTATACTCACCGCAGTCAGTTTTAGACTGTGTGTTGCATTGTGCCATATGGGCATACGAGTCACACAACAATACTATAACTGTGCTGTTTTATTAGATATGCTAAATCCATCCGAAAACCCTCCCAAAATACACCTCTAAATATGAATTTAGCTACCAATTGAAGTACACTTGAACTCATCTTTCTTATAATAGTAGAGCAAATAAAAAACATATTTTACTTTGCATTTACCGTGTCTCAGTATAGCCCAGTTGAGTACACTCGGATGGATTTAACATTATCTATTCTAAAAATGAAGCACTTTCACTACGTTATAGAAGTGACTACGTTCACCTTGATAGAAGTGAATCTGATCCACAGCAATATGACCCAAGTATGAACTAAATATCACAGTTATTCCTTTATAGCAGAATGGGATAGAATGTAATGAAACAAGGTACAATCTGGTGCTTTACGTTTCTTACTTATGTAATGTGACGTTGTTGGTTTTGTTTTAGTGCATGTCCTTCGAAATGTTTCCTTTAAATGACCATGGCACCTATCTGTAAACACTGGAAACAATATAACAGCAAACCATGTGTCATTATTATCAGATATCATCTAGACAAAACTAAAGACCCATTATAGCTGAGTTAACAAATCCTCACAATGATCAGATTGATATGGGCCTATTTCAAAAGTATTTATTTTTCCATTGCAGTAGTAACGAGATCTATGTTTTATGAAAATATGTGATGACTGAACAGTGACGGCACCCATTCACTTTGTATTCAACTTCAAAGGACAAAATCAAGCCCCGTGCTACATTTATTTTATTCCCAACCATTTTACAATTTGAACACTATTCCAACTTGGTTTCACAGTATACAAGTGGGTTGGATTTACAGCTCAACGTAAGGGACTCGGGGCTAACACATTAACTTTAAAGATAGTCTGACGGGACTACTAATGACCTCACTGATAGAAATCATATTACGAAATAAGCAAGTTTTACTTTCAATCTTTTATGGTGGGGGTTTATAAGGATGTGAGAGGAGAGCACACCGCTGGGGCTTATGAAAAGAATGCCTCCCACAAATGCCTGCAATGATTTTCAATACGCCTCATTGCTCTTGACAGCACTGTGATGTCATCTAGATGTATCCACGGAGATTGCAAACAGCCCCCTCGTTCAGAGCGTTGCAAGTTCTGGAATCTGGCCCTTAACTTTCATGAGGACATTGTGAGCTAGTGCAGATTATTTTTAGGGTTTGGAATAAAGTCATATAGTGTAATGCCTCACCCTTGGAGACACCCGCTCGCATGGTAATTGAATAGTTATGAACATGTTGCTTCGATAAAAAATAATAATCCGAATGCTAAGCAGATGACCCCAGAGCAAAGTCATATCAAACCCAAGATGATTCTGATGTAAGTTGGAAGTTTCTGCAATGCATTTTCCTGTGTGCTGTATGCACATCAATGCTGTGACACTTAAGTGGCATGATCTCATTTCGTCAAAGCGTTTGCCAAAGAACACGCTTGGAAACAAAGAGACTCTCATGGCAAAAGGAGCTCTTGAATACAGTAAATTACAGCACAACACAATAATCCTTCACGGAATCGATGACACCATTTATAGCGGGTCAACATTCATACATTCAGACCATTAAGAAATACATAAAACAATGAAACACTTTTCCCCTGTTCTTGATCTCTTTATTGTGTTCCTGCAGAGGAGGGAATGTGGGTTGGGGGAGTCGGGTTCCAGCAGGAAAGGTTCATGCTGGTGGGTGGCCCACCACAAGACCTGGATCCTGACTCAGCCATCAGCGGCTATTACAGTGGAAGGCTGTCCGTTACCACAGCAACAGCTTATCCTGACATGAGCCAGAGTCACCTTAAATCACTCGCAAACTTCATCAATTTACACAGCCAATAAAACCACTGAGGTCTTTAATAAGTTGCTGCCAGAAATGTAACACACGTAACAGAAAAAAAGTGCAGCAAAGAACGCAAACAGTGCCACTCCACCCTTGAGTAAGCTGACCATAAAAACAAGAAGAGTAATTAAAAAAGAAATTTTGAAAATTATATGAATTTGTCTCAGAGCCAGCTGTCAGATTCCTCTCAGATGGGAGACATTTTTAAGAGAAGTTAAAAAACCAAAGTATGTTTTTGTTAAAGGAGCAGTTCGCCCCAGAAATATAAATTCTGTCATTTTTATTCACCCTCTTGTCTTTCAAATCTGTATTCCTTACTTTCTTCGGCCGAACACAAAAGAAGATATTTAGAAAAATGTTGACCCAGTACCCATTCACTTCTAATGTATCAACACAAAACTGTGCCGTACAAAACAATGCATGGGTACCGCTGTATTTGGTTAGTAACAAGCTTCAAAATGCATTTTGTTGTGTCATGCAATGTAGAGAAACTCATATAGTTTTAAAATGACAAGAGCGTAAGTAAATAACAGAATTGTTTTTTTTGTGAACTATCACTTTAAGAGCAGCATCACCACACTGCACAGTTGATAAAAACGGCAACCAAAAATGTAAATTCTCTAATTGTTTACTCGCATTCTTGTCTTTTAACCTGTACAGCTTACTTTCGTCTGCAGAACACAAAAGAATATATTTTGAAGAATGACAACTGCCAGTACCCATTCACTTCTTTTGAATCGACAAAACACCACTGCATAGGAAACACTTTTCTTCGGTTTACAACATTACTTTATATATCTTTCTTTGTGTTTTGCTGAGCAAAGAAACTCATATAGGTTAAAAATGACAAGAGGATGAATAAATCGTAAATCTTTGGTTAACTATCACTTTAAGAGCAGAAACAACACACTGCACAGGCGACCGAAATGCAAACTTTGTTGAATGTACAGTGTGCCTTTATCTATGTAAAATAAAATCTTTAAAGTCTCAAATGAAACACGATCATGAAAAATAACGTGCGGCAGCCCCCTTGACAGCTAAAGTAATCAAAGTCTTCGAAACAAAGGTGCCGTGCCTCCGTCTTGGCCTGATCTGCAGACAAGACTGCCAGTATGTAGTACTGCAACACAAGAGTCGAGCGAAGAAAAATACACATCTCCCCTTCAATCTCACATTTTTTACAGGCCAGGAAGTGCAGAGTTGATTTTGGCCAACTCATGAGCCAAAAGACTTTCATTAATATATCAGACATGCTGCAGCACTCGAGTCTGTCTTTTATTGGTAAGGCCAAAAGAAAAGTGTTGCTCTCCATTAATGACACGTGTTGTTATTGAAAGGCCGCCAGACCCTGTGGTGCAGGAAAGGCAGTGAACCCATCCATCATTTAGGTGTGACACCCTATCATATGACAGCTTGTTACGGGGTGCCGTTTATGGGTATGAACATCCCCAAAGACTTTCTGGAGGAAGGCTTGGATGGAAGCTGTCTTTATGGAAGTCTCGCTGTTTCCCTCACACGAGATCAACAGCTGGTCCATTTCAAAAGCTGAATTTAAATCTGTTTGTCAAGAATGGGGAGACAAGCTTTATAAGGGTTTTTCGTTTACGCAAGAAGACCACCACTACTGATCTGCTCCCTGCCATCCACGCGTTCGAATATTGGGAAAGCATAAATGCAGTCAAGAATCTTTTTAAGCATCTTTATCCTGTAACTATGTAAACTAGAAAGTATTGTTCTGAGGTCAGATTTGTGTGGCTGCATGTTTTTTCCTTCTGAAGGGTAACACACAGATGTTTCGCAGAGTCATTTTTAGAGAATCTTCTGGTCTGACCCAGTGTTGACCCAGGCCATTCCCACTAATGCCCTCTCCAGAGTCATTCCTTAAGGTCCATGCCACAAACCTCCTGCTGGGAACAAAGGATTGAAATGGCATGGGAGGAAAATATCCTGTTAGAGAAGAGTGAAGATAAGAATAAAATCCTCTAGAACCCTTGAGAGATTAACCCACAGACCCTGTGAGCTGGAGGACAGAAGAATGTTCTTTCTCCATTGGCCTTCATACTTCATCTATGCACGCATATTGGAAACACAAGCATGTCATACTTTAAGGCTGAACACTTGCATGAAGACCTCAGGGGGTGCATTGAGCAAGTACTCAAAAACACAATAACAAACTTGAGCCAAATGAAAACCACTTGCTCTTTCTCATACATATATTGTAGCAAATGCATCTCTACGACAGAACATGTAAACATCAAATACAAGGCCACAGAACATCTGTATTGTACTATTTACATCATCAGATTTTATAGTTGGAAATGAAAGACATGCAGCTCAGATATTTTGCAGTCAAAATTATGGGTCGAACAATTTCACTTGTTTTTTTCAGTTCTGATGCATGAACTGATTCTGAAAGTAATATCTATATGATTCGTTTTTTTCTTCTATTTTATCTTCTTAAGACGAGCAAGAATGTCAGGAGATGATTCAAGTTAACTTCACTCAACAGACATATTAACATTATATCCATTGAAAAAAAAGGGTGCCTCAGAATGCTGTCAAAGAACATTTTGGTTCTGGTTATTTATGGGATCAAATTGGTTGCTGTAAAGAACCTTTTAGGCACTTTTGAGTTTTTTCTAAGTTTAGTTCAGAGCATTTATAATTTATTTATAATAATTTAAGTTTCACTCAAAAAGGTGATTGCAATAAAAATGTCTTTTTCACAAAAGCTTGTTCAGACTGCATGAAAAGGAACAAAATGGGTTATATAAGACTCTTTAAGTAATTCATTCTTTGTAGGACCTAAAATGGTTCTTCTATGACATCACAATAAAGGGGCTTACATAAAATGGAAAGAGCAAACTTGATACCTTGTTTATTTGTTATTGAGTTAAATATAATGTTTGATCTATTTACTAACTTATTTTCCAAAGTCAATAAGTAAATAATACGGATCTCAGCATTGGACAAATTAATCGTGATTATAATATATTGTCATTTTGCCAGTGCTCAATCCCAGACGCATTGAGAACTTTCAGTGTTCTCCACTCAATTCTGTTATTGAGGCTTTTATTCCACTAAAGGATAAAATTATTTTTGGCCAAATATCTAGCAGCGCCTCTGATATTTTGATTGAAGGGAAAAATCATGAACTATAGTGAAAATGTGTGGGTATAACAAATCCAAACAGACAGATGGGATTATTTGGTTTTACCACGGAGAGAAGGAGCTTTAAAAGTTTCCATACCTTTCAATCCAAAACTACACTTGCTCAGCAAAACGGGTGTTAAGGGATGTAATATATCCACTGAGAGTGCACAGACCCCTCTAACCCACCAGATTCTGGATCAAGACAACAGTTATAATGTATTCTGCCACATTCGTTTAACCCCTCCTATTCACAGCACACACCCAACAGTGTTCCAAATAGACCACAAAAAGATAAAATGACATAGATTAGCAGCTCTACAGTCAGGGTATTATTAATCTACCAAACAACTAATACAAAGGGCCGTGTCCAACTGCTTTTAGGTGCTATTCTTTAAGTTCATGCCCTTTATCCGCCCATTGTTCCGCCTCAGAGATCATACAAGACATTATTGCTCATTTTAGGACTGTAAGAGATGGTTAAAGTGATATAAGCCAAACTGGGAAATAACTGAGAAATATACAATGTTCCTCCAGCGAACAATTCTACTCTAAACAAAATTGTAAACTTAATGTCCATGAACCGCATGTTTAAGGCATCAAAGACAGCAACATATGTCTACATTCCAATCCTCCCAGAAATTATTCCTACATATGAGTTTCATGTGAACCTAGGCATGGATAAAAACTAATCATTCAAACATGTTCTCTGTTTAGCAAGACCATATACAAAACACAAAGATCATGGAACTGAGAAAGCACAGACCTGTTTACTACAACATCCCTCCAATGGCCTAATGATAATAACACATGTAAAGAAAGAAAAACAACCACGGTGGACGCAAGCCATGACCTTGTATAACTTTTGATCAGATTTAAGGTTTTCAGATAAAGATAAGGTCCGCTTTATCTGAAAATATATTTAAGCTGATATATGAAAAATAAAGAAAACACCTCGATTAGTCATGGATCGTCTCCAAAGGTGTTGTGGACGGCAATAAACTTACCAAACCTTTTGTAGCCAAAAGACTGCACTTCCTCTTCATCATTGAAGTCGTCTGCAAAAAATGACAAACGGTGAAGGAATTAGTGTAGTAAACATTAAAGTCCTGGTGATCAAAGGATGTCTTGAAGTCAGCTTTTATGGTACTGATGTTTAGTACGCATCCCTAAACTTGTGTTTTTCAAAATTAGAAAACACGCTCTTTAGTTTTACAGAACACCAAATATACATACAATCATTTTACTTATACATTCAATTTTAAAAATTTGACAATGTATAAAATACATTTTGGGTACAATTTTAAAAGAGAGAAAGGGGTTTACATGCATTTTAGACTGCATCAGTGTTTAGAAATTGAATTTTTTAAAAGCAAATCAACGAAAATACAGAGATGCAAGGTTTCCAGCCAATAGCAATGCTGTGTTTTCTCATTATTGTGAGAATGTTCCAGTAGGCATATGTGTGATCAAAGGATGGCAAGAAAAACTGACATGGGTACAAAACGCCATGCAACGATTTATGACATAAACATAACAAAAGCTTTATAGATGTTTTTAAAAATGTGGTCTGCTGGTATAAATGCTGAAAACGATATCATCTAGTACTTCCTCTTTCAGCCTTGGAGCACAATCGGCCTTCAAGCGCTCTCTCATGTGGCTAGCGTGCTCATGGGAAAGGAGAGGGGTGACTCCAGGCGGTTTTATGTGTCATTGTCCAAAGCCAGAGAAAATAAAGAAAGAACACATGTTTCTGCACTTGGAGCCCACTCACCCTGACTCTACCAAACCAGGGTATGAGTCCCGGTAGGTGGGGGAACAGTCCATTACGGACCCCTGTGGAGTGTGACCTCAGGTCTAACCATCGGAACGGACAGACGTACACAACCCAGAACACAGAAACCTCAGAGTGGAAAACTACAGAACACACAGGCCATGTATTTGCAGACTATTTCAGTCTTTATCCTGAAAATAACTATTTCACTGGGAAAAAGCAAAGGAACGAAACTCCCACGCAACATTTTTACAAAGCCGTGTTCTGAAACATCCCTTTACAAAAGGAACGGCTTGTAAAATGAGACGTGTAAGGTTGTGGAGAAGGTGGGAAGGCCGCTGGCGACCTCTAACTCAACGACAGCGTTTCACTGTGTGTGGTCTGAATGAGGTTATTTACGAGTGCCTTGTTGTGATCTGTTTACACATTTACATATCACATATATTGCGTTGATCCATTGAATCGTGGATAAATAAACATTTATGTACAGTAGTTTATCAAATAGGGCATTTGTTTGAAGATTGGACTAAATCCAGGCATTGCACGGGAACTTGTTGACACTAACGTGGTGACTTCCTGCTTCTATACACATTTATTTGGAATGGACAATTAAACAGAATGTGAAAAAGGAACTATTTCTAAAGCTATTGTTGGATAAAGGCGTCTACGTTTATGCAACATTAACATGTTCGCAAATGCATGCAGCAAACTGCGTAGACATAACACAGCAAGTTGTTTCCAGTAGTTTCCATTAGATGGCAACACTGGAGAAATGGAAAAGAGTTGAATTTCAGCTTGAGTTTATGAACTGTATTAGAACATCTGGCCATTGACTGTGTTAAATAAGTCCACATGGGGAGATGCAGGGGGTTGTTCTTACTGTAAGTGACTCTTTTTAATTCTCTTGTGCATCTACGAATCAACGGCTGGCTTTCAAACCACCTTTATAAAGTTTCGACCTCTGAGAATACAGTGAATCTTTTCATTTTGCACAAGTGTGAGTGTTCATTTTCCACCACCCTGCTTACCTTGGGAATGAATCCATAATACACAGCAAAAAGGAATTTCTTACGAAGCATTTGTCTTATTTTTCTCACAAAACTTCTTAAATGAATATACATGACCTTTACAAGAAAGTGAGCTGAGATGTGTTAGGGATATGTATGAGATAGGTCTTGTTTTGGTCCATTAAGTACATGTATGTTTCAAGGAATTATTAAAGGGAGGGATACTTAATACTTTAGGTATAAAAAAGAAAAACAAAATGTAAGCTTTTTAACCTATTGAAAGATACATTTTCTTTTCTAAATCAACACCAAATACCTTTGGTCACTTTCCTTGCCAAGAAGTTTTACATATTTCTAGTGAACACTTAAATGTTTCATTTTAAAACTAATGAAAACCCCTTGATTAATACTTCCCGATAAAGTTTTACATGGGGCCAGATGTTATATTTTTAGCATAACCTCATGATTTATTTCTCTCAGGATAAGAAAAGTGGGATGTGAACATCTCACAGAATAGCCGGGTCAGGATGTGTGGAGATGTCTCTGTTCAGCTGTCCTCTAACAGTTCAGCCAAACTTACACACCAAGAGAACTTTAATGGACACCAGATGTTTCATGAGCTGCAGTTACACACATCCCTCCAACAGAAGAAAGAAAGAAAGAAAGAAAGAAGGAAAGAAAGAAAGAAAGAAAGAAAGAAGGAAGGAAGGAAGGAAGGAAGGAAGGAAGGAAGGAAGGAAGGAAGGAAGGAAGGAAGGAAGAAAGAAAGAAAGAAATAAGGAAAGAAAGAAAGAAAGAAAGAAAGAAAGATGTGCAAAAACACAGAATCAACTTTATACAAATGAACATAAGAGTTTTAATCCTGATGTGTGTGTGTGTGTGTGTGTGTGTGTGTGTGTGTGTGTGTGTGTGTGTGTGTGTGTGTGTGTGTGTGTGTGTGTGTGTGTGTGTGTGTGTGTGTGTGTGTGTGTGTGTGTGTGTGTGTGTGTGTGCTTACCCTTCATTGTGTTCAAAGTGAAGTACACCAATCACATCAATCTCAGCTCAAAAGTGCAAACTCGAGAAAAGTGCCTGGATATTTCCCCAATGCAAAACTGTGCCGAAGTATCACAGATGTGAGAAGTCCATCCGAAGAGTTTCTTGCACTGACGCAGAAACTTGCTGCTCTTTCTCTCTTCTCATGAGAATGTTTTCAAGGTAAAATGACGTGTTTTCTCCCTTGTGCAATTTCTTTCCTTAAGAGAGTCTGTTAGTCCACTTGTGTTCTGCATTGACCGAATGCTTTGGATTCTTAAAGGAGGAGAACCAGGTGAAGATGCGCAGCTTCTGACTCTTGTGCGCATCTGGAGCTCCTCTTGGCACGTGGGAGGGTCTTACACGTTGCGTTAGTTACTTACATGTGGGCTTGGAGTCCCTTTGGAAAAAACAATCAGGATTTTATTATGGAAAAACGTCACTGACCATGTTTTGGAGGTTTGATTCGTACAGCCACAGTTTAACTTTAAATAGCAAACTGATGTCCCTGTAATGAAACAAACTGATGTATCTTACAAATCTGTTTAAAGGACATACAATAAAAGCAGTTTTGTATTGTATTTTTCTTTTGTATTCAAAAATCTGCAACCCTGTGTTATTTTTATTGTTGTAAATTTAAATCTGTTATCTATAAATCTTATACTATTGTGTTTCTGTGTTTTACATCAATTATCATTCAACTACATGTAACATAAAAAAATATATTAACTAAATACTGTACTACTGAAACGTTAAAACTCATATATTTAAGATTGACGCTTGTATTTACTAAATTAAATCTTTTATTTTTATTGAATTATTAGTCAAAACTATTAAAATAGTTGAGTAAACAATTACAACATTGAATTCCTTAAAATGTACAAATAACTAAGGTTACGTAATGAAAAACTCATGTATTTTATTCTCATACACTTTGGGTGAATTAAATGTACATTTCTGAGTTAATATGATTTATTTACAGATACACGGCATTCAAACAGTATATTTTTTGCTAACTATTTACTTTTCAATCTAAGGTTTAAATAATTTGCTTGGATGAAAAATAAAAACACTAAAACATATATGAATTTGTATTGCAAAGAGTTTAATATTTAAAGTTGGTTTTCAAATGCATAGTTCTCCAAAGGCCTCACAGAGAGTGCTACCTATAGGCCTATTCTTTCACATTAGTTTTAAGCACGCATGCTTTGAATGTGGCCCAAAATTGCTTGCACAATTGTTTCCGCTCTCTCCAGCTTTAATAACACACAGCTCGTGTTGTTCTTTGTATTTCCTTCTAAATCCCTCCGCTGCAGGGATCCTTCATTAATTTTTTGACATCACGTTGGATTGCTCACAACCGTGTGATCCGCTGCACCCAACAAGTCTTACACCTCACCGGCCAGAAATGTTTTTCTAGCTTAACGAGTCTAAGCACTAAAATAAAAACACAACACCAATGTAGAACACCTCTGCTGGGCTCTAAATCGACTTTACATGCAGAGTTTGTGCCAGAGCAGGTGCCTTATCCAATTTACCATCAATAGGTTTCAAAACACCCATGCTTCTACCAGAATACCCTAGAGCTGACATTATACAAGAGATGAATAAAACAAACCCATGGCAGGAAGCTCCTTACAGCGTTTCGAGGATATGCTACAGTGATACCGAATTATAGTTTAAACAATAACATGTAACATTTGGCAAAACTGCAGTTTTATGTTTTTCACTGTCACAATTTTGTCATGTTTGTTTCTATTGTGTGGTCTCTGGAACACAATTACAGTAATTCACTTTCATTGTGCCAGTCAACAGGTTTGTGGCACCAGATGAACACAGTTGGTCCAGATAGGGTTATGAGAAACAGGTGTGATTGGGCTTTGCAGAGATGGACATACCAGCGGCCCATATCGCTGTTTCTCATTAGAGGTTAGAAAATGCTATTTTCAGGGTCACAGCCCTGAAGACAGGGCACTTTTAAAGGACATGGTGTGCTAATGAGAAACGTTAGGGGAATGTGGGCCCAACGCCATGTTTGTCTTGCCAACTTCAGCTTTATATCAGCAAAACTGTTGAAACATGCATAGTAACAAAAGCAACATTTATCGCAATGATATTCATTTTTAGAAACTTTTAATGAAACATTGTTGATGGTCATAGAAAGTGTGAAATCTAAAACAGTGTTTACGTGCATTAGAATAAAAGTGTGTGTCTGCTTGTGTTGAAGTCTGGATTAGCATTCGGGCACAGACTCGTAATGCTTTAATCAGATCATCTCCGGTTCAACAGCATAAATAGAACTGTTGCAGGACAGATAAACAACACACCTTCCCACAAAGGGTTTAATCAAAGATCAGGAAGAATATTCCGGTAAGTTCCTACCTATGTTTCTCATAATCCTTTGTTCGATTTATTTCTTATTTATATGGTCAAATTATTGTTACTTAGGTATGAAAAAAGAATATGTGTTTTGAGAGTATATAATTGTTTTATTTGTACAGTTAGGTATAATTTCAGGTTCATCACATTCATAACAGTCAATTCTTCTAAATGTTGGGTTTGATTTCTGTAAAGGAACATCCACTTATGGGGTATTATTGTTTCTGGTTTGAATGTTTGTGCCATTTTAATGTCACACCACATATATTTGTGTTATTTGTGGGACACTATTAAATTATCACCACAAAATTATTCCCTCAGTGAAATACAAGTAAAATGGATAAAAATCTGAATCTGAGACTCTTTGGCCAGACCGTGTTTGGCTGAACTGAACAAAATGAAGCATTGCCTTGAGATTGGTTGACCTCAAGTAGTATCATACTTTTATTATCATATCAGTAACTGTCCAAAAAATTATTGTAATCCATCACATACCTTTCCAGTAAAGTTATAACATCATCAAGAAAAATTGTATTGAAACCGTTTAACTCTAAGATCTTGTCCTATAGTAGTGTCTTATTGCAAATCCTACAAAATATGGAGACTCTCAGAAAATGTGTTCCTTTTCGTCCCAGCTGTTACATGTATATTTCCATCATCTTTATATTTTGTGACAGCTGGACCTAACAGGGGTAAAGAAAAATATAAACAGAATGTTCAAAATATTGGTCACAAACACAGTCACATCCATAATGCTGGACTACACTGCGTGATTATTTATAACCACAAATTGTAAAATATAAAAATGAGGGTGCGTGGACAAAAAAATATTTAAAATATTAGAATAATATCATAATAATGAATACTAGTAATGAATATAAGCAGTGAGTCATGTATATTAAGCACTGAAACAGGGATTTGTGATGTAAGGAGAGAACAGAGATAATTTGGTATAAAGTTAGCCGTGTCTCTGTTCATTACATAAGCAGTGATTGTGTCTTTAAAAGCACATTGAGTGTTTAATCCGGTACTGATAAAACTGGGGCACATATTATGTACTGCTGGCTTGTCGTGTCACTAAATGTTTAAGCAGTAATCAGATATATGATATAAGACTTGTCAAGCTTTACAACATGAGCTTATAACTTAACGTACCAAATGTAAGAGCTTTTGGAGACAATAAAGACAGCAGATGGCCATGAGGTAAAGCTGGTGAAACTATCAGAACCTTTTGAGAAGTAAATTACAGTTTGGTCTTTGGCATTGCTTCTCTAGATTTCACAACAGTTGTCTGAGAAGGTAGAAGTTATCTTCTGCCTGACGTCTCTATATAATTGTTTGCCTACTTTTCAAAGAACAGTTTCAAATTTACTAATTGACAAAAAGATTACATCACGCCGTAATAGTTACATGGAAAACATCTTTGGGGGAAAAATTAGGCAATTCCAATCGCTTCCAAAGAAAGAGACTTCTACAGAGCTGTCAATTGGGCCTTTTGTGAAATATCTGGCAAACCTAAAAATGTACATAAATTCTTGCACAATCTGACCACACAGAAGTGGATGAGCGCCTCTCTGTGGTTACACTTTAGTTATTCCCCCATCCCATCTGAGACCAAATCTCTTTTGGGACATGACTTTGTGAACCACAAAACTGCAGTGCATTACTATGACCTTGATATGCCCTTAAATGTATAATATAAAAACCTTAAAACAAATGAACTTCACAATAAGGCTCTATTAGTTAACTTTAGTAAATGCAATAAACATAAGCTGACAATGTACAGTTTTTCAGCATTTATTATTTCTTTTTAATGTTAGTTTACACCACTGCCGTTTTTCATGATAGACCATGGTGCATTTACAAATGCTAACTGGACAACTTTTCATTTAATGTATGCATTTGTGAATTCCGAAATTAATTCAATTAAAATTACATTTGTGGTTTAATCCATTGTTTAGTTTGCTTGAACTCATATTTTTTTGTTTAAAATAGAAAATAAAACTCTATAAGTTGAATCAAGGGATACAATTTGCATGCAAATAATTGTGTTAATTAAAAGTGTTGTAGTCCAGTTCAAAAAAATGCCTTAATAGCACCTTATTGTAAAAACTTCCAAAATGTTTTATAAATGTTTTGGGAATACATATGAAATATGTGTCCTTGTTTTTGTATTTGGTTTATCTGTGAAGCTGTGAAAATCCTTACAACTGACATTTTCTTTTAACCAGGTTGTGTTATATTCTCTAATACTGTAAAAAAAGAGTAGCTGAGAATGAAGGTGCTGATCCGCTCTCTGGTTTTCGTGGCATCTCTGGCGGTCTTTTATTGTGCCCCTGACCCTGCCCTGTCCAGAGCCTCAGCTGATATCCTCAAAAGTGAGCATACCACATGTACCCGCACCAGCAGTTGACCCAAAAGAGCAAATTTTGTCATAATTTACCCATCTTGTCATCAAAAACCTATACAACTTTAACACAGAGGATAAAAACATATTTGTTGAATATTGAATGTCTCCTTGCCTGTCAGGTCTGTCTCTAGAGGGACAGAAGCTTGTGGATGAAGAGGTTACCAAAGCTCTGTATGGAATCAAAGAAATGAAGGAGGTGATGGCCAAGAATGAGGAGAAACACACGAACCTCATGAAGTCCCTCAGGCACAGTGAAGAGAAGAAGAAGGTCAGTGGTCGAATGCAAGAATTAGTTCCTGATGCCTTTTAAAATATATAAATTCACAACTAGTAGAAAGGGCTCAATTAAATAAATTATCTCTACTTGTGTTATATGATAGTGAATTGAAAAAATCTAAGTTTTTAAAACCTTAAAAACTGTACATTCTGGCACCTTAAGGGTGCAGCAGAGATAGCAGAAGATGTCCAGAAGAAGCTGAATGAAGCAGAGCATCAGTGTCAGGTGTCTTTTAAAACCTCTTGGGAGGAATGTCGGCCTTGCCTTGAGGACACCTGCAGGAACTTCTACACCAACACCTGCCGCCGCGGGTTCTTCACCTTCACCAATAAAGTACAATATACCTATCCACTTTTATCACAGAACAAGACTTTCTTTCTTGGCATGTCACAGCTGCATGCATAAAAGGTGTCAACTTTAACTGAACCTCTCTTCTTCACAGCTCCAGAACTTCTTTCAAAGACTGAGCTCTCGCTTCGGCCCACGTAACACTCAGGAGGAGATTGTGTTAAACCAGAGCGCAGAGAACCCTGACCTGGAGGTGGTGAGGATCGAGGATTCCTTCAACAATCTCCTTAAGAAAGTAGGAGCTCTGGTCAATCGCAGTGTGGTGTTGGTCTCCCACTTCCACCATGACCTGGACCAGGCTTTACAAACAGCCTTCAGCGCTGAAGTGGACAGAGAAAGTGAATTGATCCTGAAACCCTCCGATGATGATCTGGATGCAGACTTTCTGGAGGGTGTGGGTCTAGATGATGTTTTGAGCTCTTTCTTTGACTTCAGCAGAAGCGTGCTGGATGAGTTTGGTGCCGTGATCACACGGGTCTTCAGTGACCTGGACGAATCTGTGAAGGAAAATGAAGCTAAAGAAGGTGAATTTGTGTAGTAATGCAATGTGTGTTTATCCAATGAGATTTTAAATGGCCCAACTTTGTTTACCACAGAGAAGAGACTTCTTCCTAGAATTCTGCAAAACAAGAAACTTTGTCGAGATCTGCGCAGAGAGTCTTCAGAGTGCTGGCAGCTGCAGGGAAAGTGTGAGTCATGTCAAGGAGACGTGTTCACAGGTAACACACATATCGACTTTATTAAAGAACTCCATTGATCATATTTATAATGGAGTATATATATGTCTTTATACCAGAATGCCCCAGCGTGAAAGAGCTGCATGTGGAGCTGAATCAAGCCTCTGAGCTGCTGGAGGTGTCTAGACAGCAGTATGAGGAGGTGCTGGGTATCGTGCAACGTCACACAGAGGATACCATCAACTGGATCAGCAATATGGCGTCTGACTTTGGTTGGGTGACCGAACTGGCTGAAAACACCACCATGCCCGAGAGCATCTTTAACATTGCCACTGTAAGACATTCATGAGTTATTTGAATGTCCTGGGGTCATGTTGCAAACTTGCTTTCTAAGAGTAAAATTTAAACTCTGTTATCGATTTACTCGCCCTTTTTTATGACTTCCTTCTGCAGAACATAACGGAAGATATTTTGAAGAAAGTTGGTAACTGAACCGCAGCGGCCGTTTACTTCTATTGTGTGGGTTTCCAATGCAAGTGAATGTGTGCCAGTTCCCAACATTCTTCCAAACTTCCTTTTCGTTCTGCGGAAGAAGCGAAGTGATGTAGCTTTGAAATGTTGCGACCGAGTAAATGATGACACAATTTTCATTTTATCACTTTAACTCTTGCATTAAAGGTATAATTCACAATAAAGTAAAATTATTTCGTCATTTACTCATTCCATTATAGTTAAAATATTTGGTTACACACATTCTTCATAATATCTTTTTGCATTCGTAAGAACAGAAAAAGTACAATCCGTAGAATAAAGTGCATTACACTATTAAATGAAATTATACTATTCACAAAAAAATCCTGTTTTTAAAGGTGGTGGCACAGACTGAAGAGGGCGACAGGAGTCCAAAATCAGAGACAAAAGTGGAAGTGAATATCCTGAACTCCCCTACTTTCACCCTGGCTGTCCCTGCTGGCCTTACACTGCAGGATCCTGCTTACATTCAGTATGTGGCACAGGAGGCTCTGGAGATGTACAAACAGATGGCCAGGTGAGAAACTTTCTAATTAAAGTCACATCATGAAACACATCAGTGTCAAAGCAGAATACTTTAGGTAACATAATTTAACATAACATCTATCAGTATAGAACGATAGTCAAATCCAATGAAAAACAACCCAAAATACTCCATAGCATTATATTGTCTTAAGTAACATTTTTGAAATAAGGTAGAACTGTTAATAAGGTATGATTCTCTCTTGCCGCTAACCTTTTCATTTGATTTTTTTTAAGGCATGACGATGTGTAAACCAAACAGAGGAAACCTGTTGACACACTTTCATATCCTAATCAATCAGTTAAAGCAATGTTAATTCATGTTCAAGCATCGTTCTTTATCAAGTAAATGTCATTTTTTCTTGTATTGTTAATAGTCCTAAATGTTAGTATGTGTATCTGTCAAGTATTTATTGTAAGGGGCATTCTATAATTGCAGATTAATTTGGGCCCGGTTTACAGACATGGCTAAATTTAAGCCAGGACTATGGCTAAGTTAAATTAGGGTGATTATGTCACATTTATAATCATGTAATAGGAAAGTGTGCATCTGTAGACAAAACATTGACACTCACATGGTTTAAGGGCAGGATATTTTCAGTTAATACAGCTCGAGGGTTCATTGTAGTCTGCGTCTAGTCTTAAGCCTTAGTCTTAAGCCTTCTCTATGAAATTAGGAACAAGTGTCATGTTTTTTGTTGTGTGAGTAGAGATGGTGACTGTTCTACTTGTTAGTTCACAACATCACAAGATTTCAGGATAAAACAATATATACAATGTATTTTTTTATGGCAAGTGTCCGGAGGTAAAATATAATGGTTTAATGTTACCTAATATCTCAACACTGTTACCTAACTGATCATAAACCCCAATGCAGATTATTTACAATCTTTTAAACAGGATTTCATCAAAATTATGTGTTCACACACAGCAATTTTGCATGCCAGAAAAATGTTAACTTGTTAGTTCTATTCCCTTCAATGTTCTTATCAATTAAGAAGTGTTACAGAGTTGACATAACTGTGTGTGAGAGTGTAAGAGACTTTATGGAAAATGTATTTTAACTAATAGAATAACCCATGTACTGTGATATGTTGTGTGTATTTCACCGTGCAATATTTAAAAGATCGGAACACTTAAATTACAAAAAGAGACGATTATACTTCTTATAAAATTAAGAAAAAGCTTTATGGTTCCAAGAAGAACATTGATCACACGATCCCTGTCAGACAATGTACACCTTCTGGTCAAAAGTTCTGGGACACAAACGCTGTAAGACGAGAGAAAGAAAGGAAAAGAATTTGCATGTTTTCTTGTCAATATATCAGGCAGCTCAACACAAGATGCTTTTAAAAGAATCTTAAAGGAGTCCCGTCTATTCTGTACTTTTAGATGAGGTTATTTTTCATTGTCATCTATCTCAAAAAACCTTTTTATTAAATAAAATGTACATTTCACCAAGAAAAAAACATATATAAAAAAACTATTTTAATGCATTGAGATAATAAGCGGTTTACTCAAACGTTCCAAAAGGTTTGACCAATTGTGTACTTCTAGGTCGATGCGAACAACCTATTTTAAAATTTCACAAATATCTATATTGAAATTTTTTGTACCAGTGTGGTGCAGCACTTAAAAAACAATAATCCAGAAGCTTTAAAAGCATTACGTAAAATTTTATTTTTTACTGTACAAATTCTTCAGATTAGTAATCGTAACCACTGTTTCACAACAAATGTCCTTATTGTGCAGTTAAAACTGCATCAGAGACCAGCACTGTACCTCAATGTGACTTCCTTTTTTAAAGACACGAAAAATGGATATGAGGTTTGCAAAGACTTGCCTGAAGCCCTTTTACAACAGAAGGGTAAGATTTGTAGGTGACGTCTTTGATGAAGTACCTGGGAATAAAAACTAAGATATACAAGGAAAAGCAAGGCGTCTCTCTATAAATGAAAACAAACATGAATAAGCCATATAAGCTTTTCCCAAACATAGCAGTTTTCATATTTAGAAAGCATGTGACATATTCAGAGTGACTTCTAATACTGTACTGTTTATGTTATGGTGTCTGTTTGGCCCACTCTTACTGAACCTCTGTGATATTTTAGTAAAACAGACCAAAGAGTTACTGAAGCAATTTAAAGCAATTGAACGTGTTAAGATTGAAAGACCATCGAAACATGGCTGTAAATTGGTCTTAATATCTGCAGTACCTGAAGAGTTCACAGTGATCATGACGACAATAAATGATGATGACAGTTTCTGCACGTGATTGCTTAATGACCCTTAAAAAGAGAAAACAAATGGATCTTTGTGAAGTCATTTGAGTCAAGTTCACATTCGTATGACAGCCATGATATTCCTGAAATAGAATTTAATATTAGCAGTAAATCTTTTTTCTGTAAACAAATAAACAATTGATTTGTACCGTGGTGGGAAACACTATGTCTTGAAATATGAAGTAAACAGACATGGCAGTGTGGATACTTGTATATGTAAAAGCAAACTTTGGGGCATAGAGTGTTTTAACAGCAGCTTGAGAAATATCGGCTGTCAAATGGTCACTATCAATAGTTATATTTTTGTTAAACAGGTAAACAAAAATAACATTTGTATGTTTAAAACAGTTTCGACTTTCACTGAAAATGTATCAGCTGGTTAAAATGGTGATCGGTTATCAATAGTTTGTGAAGCTTAGTAAAACCTTAAATATGAATGATCTCCCATCATATAATTTCAAGTTCTCAGATTGATCGAAGTGAATGCTCTTATTAAAAATCTGATTTGCAATAAGTCTGATTTAGATTAGAAATTCTGCCCTGTAATTGATCACAAAATCAAACTTTCTCACTCTCTAAACTCAATCGTCCATACATTCAGACAGGCTTATATCCTCACTCTCTCTCACTTTCTCTGACTTCCACAGTTCTGTCCCAGCAATGGCACTAACTCTCCATTTTAGCGCCAATGGATTCAACCACAGTTATTGGTCACTTTTAAAAAACTACTCTACCAACAAAAAACAGCAAAGAAAATCATTATTATTAAGGATTTGACTTTACAAGAGGATTTAGTGTTGAAGTGGAAAAAGAAACCGGGTATAAATGGGAGAAGAAACAAAAAGTTAACTTTGTGCAACTGCCTTGAGCTCATTGCGTCCATCGCAGCCCCTCTTTCTGCACTTTAGATTATTACATCCTGACAGAGTTCTGGGAGCATGTTGTGGTCCCACTCCAAACACACCACCTTCATCAGCTCCACCACACACACATACTCACATACAGGAAAACAAAGTCTCATGCTATAAAACACCTCAGTTAATAAACTTGAGAGGGAGGGAAGCCAAAAAGATAAAGAAACAGAATGAAAATCATCTCCATAAAGACGCGTGTGCAGGGGAGCTGAAGGGTGCCACGACGGGTTCCGTCCCGGTGGCTTATATTAGCATGTGGTGTTGAGTCTCTGGGTCCTGTAGGGTCACTACAGGTTGTCTCCGGGCTGGTACTGTGGCTCAGTGGCGGTGAAATAGTCCTCCAGGAAGGACTGAATGTACTCGAACGTTGGTCGCTCGTCCGGCTCTTTCTTCCAGCAGAGCCGCATCATTTCGTGCAGCGACTCCGGGCAGCCCTGAGGACAGGGCATCCTGTAGCCCCGTTCCACCTGCTCCAACACCTCCCTGTTCACCATGCCTGTTGACACACAAGAGCGGTTTAGTTGTACTGTTGCGGGAAATTTCCTGGACTGTATGTGACTAACGTGATGAGAAATAAACTCAAATCCCAAAGGAATTGCTATCAGAGCTTCTTTTTGCGTGCAAAAACATTGAGTGATTTACATCACGAAAACTCGCTTGCATAGTGAGTCACAGCAGTAAAGCTTACGCTGGCTGAAAATAAATCAATAAATCTTATAAAAGACAGGAAGCCCATCATCACATTAACCTTCCGTTTATTATATTGCGCATCATCTGAGCCAAATATTCCCTGATGTTGTGCAAAAATGTCTTCAGAAAAACATAAATAAAAGCACTTGGCATGAACAGCACATCATTGGAAACTCTTATCAAAATGAACCATTTTATTTTGGCAGATGCTTCAATCCAAAGAGATTCACAGCGGTATACTTTGTTAACTAATGTCAAAACATTGATCACTCCAGGTTTCCCTATTTGCTGGAAAAAGAAGCAATAAACGCCTCCCACCCAATAACAGTTTAATGCACTTATGGAAAGTTCTTTTATAAATCACATAAGAGAGCACTGAATCAATTCCCATTAATAATAAGTATCAGGATAAATGATGAATGTTCAACTTCAATATTCCTTGCAGCCTAAGGGAAAAGGTTTAGGTAAGCACAACAAATATCAGGCTGGTCTGCGAGAAACGAGTACCGGGAGGGTAGGACAGATGGTAGTATACAAAAAACTGGTGCCCATTCAGGCCTTCATACCCGCATCATCCAGATGGCTCATTCTGAGTAATAATCACATACACAGCAGTTCATCTCTGCTCCAGGAGGAGGCACAGTGGAATCAGCACCTTAGACTGAACCTGAGAGTCTATATCTGATCATCTAACTGCAGGGTTTATGCTAAATCCTACTCTAATATAACAATGTCGTTTTTAATTTAATTGAAAGGCTGAAAAAGGCCTGAGGTGAACAAGAAGTCTTCAGCATACTTAAAACTTATGAAGAAACTATTGACGTCACATAACATTCAACTGGGAATGTCTAATTTGCAATATTTAATTAAAAGGTGATGTTTATTTATGCTTGTATATAGCTGCAAAAAGTATGTTTGTAGGAAGGTACATGACTACACCGAGATTTTCCTGACTATACTCCTGTTTTTTACCTTTGTTTTCACAACATCTTCCTGTAACCGAATACATTTTACTGTTTGCAACAATGCAAACCTATAAAATGAGCTATAGGAATTATTTTACAGCGCTCGTATTTAAAGAACTGACATTTTTATTGTTTACAATTTTACAACCCACTTAAAGACAGCTTTGTTTTGAAACAAATTTAACCTGCAATTGTATGTTTCAACCAACATATTAATAATTATGGTACGAAGCTTTAAAATGTTTGCAAAAAATTTTAATCTGACATTATTTTAAACCTATCAATCAACTGAAAGTTTTTTTTTAACGTTTACTATTGAAAACAACAATAGTGTTCAGTAGAGAACTTGTTTTTGCAGTATTAACAAGATTGATATCAAACAGTCGACTAGATAATACATTTCTGTCTACTGTGCATAATTCTTTTAGAATTAATAGGCACATGCAGTTAGACGAGAAGGTATTTATATTTAGGAAATATTTGCCTGCATTTATTAAGATTTACCAACATTTTAAATAATAAATAAAACTTACTTGTATATTTACATTTTTTCCTAAATAAAAAAGTTGTTTTTAAAGAGATTCACCTTAAAAAAATGGGCATAGAGTGATCGATTACATTTGCACCAGTTTCAATTCCCTTGATTCACTTGTATTTCAGTGTTGACTGTTTAAGTTTTGATATAGTGACAACACTACTTTTAAGTCAAGTTAACCTGCAAATTTTTTTAATTGTGTCTCACCTGGATATGGCACTCTGCCCTTAGTTACCAGCTCCGTCAGCAGAATACCAAAGGACCAAACATCAGATTTGATGGTGAACCGGCCGTACAGAGCCGCCTCCGGTGCAGTCCACTTAATGGGAAACTTGGCTCCTGGAAGAACAATGCCAATGTTACACAATCCCTTAATCACTGCAGAAAAGTAATTGCGATTTCTGAAGGAAACGAATGTGTCAGCATTCCCCACTGACTTTCTCATTACTTAATTCATACCACCTACTTGTTTCACATATTTTTCTTTAAAGACAATAGAGAGAGAGGACAAGAAAAGATGCATGTCCCACGCAAGTACCACAGCTAACTGTCTGTCTAGATTATCAACATTACATTTTAATATTTAAACAAGTAAATATTTATTATAACAGCAGTTTCAGTTTTGTCCTTTGATCGTATGCGTTCAAGGGGCATTTATGCGAAGCAACATGAAGAAAAGCTGTTGTTGTCTTGAGTGGGAGCACTGACAGTCTGAAAGGCCAAAGAGCCAAATGTAAGCAAGAGTCTAGACAAAACCATGATTCCAGACAGACCCGTGTCAATCCAACACAGAGAGAGAGGCTGAACTTTCTTGCATACAGTTTAAAGTCTTTAATAGATCCCTACGAGACATCATATCACAAACCCCTTTATAAATTCACCCAGAAAGTGAGTAAGCTAGATATCTTATTTATTGCCAAGTACCAGCATTCCCACATGAGATTATGTGCCATGTATCAATAAAACCACTTACTCTGCCCATTCGCTATGAATTCTGGAAAGTAATGAACCCAGAAACTAGATGAGGTTATTTTGCATTGTCATTTTAGCATTATAACAGCTTTGTTGCCAACAGTAACCTTGTTCTGGGCAAAAGATGGTTGGTGACCCGATATTCGATGGTATTTTCTTGGGAATCATTTCCTCTACAAAATTGTGACTCGATGTCAAAAGATTCTACTTTTATAAACCATGTAAAATACATTTGGCATGCACGCACCTTGTCTAGCAGTGTATTCGTTGTCTTCGATCAGCCTAGCCAGGCCAAAGTCGGCGATCTTGCAGACCAGATTGTCACCCACCAGGATGTTAGCAGCTCTCAGATCTCTGTGGATGTAGTTCATCCTCTCGATGAAGGCCATGCCATCTGCAATCTAGACAAGACAGCAGAAAATGAAGCATCCAGCAACTCCTAACATCCTTCATAGACTGCTCAGATAAAGGCATAAGGTTCGGATGACAAACAAAAGCAGCACAACAGTAGGCCTTGTTTAAGTTAGAAATCATTGTCATGATTTAACCCAAGATATAAAAACAGCAGATGCAAGTAAGCAAACCCAAGCTTAAGACGGAGAAACAGAAATATTCTTGAGGGAAATAAACCTGTAACAAGTGTAATTGTAGATAAACTTAAACGAAAAATAATCATAAACATTTGTCAGCTGTTATGAAAAGTACAACCAAATGGCACTTTAACAATCTTTCTAGACAGCAATAACACCAGGCAGCCATAAGAAATGTAATTTATTAAATACACATTTAATTGATATCATTTTGATCTTAGAAGCACTGAAATACTAAAACAAATGCTATACACAATGGAAAAAATACAAGCTCTCATATTCATCGCAGCTTGGCAGAGAAATGAGATGTATGACACCATGTGTGGCAGTGATGAGAGTCCAGAGAGGAGAAAAGGACGTGAGAGAGCAAGTGTAAGCTTTTTAAGCGAACAGAGCAGAATGGAGTCGACACATTAAAGTGAAGTGGCCCCATAGGAGTGACGGTTAAGTGCTCCAGGCATTAGGCGGGAAATGAAGATCATAGAGAGTGGGAGAAACACATGGGCGGCAGGATGTCATATCAGATATTAAATAAATATGACAGCCAGATGGAGGGTGAAACTAAAACCCCGCTGCTCGGGGACGCGCTGCTCGTCCAGTTTCACAGTGACGGGATTCTACTACACAGATCAGGCAGCTGTGTGACACTATGTGTTAGAGAGAGATACAGAGCCGGCTGGATATATGGACAGATAGTGGAATGTCTCCCTCACCTGAGCTGCCATGTCTACCAGCTGAGGTAGCTTGAGATGTCTGCCCTCACCTTCCTTTAAGAAGTCAAGCAAACTCCCTGAAAGTGAAGAATGCATAAGTTATACAGATTCAAGTTTAGGTTTTAAATACATACATTAACCTCAAAGAATAAACAAATAAAAAGTGTTCATTTAATTTTTAAATAAATTAATATAATGAGCCATGTAACCGTAGTTGCTTCACATTATTTATGATATTTTCATAAATTAGTATAACTAATCACCGTATGGTCTTATTAATTGGATATAAACAGAATATTATAGTCAAATAACGATTTAAAATTTATTAAAATAAATAAATAAATTAAGCAATCTGTAAACTTTTAAGTATTGTTGCTTAAAATTGTTTATGATTATTATCAATAAGTATTACTAATCACAGTTCTTAATATTACACTTATGGACTCATTTATTTTATTTAATATCACATTATAATATATATAGCTAAATATAAATATATAGATACATTTTACTTTAATCATCGAAATAGTGTGTAAATACAGAAGTGTATTTTTGTGTGCGAACACATGTCAAACACAAAACTTAAATTTAGCTTAAGGCCAAACAGTCTGTGCTACAAACAAGCACAGCTCATGAATCAATAGGATGGAGGCAAAATAACTGACTAGTTCAATTGTAACTTACCTTTGCCCATGAACTCAGTAACAATGTAAATCGGCTCTTCAGAAACAACAGCATAAAGGGGCACAAGCTTATCGTGCCTTAGCTTCTTCATGATCTGGGCCTCCTGCAGGAAGGCTTCAGGAGACATGGTGCCCGGCTTCAGAGTCTTTATAGCTACTTTAGTTGTGCCATTCCATGTACCTAGAAACAAACAAAAGTGACAAATAATGAGATGTGCAGAGAATAACATCAAGCAAAACTAACTCTGCTCGGTTTAGTACATTAGAAGTTAAATGCTGTTTTGTATCTCTTGGAATATTTGATGTTAGAAAATGAAACAGATAGTCTGTAAGTTTTGACAATTAATTTCCAAAGAAATTATTTTTCAAACAACACACAAAAAACTTTTTGGTTAGTTTAATAATAATAATAATTAATATATATATATATATATATATATATATATATATATATATATATATATATATATAAAAAACATCATATGTAATATTGCAAACAGCAGCACAAAATAACACATTTTTTTACACACAAACATAGGGAAATAAAAGATGTATTAAATGACAAACGGCAAGATTGTTAGGTGTGATCTAGAATGCACGTCGGAGCACATCTAAAAACAATATGTGTAAAATTCCTGAGGCTGGTTTATGTGATATGGCATGCCGGAGCTTGCAGTGGGTCGAACTTTGACAAAAGAAGTCACAAAAGACTGTTATTTCTTAACCCACATTCACATCTTTTGCACAAAACAATTCCTTTAACTTTGATGCTTTTGGGAAAACAAGGCAGATGTTCAAAATCACAAATCATGTGATAGCGCCTATATTGAGATTTATTTACATGCCCAGGCCTCTTATCCTTATATATATATATATATATATATATAATATATAACCGGGTATGTGGTTATTTGGCAAAGCATAGTATATCTTACCCATCCAGACTTCTCCGAAGCATCCCTGGCCCAGTTTCAGCTCCAGGCGCAATGACTCTCGTGGGATTTCCCATGCATCTTTAGCCAGCCCTTGAGTCTGTGGCTTCACTGTCGGGCACACGGCAGTCAGCCGGTAACACAGCCCATCTGCATGCTCTATACGGAAACAAAATATAGGTGAGCAGTGATGTCAACCACAATGACGTCAAGGCGAACAACAAAATGGATGTTGGACTTCAAGTGGCTCGGACCAAAAGAGCAATCAAGCGATCGGTCTCTGCACTGCATGAAGTCAAAATCCCCTTCTCATGTTAAGCCATTCGAGCATGACTATGAAATGACCTGTGGGATAGCCAGAGTCATTTACTCTTAACTTATCCCACCATAAAATCCATCAATCAATGTCTTCCAACAAATTGATCAAAACCCTTAAGAAGGGGGATACAAGGAGAGAGCAAGACAAAGACTGATGGCCTTTCATTAAAGCCTGACATTCTGTTCAGATTACACACTGAAGCCCAACAGCAATTACGTTACTACATTCAAAGTTACTATAATAGATTTGATTCTTTTTTTAGCAACTCTCACATGCTCTCGGTGTACAGGTTGTACTGAACAACTCACAGAAATCAATTACATTCTGAGAAAAAGTAGAAAATGTGGAGGAAATGGCCAAGAGTACACAAACAACCAAATATCATTTTCCAGATGCCAGGTCATCACTTAAAGTAACATTTTAAAAACAAAAATTTTGTCTTGAATTCCTCAATCTGTTTCAAATAGGCATACATTTATTAGTTTGGTTGAAGCATTTTTCCAAATATGTTTTCTATGTGTTCACCAGAAGAAATGTATACAGATTTGGAACGTCTCAAAGTCAAGAAAAGGATGACAGAATTTTTGAGTTCAACGCCTAAGCTTACTATGTCACGGCTTGATAAAGACCAGAGTTTTCTTTAAGGAGACTGACGTCATCTGGAATAACGCTGCGGCCGGACAGTCGTATAACATCTCAAAGTGAAAAGAGGTGTCGATGTCAAAAGCCTTCTTAGAGGAAACAAAGCTAAAGCAAACTGTCTGTGAGTGAATGAGAGGTGTTTCTCACAGCAGATGGTTGGCACCTGTTAGTGTTACTCACAAAGCGCCCTGTATGGTTTAAATCAGCACTCTGACGCCTTCACATGTGCTTTATTCAGAGCTGTAGTACTCAAGAGTAACACTGTGAAAGTCCCAAGCCATGTCAACCTTTTACAGACCGTATTTTTTCTGTATTATTGTAATACAAACCTGTGTAATGCTTCACTAGTTTCTGTAGAGTCTCAAACTGTGCTCTAGTGGTGATGTAATAACCTCCGTTGTCAAGCTTTCGGATTTTGTAGTGTTTCACGTTGTCTCCCTTCATTTCATCCCAGTCTCGTATCGAGAGAGAGTACGCTCCTGTCGGGTGTGATAAAAAGTAACAGAGTTCAATACGAAAACAAAGAAGAATTCAATAAAATAGTTGCTGTTGTAAAACAAACATTGCACTAACCTTTAGTGGTCTCACTCTCTCTGACCAAGAAAGTCCCTCGCTGGTTTCCAGGAATCAGCAGCATTCGCTCAGCATCTTTACGACCCATTTTTCCAAAGTACCATCTGTGAGACAAATGTTTGTCTGTGAGAAATCTAACACCACGACAACTTTACTGGCATTCTGCATGATAAAAAAACTATTTAAAATTTACAAAAAGGTACCAGGGCTTTTTTTGTGGCTCATTTCTTAGAACATGGCGCTAACAAAGCCGGACACATAGGTTTAACGCCTGGGATTGCACAAACTCATAAACAAAAGAAATTGGTAATATTATAATGAAAAACCTTTAAAAACTTGCATATGAAGTCTGATGAAGAGCAATTATGTAATACTGTGAACAGTTAAGGCACCATGTTTTCTTTTTTTGCATAAAAAAGTGTTATCACTGTTTTATGCATGGTTTCAGTTTTAAAAAATCTGATTCAACTTCTCTTCTAATGTTATGAAACAGAATGTCGGCAGAGAAATGAGGAAATAAGAGAAGACTAGCAGCAAGGCTGGTGTTCTGAGAAAACAATAGGTGTCAACAGACACAAACAATATTATTATAGAAGACACCTGCAAACACAAGAGCTTGGTGAAGCAGGAGACCTTGTGCAAAAGCAAACATTTGTATAAGGAAGCAGGAAGGATTAATAATAAAAGAAGAAATAGGGTAGGGAAAAACAATCTTAAGAAGTGAGTGAGCGAGTGAGTGGGTCTTTTGTCTACAAGTCATGTGTTTGCTGGTGTTTTTTTCAGCACCAGGGCTCAGGGTGGAAGTGTTACTGGTCATCACGCTCTCTCAATTACAGTGTAAAGGGATGAGATTATTGGACAAACGCAGAAGGAGAGGAGTTACTTACTCTTCCGCCTGGATGGAGTCGGCAGGAGCCACATAATTGCTGGGAATGTATCCCTTCTGCCCTGTGTTGATGGAGCGAGCCTCCCACCAGTCGCCCTCTCTGTGGGGTGAAGTAAAGATACAACCGGCTTTAGACAAAGTTATCAGGGTTCATGTCCTTCACCGCATGCTGAAAACAATTTACCAAATGCAAGCTTTATCAACCAAGTAACAGAGCAAAAAAGTGAAGGAATTCGATGTGTAAAATTAAAATGTCAGGACCTTTAGACTCCAACCGTCCTGGCACTCCTAAGATCTGAACCGTGTGTTTTCTAAAAGCTAAAAACTGGCTTGAACAGATGGCCCATTATGAATACGCATTAACCCAGACAGATTTGGCCATCGATGGGCTTGGAATACAATGATGGATTAAAAAAAAACATCATTAATCCTGCACAATTCAACATTTGCGTCTGGATCATCTTTGCCGCAGCATGACATTCTTAACTTGTGCTGGCTCAAAGCGACATGAATATCATTGTAAATGTGTAGTAGAATTTTATAAATACATGTGACAATGATTGTGACACTGAATGTAGGGTGTTACTAAACATGATGGTAAATGACTAATGTTACAATGCGAAGGTGAACGTGACATAAATGCTTTGGTAAATGTGATTTATTACAAATGTTATGGTATGACTGTAAATGTAATGATAAATGAAAAGTGATGATGATTGGACATTAGTGATAGAATAAATATGGTGTGACTGTGACATAAAAGTTACAACAAATGTTGTATAAGGTTACAAATTGTGATCATGGTGTGACAGTAATGTTATAATAAATGTAATGATGATTTAATGTGAAGACAAATTTAATTATGAGCATGGCATTGATATTTCAATAAATCAGTTTATTAATGTGGGAAAAATGTAATGCTATATGTGCTGATGATGTGACATTATTGATACTATGAATGTAAATGTGTCATGAATGTTACGACAGATGTCATGTGAACGTTACAATAAATGAAATGATAATGTAATGTGAATGCAACGACAAATGTGACATTGATAAAACAGTTTATAAATGTGGCATATGTAAGAATAAATGTGATGACAATTCGATATTGCTGTTATGATAAATATGATTATGACTTGTGTGTTCATGTTGCAATAAATGTTATATACATATGGCACTAGTGTAACGGTTAATGGGATTATGAATATGACATTGTTGTTGGTAAACGTGATGATGAATGTGAAACAAATGTTATGATAAAAGTGATTTGAATGTTATGACAAATGTGATAATGTTGTGACAATGTCACAGTAACAGTAACTAATAATTGTGATACTGACAAATAAACGTGATAATGATGTTAAGGGAATGTTACTGTAAATGTCAGTGTGCACATCACAGTAAATGTGATGGTGAGCAGTAAAATGTGTAATGAGTGTGACTCAAATGTTGTGGTAGATATCATGATAAACGTTACAATTAATGTGTTTGAGAATGCAACTGTACTCACGTGTTATTAATGATCTGAAATCTATCGCCTTTCTTAAACGAGAGATCATCTTCTGTCCTGGCTTCATAATCATATAAGGCCACAAAGAAAGTAACACCACCTACAAGAAAATCAAAGCATGTGTTAAAACTTTGTAAAATCCAAACAAAACACAAACAAACACAAAAATAATAATGCTTAAAAGCCGATTTACTTGAGTAATTCCAAAAGAAACTTAATTTAACTTTTAACTGAAGCATTAGATTCTAATTCAACCACATAACAGAGTTTGGCCGAGCATTTATAGACATGCTGAAGGGAACATCCATTGATTTTGATCCAGGCTCAGTTGTCTATGCAGTCAGTTACCATTAGCAGACTTCCTCTTTGTCTTGATTAAATAAACATTGTGTTTTACAATAGTGTGGCTTACTAGACAAACCTGTAGACAGGATTAAATCTTAGTCGGTCCCTAAAACCAGATTTTCCATTAGACAAGCACACAGAACCAGCCCACTTATTCCAGGCAACCATAAGGATGTTTGCAGAAACATAATGGCAATAGAGCTTGTGTAGGTGTTGTCGTTTCTATGTTAGTCTATTATCTTGGATCAGGTTTAACCTGTTGGTGTTTTGAGAGTCGCTGATGATTAATGGCATTACTGCTTTATGTGTATATGGTTTACTGGCAGCATGGAAGTGTGGTTTATGTAAGAGTGCTGGATACACAGATTACAGTGCCCTCACTCTCTTTCTCTGCCCACTCACTGACATTGAACACAACTTTAAAACTCTGGAGATTTTCTCCAGAGACGATTTCCAACAGACCACACTGGATTTAGTTGTTAACCAAAAGCTAATGCTGTCTGAAAGACGAGATGTGTGTACAAGATTTGCCCCTAGAATAGACATAGTCTGATAGGAACACTATTTATATCTCTATTGAATAAATGCGATGCAGTTTACAGAGAACAGACAAAGATCGAATTATTCTGCTTTTCTGGCGTGGACAGATATAACATTTATGCTTGGGCTGTTGGAGACAGAGATAAGTTGGAAACAAGAGATCTATTCTTGGCACAGCCTGAAGCAGAGAAATGTTGACTGAATAAAGGGGAAGAAATCAGATTTGTTTTATTTTGCAAGCACAAAATTTGTATACATGTAACAAATAATGTATTTTTGATGAATCCTAAAAAATAATTCTAACAGGTTAACCATATGAATGTTTTGGGAATAATAAGTACCAACACTATATCCAACGTTAACATGTTAACATAGTGGATGAATAATATGCCTAGACAATTAAATTAATTAATTAATCTACAGACATGAATACTTTTTACAGCAAAAAAATGTACATATCAGAGAAAAAAGAAGTGTACTTTTTATATTATCCTCTTTGGTCATGAGGTCTTCACTTCCATGGTTAAATAATATCCATATCTATTTTCTGGAGTCTGTCTAGTTAGGTTACTAGCCGCAGGTTAGTTGAACACAAGGGACATTCTTTCTCCAAGTTATGTTTTACTTTAATTCCATAAACATTGAATAAATTAAGCACTATAGCATATTTTCCCGGTCTCTCTCCCAGCTGCACTATAAATCTCAATGTACATGCACTGTAATGCAAAAATCTATCGATATCATCACTACAAAACAAATTATCAACTGACACAAAAACATTTAGCCTTTTTGCACTGAGCATGGAAAACTAAATTGCTTCCGTCAGAGTTTACAGCAAAGTGTGAGCGGTTTTATTCAGTGTAATATAACCACAGCCTAGCATGGAGCAACCCAAAGTTCATATTGTATATATTTGTACATTTTCTAAACATTAGGAGAGTAGATCCTTCCCATATCATGTATCTATGATGAGAAATTACACGATAGAAAGCTTCCATTTATTCACATATGGGCCCTAGAATGGAAAACTTGAAATCACGTGATCCATGACACCAGCCTAAGGCTTTTCTTAAGAACTCTTGTTCTCCGAGACGAAGATCCTTCAAAGAGATACAGCTAGAACTCTTATCGCTCATCCACTCACCTGTGACGGCACCGGGGAAGGGGTTGCTCACAGCAACGGTGGAAAAGGAGGAAGAGGCAGCTCCCCCGAAGGGTGTGATAACAGATGAGGAGCCCCCAAATGGGGTGAGCCCAGATGTGCGACTGTTGTAGCTATTGGCGGGACCCTTAAGGGCCGGAGACTGGCCCATCTGGGTGGGGTCAGGCCCGTAGAGGCCCATGTGTGAACCAGGGGTGGGATGAGAAGGGTCCGGTCGGTACTTCTGGGTGGGACCCTTGTCCTCTTTACTCTTGACACAGCCCATAGTCAAGCCTACGGAGAGAGAAGTTAATATTAACCAACTGCACCAGCTATTTATATATTTGCACAAGAACAGTTCATAACCCTAATCATTTTGACAGTTTATGACAGCAATCAAATGATGATGTACGGTCACGTGAATCTGGTGAATAAGGTCATAAATAGTAGTTGCGAAGATACATAACTGCTGGCTTTAGAGTTATCTGTACTTAACTGAATTGATTATGTTGGTTGTGCTTTCAAACAAAAGAAAATATTTTGAAGAATTTAGGTAACCAAAAAACACAGGCTCCATTACCTTCATAATCTGGACACAAACCAAGAAACATTTCACCAAATACTTCAAAATTGGGTGGACGGTAACTTATGAGAGTCAGGATTCATTGCTTTCGCAAGAATCTGGCTATTAAGACCATTCATAAAACATATGAAATACATTACTGTTTGTTCTAGAGTATTTTAAATAACCTGAATAAACTGTTAAACAGCAGCTTTCTTTTTCTGCAGAACAGAAAATGCGATATTTTGAAGAATGTAGAAATTTCCCCTATGACCGACATTATAGTGTCAAACATCCACAAACATTTCTCAAAGTATCTTCTTTTGTGTGCCACATTACATAGAAAACAATGCAGGTTTTAATCGATGTGTGAATAATGACAGTCTTTTTTATTTTGTGTAAACAGTCCATTTCAGAGAGCAAAATAATCTTAATCAATAAGTTGGTTGCTCCAAAACCAACACTCCTTTCCTCAATGGGAGAAGTTCATATCAGAACACAACACTGTATGAGCATCTGCTTCCTTTTACTTGCCAAATCAAAAGCACCTTCGACAGGTTTGTCGTCATTCCCCAGCAATGCACACCAAAACATATCAGAGTTAATCACGCAGGCGTCTTTTGAGCGATGAAGCAAAACTCACTAGGGTCACTAATCTATGCCCCAGACCATGGACCAGCCCCTTCGCCCTACGGAGGGAAGTTTGGATCTGTTGACTGCTCTGCGGGGTCAATGTGATAGAATGGCTTTACCACTGCAGGCTTGGCTTGTGAGAGATGACAGTATAATCTCCAGACTTCACTCCCTGCTTGTTTTTCTGCCAGGCCTTTTTGTCTGAACGGCTTGAAGCAAGCACATGTGCAGGGGAATGAGGAATGGGAGCAAGGCCTTGAAAGAACAGGTGGCTATAAGACACAGCGGGGCCAACACACACAAAACAGATAGCTTGCAGTCTTCACGTATAACAAAAACAGACGACTAAGGACAACAAGATTTAAGAGCAACTTTTGGTATGTTTTAAGAAGGGATACACCAAAAAGAAAATGATTGCCCGAAGTTTAATAGTAATGAAATACTTCGAAATACGGCCCAAGACTGAACATGGTTTTGATGTTTGTTTGTTTTGTTATTTTTTCACCATTCCATGATCAAATATTCAAAATGTGTTGTCACTACTTTGTCTTGCCTCATCAAAGAAAGAAAAAAATCTAATACAACAGGACAATTTTAAAATATATATTCAATCATTCTTTATGATGGCTGATATTATTCCTTTCAACAATAACTTCATTGTCCTGTAAAAATTATTCAGCCTTTAAACTTGTGCGGACCAACATGATTTATTTTCTTTTTTCAGCAGAATAATTTAGATTGCTCAACATTCAGTGCCCAATAGTTAAAAAGACCAAACAACAACGGTTCCCATTCTCTTTTAATGTTTGGCACAACATTCGAAACAATGGGAACTACTGCTGTTGTTTTGTTCTTTAAAATATCATTTTATGTGATTAAAAGAAGAAAACATTCAATTTACATTTTTGGGGGAACTATAACTTAAATGAAGCTGTTCATGATGAACGTGTATGATTATTAGGAGCATCGTCAGTTACAACCAAAGAACCTATTTCCTTGAATTTAACTAAAAAAATTAATTATACTGGGGTTGGTGGTTCGAGTCTTGGACTCGTGATCCGAAGGTTGCTGGTTCGAGACTCGGAACCAGCGGAAAACCACGACTGAGGTGAGTCCCTTCAACAAGGCACCACCCCCCCCCACTGCTCCCCGGGCGCCGCAGCATGGCTGCCAACTGCTCCGGGTGTGTGTTCACAGTGTGTGTGTGTTCACTTACTTAAATGCAGAGCACAAATTCTATGTATGGAACACCATACTTGGCAACACATCACGTCACTTCACTACACTACACTACAGTGTGTGCCATGACCTTCACTTTAGTATATATCTGCGGGCACTTGCATTCGTCTAACTCACTAAACCCCAGACGACGACTGACCGGTCTGTACATAAAACAGGGCGGTGTAACTAGAAAGTCGGTAAACTAAAGTGCAGATTACAGAAATATTAAACAGAACTGTGGCTGCAGCAGGCTCAATAGATCTATTTGATATGATTGCCATGTATTACTGTGTTAGTGCTGAATGACGTCAGAAGTCTTTCCCCTTGAAGAACACACGCTCTTGAGGAGTCGCACAGCATAAGCTTAGGTTTCCCAAACGACGTTCATTTCTTATCTACGCACGCAGTTTTAAAATAATGGCCCTGTAAAATATGCAGGGCCAAACTTTTGAGACTGTGTATAAGCTTGTTATTAAGCACCATATTTGTTTTTAATAATACTTCATCGAAATAATCGCATGTCTTGCAATTTGAAAATGTATGCAGCTCTAGGTGCATTACAACTCCCTTGTAAACCGGCCAGCATAAGCTTTGGTCAATCCCAGCTCATGAACCTGCAGTGCAGACAGGGCTTACACATTTATTGACCGCCTCACGTCTTACGCCATTTGCATTTCTACAAACAAGCATCATGTTGAGTAAAACCAGAAAATTTAAAGAATGAAAACTATTTCTTTGGAGATGCTATTTACGGCCATGACTTTCTGTCCGAGTCAGTAAAGATAGTGTGTAAAGTGACAATGCTGTTGGACTCTACGAACCGCAGTGAGAATGTGGTCTGAAAGCACAATCTGAGCTTTGTATAAGAGCTGCTGGGTGCACAGTGTGTGACAAGCACACAGAGCTGATATGGAGAGGAGCTATAAATCTTGACGATGACTCAGAGACGACTATACTGTACAGGTCACCATGCCCCCATTATACCTGCATGACATACGGTGGGTTTTCTACTGACCCAGTCTGCCCGCTAGTGAAAACCAAAATTCTTGAAAAGACAAGGGGATGCGCGTCAGCAAGATCCTGGGAAACTACGTTATTGCACATTGCGTAACAGGTGCAAGATTCTATACAGAAAGTTCAACGCAAACAAAGATGATTAAGATAAAGAGGGAAAATCCTGAAAGAGAGGTCAGCAGTTTACAAAAGGATAGTGTTGTCCTTTGACGTCACATTCCCATTCTCTATGCAGATAGTATGTATGGTGTAGGATGGGGTGACGCATTGAAAGAGATGGCAGTAAGATATTCACAGATGCCGGGATTGTTGGCAAACAATGAGATATCTGTCTTTATAGCGGGTTAAAAGAGCATTAACTGTGTGTTCACATGGGTAACACGGACGGCTGACCTTCATTCTACATGCTCTGATGAACTCTACTGCATAGAGGAGTGGGTGGCGCAAGATGTGCCACTTGAGACTGATGATGTCAAGTAGCCAATGAAATATCAACAAGTACATACACTTAATGTATAATCTACATACTAAGAATTGTATGGATTCTTAAAGAAAATAACTGTTTGAAACATTTATAATCTTTACCTGCAAAGTAGAAACTTTTTCACATGCGAAATTCATTATTTGTAATAAAAAAAAAAACTTTTCTGGCATATACTTGAGGGCTACCTTACACTATTACTTTCGGCTGCATTTTGCCGTCACAGACTTTAACACAATTCAGCGACAATGTGGAACTAATCAAGCCAGTCACAGAACATATGGTATAAACAGAGAAAGACTGAGCTATTGTAGACAAAATGTTATGCCGTTTGCTACTCCGGCTAAAACCCCCACACACCAGGGATCAAGACTGCAAACAAACGGACACATTTAACAATACATCATTTTTGCACATTAGAAATGAAATGTCCACATGGCATATCCAGTCTTCAAAAGAAGATATTTCGACGAATGTTGTCCCCCATTGCCTTCTATTGTATTGATACAAAACCAATGCCAGTCAATGGTGACCCAGCGTTTCTATAACTAACATGTTTCAAAATATCTTCTGTTGTATTTTGCAGAAGAAAGTCATACAGGTTTGAAATGACAGGAGGGAGAGAGAATTGAACTGGTTAGGTTTAAACAGGCTTCTCACAGATTGTGAACGCTGATGCTTGGGCTCTTACTCCCTTTCTGGTTGGTGCATGGGCAGGATTATACAGACGAAAGGCCAATAGATAGTGATAGGTAGAATATTTAAAAGAACCTTAACGAAGCCTTTGGCTGTATGGGAGTGTATTGAGGCTAGAAATACAACGCCATGGGTCGAACTCGGTTTTAAAAAAATTGATCACTTTATGACAACTCAACATGTTTAACAGTCTAAATCACTAATAATGCATGAAACAGCTTGACACCTCTCGGTGACATCACTTTTTTGTATTCCTTTGTTGTCTAAGCCTGTTGGAGAGAAGAGGAGCTCTAGGGCCTGTAGTCTTTAGTTATCCATTACAATGACCTTTTATGTGAATCAAAGGGGTCAGACAAAAGGTCATAAATCTTACAGAGCAGTTGCTTTAGGTCCCACATCTGTTAGTTCGTGTAAATCAGGCCAAACTGCTAAGCAGGTTAGAAATATGATGGCTTAAACTGAATAGAGGTCCAAAAAACAACACACAAATAAAAGAATTCAATATCTTTTACAATCATCCTCACAACGGAAATCGCCAGTGAAACATGTATCTACAGAATCTGATCAATACCTACCAGGGAACATAATGAACTACTACGGGCTAGGGAGGATGTGAATCAAAACCTAATAAGGTTGAATCACACAAGCTCCCTAAAGCTTTCAGTGCTCTGTAGGCACCCAAAAAGTTTGGAACAGAATGAGGGGTAAACCTGAATTTGTGCAAAATTATTTTCAAAGAAAGCCATGCAAAGTCATCGGTGATATTATGTTACACACCAATGACTAGACATCCAAATCTAATCGAATACTCAGAGGTGCTGTGAAATTCAACCCCTTAATTACAAGACGTCTCATCATTACTGCCTTGGTGCTGATGAAAGGTTATGAATCGACCCTCTTCCAGCCCCTATGCTCGAATCACTGCACAACTGAATGAGAGTAAGATGAGACAGTCATGCGAGTTCATTCACAACGGCCGTTGAATGACTGTGGTTAGCAATGGTAAAGCAGGTTTTCACTACTCAAACCGCCTCGATTAGACAGTTACGTCACCAGAACGCCTTTTGAAACATGTGATTGTGCCAGTCCTATTTAGATCAAGTGGATTAAAGGTACCCAATCACCCACAGATCAGAGTGCCCATGCTTGTTATGTATGAATGTGTATGTCTGCACTGGTTGCAGCTCTTCATATAAAAAATTATTCGACAAAAAATGAAATGGTTATTTAGCTTAACCAAAGGAATCAGTTTGGGACAAGACTACCTGTCTGACTCACTGTTTGTAAGATATATGGCATAAAAACAACACATTCTACCCAATATATTATTTTAAAGGGAAAGTTTAACCAAAAATGGAAATTATGTTGTCATTTTAAACCTGTAAGACTTTTTTAAATGCAGGACACATAAAAAGGTATTTAAAAGAATGTTGGTAACAGGCACCCTTTGAATTTGGTTTGGTGTCCTTACAATAAAAGTGAATTGGTAGTGCCGCTGTTCGGTCACTGGTCTTCTTCAAAATATCTTCTCACCTGTTCTGCTAAAATAAGTAAACCAAATTGGATTCAGGAATGAGTCACAAAAGTGAATGATGATTGCGGAATTTAATTTTGGGGTAAAACATCCTTTTAATGTTGGGAAGGAGGCAGTTTTATTTCTGAGAAAGTGCAGGCAGATTGACCCCACCCTTCAAAATGGGATCAGAGCGACAGGTCTGGTCCTGTTCAACCCTTCTAAGCCATGTCCATCCACTATAGACAGAATCACCAGATTACAGTCACAATGATCTGCAATGTCTACAATAAGACTGAAGCTTTTCTTAATGCAAACACAGTCTTCGTCTATGCAATCTATCAAATATATACCAAGACAACACTTGGTATATATCAAGACATCACTTCTGTGGGAGTTCAGCAGATACGCCTTCATGATGCAGTACAACCAAGTAATTTGGGATTAAGTGCTTTACCAGCCCAGCAATACTACTTCTGAACGTTTCTACTGACCAAAGATCTTGGCTCCTTCTTAAGATTCTTTATCTCACATTTCTCAAATTATGCGATGACTTCACGTCTAATCCCTGTTAGGTCAAGCATTCGGGTTTTAAGTGAAAATGCTTTGTTTGTAAATACAGAGTTTGGCTGGTGAACGTCAAGAGCTGCTCTGGCACACTGGCAGCACTGCGGAATCACCATGGCACTCTGCTGCTGCGGCTGCCAATCAGAGCAAAGCAAAGAGGGGGACGGACTTCCTTCCGACTCCATTCATTCCACAAAAGCCACCTGCTGTGCCTGTCAAAGGCTAGAGCGAGGGGTAAGAGAGGACAGAAAAAGATGGACGTGGGGGAAAGGGGTTACAACGACAGATATTAATGGGGCCACAACATGACCCCCTCCGCCAATATTCTGATTATAGATTAAACACATGGATCTTGAATAGATCCTAAAGTGATTATATTCTAATGACAATTCTGTTAACTAAGGATGCGCCGATACGGAAACTTTGGCTGATAACTATAACCAATAACTCCCGATAGCCGATGTATAGGCTGATCAATATTTTTTCTAAGCGTGAAACAAAAAGCAAACTTATTCAGTGAACAACTGATTTTATTTTAAAACTTCAGAAAAGTTTGAACTGATCTCTGAACTATAGTTACTATACATTTCTATGGCCAACTTTTTTTGTGCATAAAATCTATTCCTTGAGAAAAAATTAAACATAAATAAAGCGAGTGACGATTAAAAGTGGTTCAGCCAGCAAAAATAAAACCTAATAAAATTAAGGCTGATAAATTAATACATTTTATTATTGGACAGATTATACTAAAACGAGCATTTTTCATCCGATATCGATAAAGCTGTCGGTTTATCGCCCATCCCTTCACTCTTGTGACTTTAAACAGGGCCTGCCACATTAAAGAATATACTTTGAAGAATGTTGGATATTTTGAAGACACCCAAAGTTGTCCGGTCACCAGCTTTCTTCGAAATATATTGTTCGTGTTCTGCGGAATTATTATATTACACATAAAAATATAAAATAAATATTTAAAGATATAAAATAAATAAATATTTAACTCTATAAAAGTATAATTTCACATATGTGATTCCTCTAATGTCCTCAACATCACGTGAGGATCAGCATGGCTCCTACGCATGCGTGACGTCACAATGTTCTCATGCTTGCATAAATTATGCAACGTACACAACGAGCACCAGTGTGACGTAATAGACGCGACGACGTTACTCGAATCCCTTTGTTACGTAGGACGGCGAGCGCGCGCAAAGCGTCACTCCACGTCATAACCGCAACAACACAACACAACACAACACAACACAACACAATCCACCGATACACAACATCACGGTGTATTTAAACGCACAGAATGAACCACAAGCTCTCGATGTCCAATGATATAAAAAACACAAATGACGTCATAAACGTTTCCGACTTTATTTCCACGCACATCACGAGCCACGTTTCATTCCCGAGTTGTGCCGAAGCGAGCCCGATCCATCCCGACTGAAACTCTCGGGAACTAAAACTAGTTCCGGTATCGAGCGAGTGTGCGGCACAGATTTGTTGTTTTCAAACACGAAATGTACACAAACACCGGACAAGGCCGACTTCCGGTGTGTTTCCTCACCTTTCCCGATTCGCTTCCCTTTTTCCCGAGGTTACACGCGCCTTCCGACCGCGTCGATCGATGTTTCAGGACACATTCAAAGTGCTCGTGTCGCTTTCGACGTGAAAATCCCAACCCGTCCCATTCCCTAATCCTTCTTCATCCGGTCGCGATGCTTCGGATTGTTCTTCCGTCGGTGTGTATGGAAAAGCGCACGGGCAAACGGACCTCTTTAAGCCGGAACCGGTAGAGATTGTGTGGCTAGGCTACATGACAAAAGCAAGCTTTGGGAAGAGCGCACGGACTCCCGCAGATGTTCCTCCTCCTCCCTCCCGTCCTCCCTCCCTCCCGTCCTCCCTCCCTCCCGTCCTCCCTCCCTCCCTCCCGTCCTCCCTCCCTCCCTCCCGTCCTCCCTCCCTCCCTCCCTCCCTCCCTCCCTCCCGTCCTCCCTCCCTCCCTCCCGTCCTCCCTCCCTCCCTCCCTCCCGTCCTCCCTCCCTCCCGTCCTCCCTCCCTCCCTCCCTCCCTCCCTCCCTCCCGTCCTCCCTCCCTCCCTCCCGTCCTCCCTCCCTCCCTCCCGTCCTCCCTCCCGTCCTCCCTCCCTCCCTCCCGTCCTCCCTCCCTCCCTCCCGTCCTCCCTCCCTCCCGTCCTCCCTCCCTCCCTCCCGTCCTCCCTCCCTCCCGTCCTCCCTCCCTCCCGTCCTCCCTCCCTCCCTCCCTCCCGTCCTCCCTCCCTCCCTCCCGTCCTCCCTCCCTCCCTCCCGTCCTCCCTCCCTCCCGTCCTCCCTCCCGTCCTCCCTCCCGTCCTCCCTCCCTCCCTCCCGTCCTCCCTCCCTCCCGTCCTCCCTCCCGTCCTCCCTCCCTCCCTCCCGTCCTCCCGTCCTCCCTCCCGTCCGTCCTCCCGTCCGTCCTCCCGTCCGTCCTCCCGTCCGTCCTCCCGTCCGTCCTCCCTCCCTCCCGTCCGTCCTCCCGCTCTCCCGTCCTCCCTTCCGTCCCTTCCTCTCTCACGTCCTCTCTCCCTCCCTCTCGTACTCTCTCACGTCCTCCCTCCCTCCCGTCCTCTCTCAAGTTCTCTCTCCCTCCCGTCCTCTCTTATGTCCTCTCTCCCTCCCTTACGTCCTCTCTCCCGTCCTCCCTTACGTACTCTCTCCCTCCCGTCCTCTCTCCCGTCCTCCCTCCCTCTCTCTCGTCCTCCCTTCCGTTCTCCCTCTCTCCCGTCCTCCCTTCCCTTCTCCCTCTCTCCCGTCCTACCTTCCGTTCTCCCTCTCTCCCGTCCTCCCTTCCGTCCTCCCTCCCTCCCGTACTCTCTCCCTTCCGTCCTCTCTCCCTCCCGTCCTACATCCCGTCTCAACTTGCAACACGGCATCCCACAATATGGCCGCCACTGGGAATGGGAAGAGGTGGCAGTCCCACAGTGCATGGTTTAAAGGTGGCATTTAAAGAATAAGTGCCTTTGTTGTGTCCCAATAAGACTGATTACAACACCACCCCACCTTTAGTGAACTGTGTTTAGATCCGTCTTATAATGACGATAAAAGAATCCATAGGAGCATTCCCAACACCTCTCGGAACTCTTACACATTTAGGTGATGGCTCTGTGTTGTGTATGTTGTATGTGACAAAATCAAGGGCCTGTAGTCTCCGGCTCGGTGTTCAGCTCCTCCAAGGCAGACAGGAACGCCACACTCCGACACTAACGTTCTAAATCCGGTCATTTAGACTTGTGTTCACTTAAATGGATACAATCGGCCTGTACATCCGATTATAACTCTGTCACTTCCCATCCACAACTCTCACCGGTCTATTTTCACGATTACTAGAAGGTGACGGCGCCTGCATGGGCCTACACGACTTTAAGATGCTCTTTGTACACCATACATGTTCACGAACAACGGATGTAAAAGAGAAAAGGAATTCGTCAAATTTCAATTGAGGAAATTTCATCTTTTCATCATTTCATCTTTAGGGTCTGTCACAGCTAGGACCATCCGTTGTTTTCTGTACACACATTGTTTTGTTCTTTTAAAGTTGTTCACAGTTTATTTCTCTGGCCACATCCATATCATGCAGAATTTTTACACTGGTTATTATGATTAAGCATCTTTTGTGGAAAGGTCACGCATAAATAAAAGTTACAAAATTATATTTGAAAAGCTCCTCTCCAAAACAAGATAAATCCATTTAAATAGGTTTTAGGATGCAGTTTATTTACCTGGACCCGTACGGTGTGTTGATATTTAACTTATCCTGTGAAAATTGTCTGTTGGCTCAGTCTGATCATGTTAAATAATGATTGTGAAATAAGACAACAATATTGTAGATTATAAATGTATTTTGTTTTTAAAGTTTATTTTTCCAAAACCCTAGAAAGTTTATTTTTCCAAAACCCTAGAAATCCATAATTTTTCTTCAATGTTGGTTTATGTCTTACAAAAAATAACAAATAAATAACATGAAACATGACATCAGGGACTCGTTCTATAAATGAATATAAAGCATATAAATGCAAGGGTCCAGTCTGCCATTTTTTACACCCAGTTGTAGATCTCCACGGCTCATCCAGACCATCAAAAATGTACATTTTAAAGCTTTCATTTTAATAGATTAAACTCAAACTTGGCATGTTGGATAGTATTGAACCAATGATGATTGTGCCAGAGAACATATTGCATAGGGAATTATAGAGTTTTAAAAAGAAAATACAGTGAAAAGTGACAGGATAAACTCATATTTTTAAATTTGGCACTAATGTTGTACCAACATTATGTTTAAACCAACATTACTTTTTATATTTTGCAGAAAACAACAGATATTTTGAAAAGTGTTGGTAACACTCCACAGTTTAAGAACAACATGAGGCTGAAAAAACGAACTATACTGTAAGTGACTTGGCACTGCTGTTCAAAATATTTTTGTTGTTGTTATAAAGAAATAAAGTCTAACAGGTTAGAAATGACAAAGGGTGAGAAAATTATGACAGTATTGTTTTTTCGGCATGAACTTTTATTGAACGATAACAGAATAAAAATACTTCAGTTAAGGAATAAGTTATATACACAGTATACTTGTTTTATTTTTTTTCTTATTAAAGTGATTATTTATTATATTTTATATAAAAAAATCAATGCAGAATGGAACAATGACCATTTAAAGCACTAAATCCTCTAGTAAATACTGCCATCTAGTGGACATTTACCGCAACTAAAGCCACTCCGTTACAGAACTGTTGCGCTCGCTATGGGTTATCTTAAGTGTTTACTTATTATTCTAAATTCTGTGCATTAAAACCATTATATCATTATATAAATGTATCATTTCTGATTTTGATAATCAATCATGTCTAATAGGAGAGGTGTTGAGTGAATATCAAAAGTAAAATGGCTTAAAATTCTTATTGGTGTGTAAATGATTAAATGCAGACACAATATTATTTTTCTAATTAATTATACTATTATTATTTTGGTATTTGACGAGAAAAGCCGTAATGCAATGCAATTTCATCCACTATGATTTGACCCTTGTGGGCGGAGTTATAATATGATTGACATAAATACGACGCGTAAAAATGAATGTCGGATACATCTGGGAACAAAAACCTGTAAAAACATGTTGAGCTATTAAATAAACCACATATACAAAATATACAAAATCAGTGTATTGTTGTGTTTTACATATAGATCTTAAATTTTAGTTTGATGTGCAGAATGCGGCCGATTAGAGAACGGAATGTGGGCGTTCCGTGGGCGTGGCATGTAAGGATCAAAGTTGGGATTATTGTTACAATTATCCATAACTGAAAAAAAATATTAATTTTATAACAAACACATATCTGAACAAACCATTAGATCAAGCTGCTTCCATACTTATTATAATTTTTAATAACAAGACATGCTTCTATTTGCATTTAGATAAATGTAATAGTAAATCCAAAATGATGTAAAAAGGATCATATTGCCCAAAAGCATTTTTTATGTTTTTAATATTTATTATAAGCAATATGTTATTGAGGGGGCATCCAGAGGGGAATCCATAAATCACAGATGGATATTGAAATGACCATCTGTACTCACACAGGACATGAATGGGACGAAACAATGAAATTAGGGACAATTTATACTTTCACTCAAGAGAATAAAGAGAGAGCATTTATTACAGAAAGATAGACGGAAGAAGCAATTTAATAGATTTACTGTAAATACTTGACTCATATCCTGTTCATTACTGCATGTCTTCCAGTATCTCTCATTTGCCTAACAGCTGTTTTATCACTATTCACTTTCCTGTTAATGTGTCTTTATGTGAAAAAATTGGCCCATTGTGTCAGTAAAACGTGTCTTTTATTGGAAGGGTTTCCACATTGAACATGGGATTTAAAACCAACACACATACATGCAATCTAGCATTCCAGCATATAACAATAAACAACTGGAGAAGAGTGTATGACAAATATTAATGTTCAAAAATTGAATATGTCAGATACATGACAAGTTATATCTGAGAAGATATATGCATAAGATATATCAGATATATACATATAAATATATATAAGATGCAAGCTATGATGTATAAGATATATAAGATGTATGAATAATATGTATAAGATGTAAGCATATGAAATATAAGATATATGCATCTTTAATATAAGATATATGCATCAAATATATAAGACATTTGAATAAGATATATATGATATATGCATAATTTATTTAAGATATATGAATAAGATATATGAGATATATGCATAATTTATATAAGGTATATGCATAAGATGTATGAGATATATGAATAATATATATATAAGATGTATGCATACGATACATAATATATATGCATAATATATAAGATAAATGCTTAATATATATAAGATATATAAGATATATGCACATGATATATAAGATAAATAAGATATATGCATAAGCTATATAAGATATATGCATAATATATTTATATAATATGTGAGCATGTGACATACAAGATATATGCATAACATATATAAGATATATAGGATTTATGCAAAAGATCTATAATCCCAAGTAACACGTCCATGCTGATAAAAATAGAAATGCTGTTTAAAACTGAACCTAAATTCCAAAACAACACAACTGCACTTATTATAATAAACTTTGATATTAACAACAAAGTTCTATGACCTGGGTGTGTGTCTCATTTGTAAGTCGTTTTAAAACAGAGCCTCATGGTGGCAACATTGAGATGGAAACCAAAGACGAGGAGCTTCATTCTTCAGCTATACAGCAAGTACGTATGGGATGATGGAGTCAACATATCTTAGCAGTGACTTATAGCTTCGTCATATAGCACGTCACCAAACGTAAATATGAATGAACGTAGAATCAATTCAGCTTGTTGCACGACCCTGGTTTTCGTCACCTGTGTGCGCAACCAGCATCCTTCAGTTCAGTCCTCTACATGAAAAGCGTTTAATCGTGACTTTATATTTGTTGTAAGCCTAAAGGAAAAATCTAGAACTTTTTAAAGGTGAAAACGAAACGTATGTGTGTGCTGCAATACAAATGCACACGCAATACTTTCCATTCACCAAAGAAAGGGCCATGACGCACGAGCCATGAGACCAAGGTTAACCAATCTGGTCTTTAATTACTCTGTTTCATAACAGCACAAAGTGTAAAGAATGTGGACATCTTCCCAAAACGAAGGGACGCATTTCAGCACCACCGCAGTGGACAGCTCCCCACCCTGTGACATTTTTAACATGTTTTCTGGGGTGTCCATTGACCCCTCCTCATAAATATCCCAAAGTGACTGATGTGGCTTTGGGATGTCGAAGCCACCCACGATAAGTGGATGTTGATTGACAGGTGCGTCAAAGTTAAAAAGCACAAATTGGCCTTTGAGGAAATCACGTTTTCAAGTTCCAGTTGGGGTGTGTGACTCGTTCGTGGATGTGGAAGGAACTTTACTATTACATCCCAGGAGGAAGGCTTGATGACGTCTGTGGCGTGCCTAATGTGACTTGTTGAAAAAAGCCAAGACGCCCTATTCATAGATAAAACTCCGCCGCAAACGGAGCGCAGGAGAGAAAAGTTTGTGACATGCAGACAAACTTGAGTCATTTTTTTGTTTTTATGCTCCTTGTATAAAAGTGCAGGGGTTGAACCAACGAGCACATAAAGAAGGGACGGTGGCGCTTCAGGGAAGAGGTGCTGTGAGGAACATCTCAATCTCTCTCATACAATCACAGCCGCACCCGAGTCGCATCCTACAGCCTTTCTATCTACCTACTCTGCAATAGGTAGGTTCTAATCCTCCATATGCCGGCACCTTTCATTCGTTTAATCCAAGGACTATGGAAGACACCTGGATGTTCTTTTCTTTTCATTGTCTGCCACATCGGAGGAAGGATTGCGTTGCGCATGCATGGCATTCTTTAAACTTTCGGAAAACGCGCACAGGCGCGCCTATTCTGCATTCTGGATTTAAATAAGCCATTTAAGTAAAGTTCGTTCCATAGCATGATGTGTATATGTCGACACGATTTTCATGTAATTTCACCCGGACTTTAGGACGGCTTATCTGTGTGCTTTGTGTTTTCTTGCATTTATTTCACTTTCCTCTGTTCTTACAGCATGGCCAGATCTAGTAAAGCGACTCTAGCGTTGCTCATCTATGGAATCATGATGCACTACAGCGCCTTCTGCACGCCTATTGGGATGACTTTTCCCAAGATGAGGTATGTCTACGTAACGGGGTGTTTTGCACATGCATTTGGGTATGGGTTTTATTGCACGTCCGCAAAATGTATGCATAAGCCAATTATGGGCTTGCGGATTTAAATAGTAGGGAGATATTTCCCCACGTGTGGGGGGCATTCGCATCTCTCCACCGGGACACTCACATCCAGGGTACGGGGACGGTCCAGAGGGGTCACGGTTCCGACTCAATTTTCTATTCTTGTTCTTAAAACGAGTCATCAGATCTATTTTGACCGATGCCAATGCCAACTATAAATCCAAGCAGGTCTCTTTGACCTGAAAGCAATTATTTCGATCCCCAAACGCGCTCAGGAATTGTTTAATCCCCGTTTGTGTGGCGCACAACATTGCGCAATTTGCGGCGATGAAAGAATGATTTATTCCATGCACTTTTACTCTCTTACAGACTTGAAAACGACGTATTCGACGAAGATGGAAACTCATTAAGTGATCTGGCTTTCGGTAGTGATCAAATAGCTATACGGAGTCCTCCATCCCTCACGGACGACCTATACACGCTTTACTATCCTCCAGAGAAAAGGTATTTCCAGCAGAAATCAATGTCATGATATTTATGTTGTTCCTCTGTGTCTGTTCGTTTTGTTCCCTTTTTCTTTTGCTTTATGTTGCTGTTAATATTTGCATCAGAGTCAGAGAGAGAGAGAGAGAGAGAGAGAGAGAGAGAGATAGACCGAGGTGGATTGATGGATAGATATAGGAGGGCAATCGAAAGTCCTAATTTGCGCATTAAAGCAAAACCATTAAAAACGAAATCAGCCTTATTTGAGCATCAATATTAAATGTGTCATGTGGAATTTCATTGCTGATGTGATGTGTTTGGCGTTTTATCTCAGAACGGAAAGGCATGCAGATGGATTTTTAGATAGAGCCTTGAGGGACATCCTGGTTCAGTTATCAGCACGAAAATATCTGCATTCTCTGATGGCAGTTCGTGTAGGGTAAGGGCATCTTTAAGCGTTTCCCTGCCATCTTTCTCATTTTCCTTTGGCATTCAGTCCTGTCTTGACTTTCTGTCTATGTGTTTTTCCCGACCTGTCTTTGTCTTTGGTCTCGCATGGGCGTGGGATATTCCCCGTGAACTATTCCTATAGATGATGCATTCTTGATCTGTGGATGCGTCTTGTCGGAAAGGAGCGTGTCCACCATGCATTATTTATAAAGCCTATCTGGTGTCGATCAGTGATGTAATTCGTTCAGAAAAAAAAATATGCAATACTGTGTTACCCAAAAAAAAAAAAAAAAAAAAAGAAAGGTGTGCAGAAACCTGTGAGCGCATTTCCTGCGGCGGCCGACTTCCTAATTTACTTCCTTTTTTTTTGGCAGCGGAGGAAGCAGCGAGGAGGATGAATCGGAACCCTTATCAAAAAGGCACTCGGACGGCATCTTCACCGACATATACAGTCGCTACCGAAAACAGATGGCCGTCAAGAAGTATTTAGCAGCCGTCTTGGGAAGAAGGTACAGACAGAGAGTTAAAAACAAAGGACGACGATTTGCTTATTTGTAGCGCTGACAAAACTGCCCCAGCTGCCCTCCCATGTGTACATTCAACCCCTCCGATCAAAGTCATTCTGATATACCAGAATAATCAGTGGATCGCGCCTGTGTTCTTTAAACATGTATTTATGTATGAAGTAAAGCCATTAAAATGAATATTTTACTAATAACATTGTTTTTCTTTTTGTACAAAAGCACTTGAAAACGCACAGTTATCCTTTTGTGGACCAATCGTTTTGGTTTTTCTGTATATAGCTATATATGTTAAAAAAAAGGTGGGAGAAAAAATGAAAAGAAAAAAAAAATGTGCACCTTGAACGTCATGCGCCTGGTTTCAAATTCATCATCATATGCAGAATAAATAGATTTGAAAAAGACAATCAAAGTGCTGAATGTTATACTTATTTTTGTAAGCTGCTCAAGAAAACGAATAGAGTCTTATTTTATTGAACGTCTGCCCAGGGATGTAATGGACAAATTACAGGGCTGTTGGGACTCTCCTCTAAAAGGAGAGTTGAAGAGGGATGTATGGTAGCTGGCATAGCTTTCTCAGCCCACCCATTTGTGAACTGTACATGTCTCATCCAAATACAATGTGATTGTCCTGCCTGTGTTTGAGCCAGTATGCCTGACTGAAAAAGAATGACACTGGAGTGTAACTGTAGTATTGATATATAGATATTATCTCTTGTGGCTTTTCTTTCCACTGTTAATTTCATGGGTTTGATGTCTTCTTCATCTCTATGCATGCTTTACATTTAACGTTCTCATTTTGTTTCAGTTAGTGTTTCCATTCATATCCGTTAATATTAATCCATCCATTAGAATCCTCCCCTCCAGTTTATGTCTCCAAAGAAACACATTGAACTGAATAGAACATTGTCCAACGCATGCCCCATTGAGCCTCTGAAATGTGTCGTGGAATTGGCCTGTCGATCTCTTTGCATGTTCTCGAAACCTTCGTGGATGGCTTTGTGTCACTGTTGACCCGTGGTGAAACCTTGTTCTTATGTCGTGTAACGCAGAAGCTGTGAATGCTTTGGTATGTGCTCTGCAGTGAGGCTAAAGCGATATCTAACACCACCACGATTTGCAAATCTCGTGTTAAGGCTGTGTGTTAAAATGTACCAATGAAGAAATAAAACCGTCTTTGTAGTCTACAGCTCTAGTGGGTGGCACCCTCATGCCCATGACTTCATTGTGATTACTTCTTTAGTGGTGGTAACGTCTTAATGGTTGCTTTATTTTCCAAAAAATAAGATAATGAATGTTTAACAGTTTTATGGTAGGCCTAAAATCAATCGTGTTGATCTGTAATTGGTCCTTATGACTGAGGGAATGTGAGCCGGAGAGAATAGGGGGGGGGTGGTCCTTGTGAATCTCAGATTGACCATTTTCATATTCCTGATCTTTAGGGACAGATATTGGACACACTTCCCCTTGTATGTATAGATGAGGGTCAGACGTGTGACCCATCATCACTAGGGCGTCCACGCTGCAAAACCCCTAGTGCTTTATTTATTCCATTTTGGGTTTTGGTATATTTTTCTGTTTTGAAAACCAGGTCTTATTCATCCACTAATTCAATATGTAAACCGTCGTCCCAGGCATGAAATCAATCTTTCTTCAATTTGGCATTGTCCCCCAGGCTTTATGCGAGTATGAATGCGTTTCACTGAGAGTGTTATGCGAGGAGGGTGCGTGTGTAGGGAGGGCGGGTGGGTGGGAGAATGCACTCGTATGTATGCTTGCATGTGTGTGTGTGTGTGTGTGTGCTCGTGTGTGCGTGTGTGTGTGTGCTAACATAATGACGTTATGAAAGATGATATGGCTTAGGTGCCTTGTGTCAATTTATGATAAAAATCGCCACTTATCACGGATGGCAATTTTAGTGGCCCTACGATGCTGCAAACTATTAGGTTCCATTTCACTAACTTCATCTTTTCCTCCCCTTTTCTTTTAAAACGTAGAGCTGAAAGCATGGCCAGCATTTACTGTGATCGTTACTATTACTGAACTGGTGTAAATGGTACAAGTATTATTGTCTGGATTGTTTCAAGCTGACGAATGTGTGTAAATGTGGCAAGCACGTGTTTATGTTACGCTCTTCTCAAGAACTATAGCATTGTAGCCCGACTATTGTGGGGGTCCATGAAGCCTAGATAGGTTATGTTGTTTAATGTTGCACTGTTTGAGGGCGCACTGTTGCACTGTTTGTTTATGACTGCGAGTGGAGGACCTGATGGATCCCAGGCCTGTTGTGTACATTTCTGAAAGCGCCGAAAGCCTTAATGTGACCGTTTTATCTATACCTGAAACATTATATGTGACAAGTGAATATAAGCAAGTGACATCATCCTATTAACACATAGAACTCCTTACGGGGTGACATTTTTAAATGTTAAATAAAGTGTTGTACGATTTGTATGAATAAATTTTTGTAAACAACACAAGTTCTAACTGATGTCTAATCTTTGGACGGTTCCACCGTAAATGCCTCGGCTCATGTAAACACGCAGCTTGTGTGTTTCTCCACGAAGCCACGCTTATCCACACAACCACACAAGGCGGCTCACGCTGTGACACTAATGATAGACCACAGCCATTGCTGCTCAAGATATGTAATTAGGATAATTCAGATGCTATGAAGCTCTATATTTCAGCATGGCTGAACTGAGGGATTGTGACAGGGATTGATTTGCACTCACAATATTGAGAACATTGAGAGTAACATCATGTCAATAATCCAGGGCAGCTAGTTCAACTCTAAATAAACCGCCCACTTAAACACTAGAAGTAAAGCAAATACTCATACATATGCATGTATATACTGAGCACAAAGTTTTTAGATCAAACACAGAAGAACAATAGAATGCTAAAAATTTACAGTATATATAATAAAAAACAACTACATATACAGTCTCAACAACATTACATTGGTGGCAGACGATTGCGGATGTTCTGTGCTGTCTGGGAATTAAGATGACTCATGAAGAGAAGTTTCAGAACAGATGTTTAGAAATTTTTAGAAACATCCCCAAACAGGTAAGTCAAAAGTCTTATTAAACTGGGCCGCTGAAGGAGTGTTAACAGTTTTTCATAGATTTATGTGTCATCAGGGTCTAACATGTTTTAAGTAAATGAGAAAAAAATATTACAATTGTTAAAATTTATTACAAAGCTTACATTCTGATTGTATATGCAAAATAGATTTGATTTGGGTAGATCTAACATACACCTTCAATAATATTTATTCTTTATCACAGAATTTATCTTAGCTCAGTTTGTGACTCTGTTGGGATGTATTATACAGACATTTTTGGAGTATATTGCTCTTGGTGCACAAGGTGTTTTAAAATGCCATATAAGTATATTTTATCAAAATGGTTCCCTAAAGTGTATCACCATAGGATATTTGTGGCTATTGGTATCTACAGATTATAAGTTCTGTCCACTTTTTTGGAACCAAAAATGGTTCCTCTATGGCATCGCCCTGAAGAACCTTTAAAGCACTTTTATATAGGAACTGCAAATAACAACAAAGTGAACAAAAACTAAATACTCAATGAAATACCTTCTTTGTAGAGTTTACCAATGGCAGGTTAACAATCCATGAACATTTTGGTTCCCACCTTTTCTCTGATCACAATATCGTGGTGTGCGTCATTACAATAAACTTGAACATTCTTGCATTGGACCTTGGAACAATATCATTCAAAGATGTCCAACTTAGCCAGCTACACCATAAACAAAAATTCAACAGACACCTTACATAATATCTGCCTTTTCATCTATCTCATCCTATGCTTCACTTCCTGCCATCTTTGTCACCTGGGTCGAGATCCTCAGTCTTATCTTTCACATGGAAAAGCGACAACATAAGGGCAAAGCATCACTTGTTGTGTATCTTCTAATGTCAAGAAAAACGAGTTCCAGTAGAATATAAGCATTCTCTGCTCAAATAAGGTCTTGGGACAAGTGCTAATAGAGTCACCTCATATCCTACCAGACGATATACAAAAGATCAACCTGGAAGCCACAAGCTACAGCACATGTACTATGTAGGCCTAAAAGATCCTCATTTGAACACATTGTTGTGGGCAGAACAAACAACACTCAAGAAAACACAACTCTTCAGTTCTCCACGAGTCTTCACGGCTTTTCAGCAGTGGGAGTTTTCCATGATTGCTCTCAAGCCACCATGAGTATAAATAGAAGTCCCTGATGCAGAGTAGTGTTGCCCTGGTACACATTCTCTCCGACTGAGACACAAAAGACGAGAGAGGAACCTGACCCGTGGGACCGGTCTGAGGGTGTGGCTCCAGATCCATTAGTGCGATCTGATCCGGTGGTCCATGCAGATGGCGGATCCCTGCTCCCATAGTCAGCTAACCTAATCAGGAAAGTGTTGCTGAGCAACAGGCCACAAAGGATTACTCGTATTTGTGTTTGTGTATTTGTAGGTGAGCCTGTGTATACACTTTGTATGTTTGATGCTGGCGGCTTTGAGTTTACCATTTGATATTCAGAGGAATTCTATGGACGGTGAGCTGCTTTGCATTGTTTAGTACGAAAACGCTTTAGCAAAGCCTAAAAGATAGAGTAACTCAATGTGTCTGTAATATCAAATCTTTCATAAACAGGCAGCACATTCATTTTTTTAGGTTGAGCTCTAAGGTAAGTCTATCGAAAAAGAATGGTGTTGGATTTATAAGGGCCACAGAGAAAGGAATCAGCCCACAGCAGAGCCCTCCTTCCTTCAATTAAAGCTGTGAAAAAAGGAACCAGCCATGAGGAATCATGCTGAGAGTCTCCTTCTTAGCCTTGTACTTGTTTGTTCCCCCTCTTTACCGTATCCTCTCTCGCTGCACCCTCACCACACTCCTAATTTTATCGGGCTTCTGGGCAGATGGGTGTGAAGTGGGGGCTAAGGGGAGGTATCCCAAGAGGCTGACTTCCACCCCCAGTCTTCTATTGTACTCCCCCCAATGCGTCAAGCGTGCATGCGTGCGTGTGCACCTGAACCCACTCCCTTAGGGAGTAATTTACAGCCACACAACAATAAGTCAAAGGTAAATCTGTGGCCTTGGTAATTAGGGAGGTTAGGATAGGGGGCTGGTGTGAGAAAACTTTATTTTTTGGGTAGTCTTGCGTAGCCAGGCATTTGACTGTGACAAAAGGTCACACATGCCAAGAACTGCCTACTTAGACAGGAAGAGCTGTGTAAAGGGACATGTAAAGTGATCAATCACAGTGTGTTTTGTTTTATAATGTTGTGTAGGGGTGGGGATATCAGACATAAATTACACAAAAGTAGCAGAGCAGAGTGAAATAAATGAGAATGCAATGAAATCATACAACACATAGAAAATATATTTTGCTCTTATTTAGCAGAAAATAGATGAAAAAAAGTACATTTTCACTTGAAACATAAAAAAGTATAAATGTAATAAAATTCTCAGCTCCATTACATGTCATGTCATCTTGTATGCTGTGCTGGAAATTGATTAGATTCACTGGGGAGTTCTAGAAGGAGACACTGTTATAATTTTAAACCACAGATGATGAAATGACACAGCATTTATGGATAAAATAAGGAAATCCTAAACACAGTCTCATTGCAAAGTGTTAAAGAGGTGGCTAATTTGGCGAAATCTCATGAATTCATACAATCAGCTTCATACATTTTGATATGCTTTTGTCGGCTAGTAAAATAGGATATGCCATTTTAGTTTAGGTCCTCTAAATTTTGAGGTTTAATCCCCCTTATAATTCACTCCTTGGATCTCACCCCCCAATGTTCCTCCCCATTTCCAGTCCTGACTATATGGGATCCAAATCGCTCAAGCTCCAAAAGTACCAACTGTATTCATTAGTAAGTAATGTTATCAGTAATAAGAAATCCAAATAATTCTTATGTAATGTTTATTCAACTGTGGTTTGTTGATAACTTCAAATCTGGCAAAAATTTGCATTGAGATATGAAATTGTCTTTAAGCTATACATTTTGCCCCCTGATCTGTTTGACCAATTTAAGTTCCACAAAGAACCAAATAGTCAAAGGCTCTTTATAATTCCATCTCTTCCTTACATTTTTACAATCTAAAGAACCTTTTCTCAGCACAAAGAACTTTTTGTAAGACAAAACTATTCTAAAGATGTTTAAGGTTCTTTCTGGAACCATTTAGAGAAAAAATGTTCTTCTATATCATCGTGAAGCACATTTTTTGTAATAGTGTATGGTGTGTGGGCATGCCATCTCAAGCTGCTGTGTTTTGAGCTCAATCGTAGTGACCAGTGATCTGTTTTTACATTCAACCCAAATGCTTTATGTTCGGACGATAGTTTAAGACGACCAAAGCTCAGCATGTCGCTCTGTTAAGCACTATACAACCTCGAAGAAAACAAAAACCCCACAACTATGAATCATTCAACAGTGTCCATTAAAAGGCTAAGGGGTCGGTCTTCCTTCAGCCTGGCCTGGACTGAACCGGCTCAGTGTTCCCTCTATGCGTCGCCGCTGTCAGATCTGTCAAAGAACACAAAGCTGACTATGACACGCTGTTGTACTCGAGGGAATGAGGGGCACGCTTATACAGAAGAGAGCGCAGCAAGATGTAACTCGTCTCGACACAGACAGGAGATCATCCCTAAACGGTGTGTTTATCTTAAAATCTAAATACTCAGCCTTTCTCCTCCTTTTATCAATCGGTAATTTTACGTCTTAGTACGTGTAAATGATGTGCACCTGGTTTCGGCGTTGTGCTGCATAAGGGCAAATGGCTGCCGCAGTTATTTGTGTATAATAGCAGGAAATTAAGTGTTGCTAAGCCACAGGAGTTTGACGGATACCGCGCTAGAATAAAACAGGAACAGGGGAAAACTCAAGCCTGTGGGGAAGAACCAAAGACGTCAAAAGTGTGAGTGGCAGGAGCTGCTAGTTTAACTGAAACGACTGAATGAACCTAACAGCGTGTGGGTCCCATGTTTAGAGACCACTGATGAGTCACACCTATTTTTACATTGTATAAGTCTTCAAGTTACATACCGTCTTATTGTTGATGCCAACTGCTTTGCTGACTATGTGACAGCATTTGAAACAAACACCTTGTTTGTCACATCATCCTAGGAGTGGTGAAAGTAGGAAAAGAATGCAAGCTTGTGGCCTTGTCAGGTATATTGAACTCTGTCATTCGTTTATTGGGCCTGAACAGCTTAAAGGAACAACTTAACCAACATTTAAATGGTCATGTCTTAAAGGTGCAATGTGTAATATGAGGTTGAATCTATTGAAAGGAATGCAATATACTACAAGGTTTATTACGCTGTCTACAGAGGTGCATAAAACCCTTACATAATAAAAAGTTATCTTTTTATCAGCTCAGAATGAGCTATCTCTATTTACATACACTGGGGGTCTGCTTACATGTAATTCCTGCCATTATTCTACAGTTTCCCTAAATGGACAAACTGCTCTACAGAGAAAATTTTGTAAATATTTGATTTACTTTTGCAAGGAAGGGTACACAAAAAAAAACCTCTTTGGCTTGTGTCTACTGAAGTGAAATGGAGGGGTGAGCAGTGGACTGAGACGTTTGTTAAAATTCTTAACTTCGCATGTAGATGCTGCTTGAATTCAACTGGACCTTTAAGGTTTTCAAAACCCATGTTTTTGAATGTCGTATAATGAATAAGGTCTGGAGCTTTTAAGGTTATAAGGATGTAGGAGCACCACTGCATTATAAACATTCATTTGTGACCGTGCCTGTGAAAACCAGGCTCAAGTCAGGGAATCAAATTCTGAGTACAGAAGCATTAAGGTTTTATTTCACCAATTAACTTCACCATGATTTGAAATTTTGACCTGGTCTTAATAAGTCAATATCAAATATATCAATGTCTTATTCTCACGGAATGTTCCTTACATAATGTAGAAGGAGCATATGTATAAAAGAACGGGGATTTCACAGGCAGGGTCACATTTGTGTGATCAATAGTACTTATTTGAAGCAAAAGCTTCCCTCTTTATTGTAAAGTAATGGAAAACAAGAAAAAAGATTATTTAGTTTTAAATCACCATGAGGAGTAAATGATGAAAACCTTTTATATATGCGTGTGTGTTGTTCTTTCACACACCTGTGGTGAAAATAAAATGTTATGTTGTTTATAATGTCATGTGGTGTTTTTTATATTCTTTAATAAGAAAAACATTTGAATATGTCATTTTTAGACAAGTTTTAATGGATACAACTATACACCACGGGGGACTTAAAAAATTGAAATCTTTTATTCTAGTACAACTGTAAAACAAAGATTTCTCTCAAAGCAGCTTCACACAACCTCTATTTCCTACATGCATATATCCACTTTCCTAAGGACGCGAACAGCCTTGCTGTCTTAGATCTGCATTTCATGACAGATCTTTTATATCTGCATTTCATTGCTTCAGCAGATGAAACAATATTGTGTTTTTTTCTGATTTCTTCCCAACAAATTTAAACTGAGCATTACTGCCATCTTGCTGCAGGAAAGCTTCTCTTTGACAGTGACAGAGGCAGGCTGCACAGTGGGTGGGCTGCCAAAAACAGAGACATCCAACAAGAGTGGGCTTATGGAGTTTCACAGGGTTGGAGATGTGTTGGAAACATTACCGTCTACGGCTGGATTTTGATGAGAGGTACAATACGCAGGTACTTGGCACATGCATCACTAAAGGGAATTGGGAAGTGACTATGCATTCCTTCAGGGAGGCAAACACTTCTTCCTCTGATAGCTGTGTGGAGCATCTGTCCCCAATTTCTCTTATGAGTGGAATTATCCAAAGCCTCATTTCTTGGCCTCACACCCACTCATCTCAACACATCTGCTTCTCTACAGCATGATATTGATTTCACAAACAAGGAAGTGTGATGATAAAGGAAAGTCAGAAATCCAAACACTGGACACACGACTCTTTACTCTTTGTCTCCAGTGCAAATCCAGGAGAATAGAGAAATACCTTAAAGGAGCAGTATCATATTGTTCCATGGATCATAAGGGTTTAAGACTGTTAAAAATGTTGAGTTGTTATGTTCAACCTGATTGATTTGTAAAAATCCGACGCATGACGTATTCTCATGCTCAATACACTCTCCCCACACAGCCTAAGACTTCGCAAAGGTTCCTTCAGATATTCAACCTATCACCGTCATAGATCACAAGTTATTTATTGGCCCGTAAAATTCCGCCCACGCACCAATAAGCTGTCACACCAAAGAGTCCTTTAACAGAATATTTGTCAACTACCCCATTCTCATATTTTAATTCTAATGCACTGACCAAAACAGAGCTAGCAGTGGTGAGGATGAATTATAATTATGAACATTTATACTTATTCATAAAAAACAATAGATGTCACAATATTATTGGGCAGTAAAAACCTGATATCATGACAGCCTTAATTGTAATCCTTTCACTTCATTGGGTTATTAATGATAAGCTTATAAAATAATGAAATACTTAAGCTGTCCGCTGTGATTTCATTTGTTCATAAAGAAACCAACAATTTTATGTTTCAAACTGAGATGGTAAAAAAGAGGTTATGAATTGCCTCTTTAAACAATCACTACTACCCTTTAAATCTAACTTAATATGCTTTTAGATGGGACAGTATGTTGGATTACTTTTCTGTTTTCACTTTTTCACAGTTTGGCACGAAAGATGATCAAAAAGGAAAGGAAAAAAGTAAATATCTGTCGCATAACATTATAGAGGGCCAACATGTGATATTATTTTTTATCAATATGTACCATTAAAGTATCATATACATTTTACGTAAACCTGTAATGGAAACCCAGCTAATGTTGTTGGTGGGATGTGCTCGCTGCCACTAAACAGCCATTACATTGTCAATAATGAGTAGCTTATGTAATTATGTCAATATGGCCATTCTTGTCTATTATTGCTCTGTTATGGATATGCTAAAAGAAACCAAAGCAAAACTATTGTCAGTCTGTGTGTGTCGCCAAGCAACACAAACTGTCTGGAAAGCCACATTCATATACAAGCATAGGAACACAGGGAACATCCCAACATTACCTTTCTTAAAGGAATGCCTGTCCAATCAGCATCGGAACTAATCATTGTACATTCACCTTAACCTTCCACAAGACAGGAAATAAACTCATCCTGTCATATCTATGACTAAAGGAAGAGAACGGAAGGATTACAGAGGGTGCATTATAAATAATCATTGCCAAGGGCACTAAAAATAATCTCTGCTTGTAGAGAGTAACTGTCAGCAGGTTCGGCCAAAAGTCAATGTCAATGAATTACGTGCATATGGACCTATAAATAATGAAGGTGGATAAAGAGAAGGCAGTGAGACAGTAAAAATGCTGAAAATTCAGACCTGTCACCGGAAACTGTCCATTGCACATATTGTCATGTCTCCCACATTTGACATATTTTCGTCCATATGTTGTTTATAAATACTGTCACAAATATAAATAACTTCTGGGTCACACTACTGCTGTGCATTATTTATCTATAGTCTTGACTCACTTCTCAATGTTTATTAATGAAATGTTCATTATACAAAGCATAACTGTGCAAATTGTGGATCACGCACAATAACTGTGATATTATTTACAATGCAAAACGTGTCCCAACCACATGCTGTGGGAAGAACAGATGCTTTTTTACTAAAGCAAGGTATGCGAGTCTTTTCTTTGACAAATGAGCTTAAAAAGATGCTAGACATAGTGAGAATTAGATGGAGAGGGGGCAATGTAGCATAAGGTTCCTCATTCACACCTGTGTGAGACAGACCATATTCCCCAAGGAGGCTGGATCCAAGAGCAGGACATGTTTCTGCCTGTGCTATATGATATGGCTTTTGTCTGTCTTCCTCACACCCTTTTATACTCTTTGTCTTTCCTTACTTCTGTTTCTGTAGCAATCTGCCCACATCTCCAACACTAATTTCTACTATTAATACAAGACCTGCGATGTTTGGTACAAACATGTTTGGAAATGTCATTCATGTGGATGAGAGAACAAGAATTGTGCTTTAAAGCATCCTGCACAAAGCAGAGCTGTCCTGTGGGGCTCTAGGTGAGATTTGGGAAATAGGCACCACAGGTGTAAGAATGGTAACGCAACTTGGATGCTTATTTCTATTCAAGTGGATTCACAAAAATTTGTTTGTACTACCCTAAGGAGAAATTTCTACTTACATCTGATAGTAAGGAAAATCATATATACCTGAGAAATTTGGCATTCAATATTAATAGTTGGAAGATATCACTCTATATAATCGGTATCGGTGCACACACTTTTGTTGCCCACGCTTTTGTGCACACCAACATAAAACAGAGTCACCATATATTATTTCTGATAACAAGAGAAAAAAAATAAAATAGCTATAGGGTTAAAATTTAACTATTAAAATAACCTTTACTGTTGAATCCAACAAATTAAATCAATTATTCAATACAATTAATATACAATCATATTTAACAAATAAATCAAATTAAACAATAATTAACAGTAAAATGTGTTAAAAAATATGTAATTAATTAGAAAGTTTTTGAAAACTTTGAGAGTCAGATGAAAACGGACATTTTTCAGATTTTGGATGATATAATCACAAAACAATAAAAGATGAAGCTCTGAAATGTCCTGCAAATCATTTTGGCTCCAGCATTAACTAACGGGGAGGCTGATATGACACTACATGAACTAATCCTGCCAACTTCAGAATACAGTACAGAGCTGTCAAACATTGATCTAAAATGACATTCGAGCGAACAAAAACATCTGCTGCAGAACTGCTGTCCTATGTTAAGCTTATGTGATGTCCATCATATACCAGACACAAAAAGCAAGGCTGTAATGATGGGGAAAAGAATAAGTGAGGTTTTAACATATCATAAATTCTATTTCAGTTTAATCTCTTTATTTATTCATTCATTCTATATTCATTTTAATGTTAATTTACGTATAATATTCATATGCTTTAAAAAGTTATTATGTTTAACAAAAACTTAATGCCACTCTTGATTGTGTTTACAGCTCTTCCGCAATCAATGACATCATCGCAATTTAAACCTTTAAGTCTGTGTTTAACAATGAGCTCATTATAAATGACCTAAACATCACACGACCATAGGGAAACACAAAAAACCTCTATCCCCTTTTAAAACAAAGAGCTATCGGCTCTCTTTGGATGACTTTGGATGAGTGAGTAAATGCTTAGTTAATACATTGGCAGACAGGGTTAAATAATTTGAACCACAAAGACAAATGCCGCTTGTTTTAAAGCAGGGGAAGAAATATTGATTCCTTGTTCATGAACACCCTTTGTCAGCAAAGTTCTATTTTAATTCTCATCGTGCCTACGGGTGCAAACAAGACATGAGGAAGACTTGTTTGAGCCTTAACGTTATCGAATCAGACGTGGTTGTTCCTATATCTAGCACAGTAAGCAACCCTGCACATACGCTATTTATGTTGTGATTTATGCATGCATCATTGGAATCCAAATGAAGTAAACGCTCAGCATGTGCCCAGAACAAAAATCTGGCACCGATAGTCATGTTGCATGGAAGGTACCAGCCAAGTCCGCAGGGAAAGTCTCCGCGAGCCCATCTCCTCTCATGTGTGTCACATTACATATATAACCCCGAATTAATGAAGAACATTGGTTTTTCAAGAGTCAGCATAAGTCGTAAAAACTGAATGTTAGTGAATTTTTAATTTTTGCTTTGGGCTACAATGTCAACCGACTTTACACTTATTTTAAAATTAAGATGCAAGTTGAAAGGGATTGTTCAACCCAAGATGAATATTCTATCATCATTAACTCATCCTCATCCAAATCTTTATCTGTCTTTCCTTTTTCTGTAAAACAAAAGATAGTTTGAAGAATGTTGGTAACCAAACAATACTGGATCTAATTGACGGAGAAATACCGCAATATATCTACTTCTGTGTTCCCCTAAGGAAAGAGTCATACACCGCTTTTGAACAACATGATGGTGAAAAAACAAAGTCAGAATTTTTTATTTTTGAGTAAACTGTCTCTTTAAGAGTTTAACTTTGGCACATTATTTTAAGCATATTCAAGAACATGTAATTGGACCAGCATAAATGAGGATCAACCCCTCCCTAAAAGTTAATTAAATCAGGTTTTCATGTTCACACCTGGGGCCCGTGACCACAGCCTGTTAGAATCTGGCATGCAGTCACATGGTCACACCCAGTTGATCAAACATATATAGGAAGTCCCCTTTAATATATTGAGGCCCTGTTCTTTGTTGTGTTAGAGAGCAGATGCGGCCCCTCTGTAAATCTAATAGAGACGTGGTCCAGAGCCGGGGGGCTGGGTGTGTGTGTAGGGGCGGTTCCGGCTGTCACCACACTTGTGAGGAACGTGTGCTTTCTACTCCCCTTATTAGTGGGCTCCATGTGTCACTGGTGTCAGTGGTTAATCCCAGTGTCCCCTGGGGAATCCCACCCTTCTAAGACCAGTCGCCCCACATCGACAGATGGGACCTTTTTCTGCATACTAATCAAGGCCAAAGGATTCTTAACGCTTGGGCTTCTGTGGCTCAGCCTGTAGAGGATGATAGGACAGCATACTGATGCAATCAGTGACCAAGAGTCAGTTTTTAATGAAAGTTAAAAGTACCTTGAAAACAACTTGACCATTTAATGTAGAATTAAGTCTATGAGGAAAGCTTGATAAAATAGCTGAGTTACAGGTTCATTATTAACTGTAAGGCTTTCAAAGAATGACGTGGTTTAATCAAGCACCATCAAGTTCAATTAAACCATCAACATATGAGATGTAAAGAGAACTTAACACAAGTTTAGTATTTTATAGGGTTTATTTTTCAATAATTTTATATTTGAATATTTAAAATAAAAAAGAACAATTGGAATAGTTATTTAAAATAAGTTAATACAGATGTAATCATTGTTTTTTTGCATCAACCTTATAAATAAAATGAAATGTTCATGACACACTTATATTATATTTCTATCATGGGTTTTTAGTTTAAAAGAGTAGCAATGTTGAAAAGAGAAATAATAAAAAATTAAAATGTAATAAGGAGTTAAAACCCAAGTGGAATTAATAAGACAAAAAAGACTAGATTCAAAGAAAATTGATTAAGTTTGGTAATTCAATATCTTGGTTTCTATGTTTTAGGGTTCTTGAAATGAAAAACAAGCATATAAGTCCATTTTTAAATCCTCTTCTGAATTATAAAGCCAACGACAGAGAAACTGACAAAAGTCTGACAACTTGGGGCAAGAATGTCTGTTTTAATTTTTTATAATGCTGATAATAAGCGACCTTGATACCGCCATGTTAATTCTATGAGTTCAGATTCTAAAAATATCGAACAACAAAGACGGAACAGTTATGTTAATAACTCAAGACACACAGGCCTGGCCGAAATCATTTCAAACTTGTATAAGTTTCTTTCTTACACAAAACACAGAAGAATTCTTTCTAAGAAACTTAGAAAACAGAGCTTCTTAGAAACAGCTTTGGCACCCATTCACTTTTGCTGTGTGGACTAAAAACCAACACCAATGAATTGGTGCCAGCTTACAAAATTCTTCAAAATTTCTTCTTTTATTTTCTGCTGAATAAAGAGGAGAGTAAATGATGCCAGAATTTTTTTGTTTTTGTTAAATTAAGCCTTTAACTTCCAGTCTGTGTTTGTTGATCGTTTTTAGGATTAATATAATTTATTTTAACATTTTATTGTATATTTTATTATTTTAAGTTTGTTAATTGAATTGTACTTTTTTGTTTTAATTGTATTAAAATAAACACTTGTTCAATTAAAGTTTATATTAATATAATGGTCGTATAATTTATACATGACCAATTCAATTTATTATCAGTTGTAGATTTCTTATTAGAATGTTTATTTTATTCCCAAAAAATTGACTAAAATAGATTTAACCTGTTGGCTAATGCCATTTACTTGATGTTATGAGAAATAATCTACAGTGACTTTCTGGATGTGTACCGGGAGTAAACTTTGAGCCAAAAAACCATGCATGAGGAGTAATGTTTCTTTATGCTGTTTCTTAAAACCATCTATAGCAATGAAATATTGATATCTTCCGATTACTTATTTTGCAATCAAAATGAAATTTTAATTTAATTTATGCATTAAGAAAAAACACAATAATCTCTTATCTAAAAGCAATGATTTTGTAGTTACCTTTTTCATCTTTAAATATTTAGGTGGCTCTATTTTGACTGCCTAGGTGGGTCTTGAAATAAAAAAAATTGTGACTCACTGATTTGTGATCAAAGTAAAGGGATAAAAATATATACATCCTACAATGTTATTTCCCGCCTTCATGATAAAGTAATACTGTAGTCCATGTGAGCACACAAGCAATAAAGAGTTGTACTTTGCTTTTCTCTCTCTTATTGAGAAGGATGGAGAATCTTCAGTGCTCAAGAGAAGGAAGTGACTTCTAATTATAGGCAGAAGACTATAGATATCCCACACACTGCCTACATAACAAACAGACATCAGGCCAAGTCTAAAAACCACCAGCGTTGCTATTAAAGAAAATTCTCATTCCGGAATCTCCGAGACAGTATGTACTATACTGTATGTGCCACAGTTAGAGAGTTTGCCATTCGTCATTTAACCCCTGAATTAGGTGAATATACTTTCGCATGATCAAGTTTGTAGAACTTCCACAGTAATGATCTTTTAACCAGCAGAAGGCTGAAGAATTAAAGCCAAAAGCTTAAAATGCAATCCGGTAAAGCGTAAGTAACATCACAAAAGATCACCCACGGTGTGCCATTAAAAAGTAAAAGAGCAGCAATAGCAGCCGACACAGGAACATGCTTTACAATATGCAGGGATAAGTTTAATCTTAAAATGTCAAGCTGTTCTTGCTTTGTATCCATTCTGAACCCTTCGATAAATGAGGCTCAAACTCAGTTGTGAATTACACATTTTCCTAGAGTTGCGGTACCACAGAGAAGCTAAATGACACCGACGGGGCCATGAGAACCATAGACTTTGATTTAAAACTTTTTTCGACTGTTAATTCTTAAATTATGACATTAGGTCCCCAAGTGCTGAATGTAGGATTGGCCTTGCTTTCAGGGCAATGCAGAACTGCACGTGAAATGCCTTGTTTAGTGACAGCTCGCTAGGATTTAGTGTTACTTCTGTTTGTAGTAGCAATAAAGTAATAATGAATCATGAAAGCAATGGCAGAATGAGACAAGTTTGGAAACAATCTTCTCATTAGTAAGATCATCAGCCGACTGCGATGAGACCCAAACGGAGGCCGACCGCAGAGCTCTCAGCATCAGTTTCATTACTGCCGGTTATTTGCAGAAACGCACAGCATTTGCTCTGGTCTCCGAGGGCTGAGTGGCACAAAAAAGGACATTTGTCTGCATGAATATTACATTTTTATTTCTAGTGGTCCAATATAAATAATTGATGAGGATGCACTTAGGAAAGCAGCATCTCGGAGGCACTTTACCAACATGTGTCCTTCAAATCCACAAAGGTTTTGTCTCCCGATGTAAGAGAAATTACAGCCGCCCCCGTGCCTCCTCAGCCCAAACAAACAACACAAAGATGTTTGATCTACGAAACAATCTCCGTCATTGTCAGGGGAACTTTTGAAGCACCTGGGTGAGGTCTTCGGCTGGGAGCTTTCACGTAAGGTCACTTTGAAAGCGTATGAAGCTCATGTCTGCCGCATACCTCTCTTCATTTACCGCTGCTCGGTGGCACTATACAGGAATTCCCCCCTGCATGATCCGTGAGGGGCTTTGACTGCACGCTCAACAGATGGTCGTGATGTAGCGTTGCTAAGCGACTGGTCATCACCGAATCCCACATCTCACTCTGGTGAGATCTTTCCCGCATTATGAACTTATTTACAATAATAACACTTTTCATTTGAATAATGGCTCTTTCACAGGTTCATTAAAAACATTGAAGCACCCAAATCATTTATTTGAGAGGGCAGGTAAAGACATTCAAGAATAAAGTGTTATTATGAGGAAAGATAGATGATGACAAGATAATGGGTATTCTGGGTAAATGAAAAAAATCTCATTAGCACCAAGATTATACACCTCGGTGAACAAACACACAACTAGATTGATGAAAATGTCTTGCTTTTGCTTTACAGCAGGTAGAAGTCAACACATGGGTTCTGTTCCAGGGGAATGCACGCATTAACTGATCAAATGTACAGCTGGACCTTACCAGGGTTATGGATGTGACATTTGTAATCATAACTTGAAATACCAAAAAAAGCGATGGTTTTGAATGAATTTGAACTTTTCGAACTTCTGGTTTGCACATTTAAACTTACAGAAAACTAATAGGCCACTTATGTATTCAAGAGTATCTTGATTAAAGATTGTTAAGATATTTGTGTTAAAATAACCAAACGAAAATGCCTGCATTAAAACATTTTAACTGGGATTTTTCAGGGAAACAATGTATACTAAAAATGTATTAAATATATTGTTTACATTGTATTTTGTGTATATGTAAGTAAAAAATAAGTAAATCTGATCAACTCAAATTGAAATGATAGGTTTATAGTAGTAATATAGTAATATCTTCAATAAAAAAAATTCTTATGTATTATATATTTATTAATATTTTCCTCTTAAAAAAACTATTTTATCATTATTCGTTAAACAACTGGAATATTTTTTAAGTGACGTAAGAATGTTATTTTGTGAGTGGATGGAAAAATTCTCTTGACTTCACAATGAAGCACAAAAAATGTTGATGTCTTAGCATCAGTATGGTGAAAGTCCTTCATCATAGGGTTGACATTTGCATCAAAAAGTGCATAAAAACACAGATGAAAATCACAATGAATGAATCTTGGAGTGAGAAGAATTCATCCATCAGAAGTTAACACACCACCAGTCAATGCTTACAGCGATCCCACATCCTTATTTGATTCTAGACACCATGAGAAACGCTACCAGTGTTATGTTTATAGATGGGCAACGGAAGAAGAAACACCCAAGACTGTGTGGAACGTCTACGTCTGAGAGTGGGGCGTGAGTCTTTCGTCTAAATATAAGCTTAAAAGTGGCTCCTCATCTCATTCCTCACTTTCCATTTTCTGGAAACACAACGGACAGATGATTCACTCCAAGGAGGAGGAGTGGGAGGTAAATAGACTTTAACAGACAAAATAACACAGACGGACACATCGTTTCCCTCATCTCTCTCATTCACGCTTAGACACAAACAAATACAGCTTTATTCAAATACACATTTCACATGGTTCTCCATTGACGATGCACTGAGACAGCGAAACAAACATGAACAGATGGACAGATGAGAAGAAAGAATAATAATATGCAGAAATATAAACCTCCTATTCAATTAATACATTTAATTAAAGAAGATAAAAATATGATTATTATATATTATAATAAAACCAATAGCTTTACTGAAATAGCTGAATTCTTCACCATAATGATTTTTTCTTATTGCTTTATGTTGTTTATAGCTGAGGATACCGTCAGCACACACAAGCACAGGGCATATTCTCTTATTTTGCCCTCAAGCAGAGGAGAAAGCGCTTTTGTTTTCTCAAAATGACTTTACACACCACTTAACTGCATGAAACGTCAAGCACACGTATGTCACCCACTCCCATTTGGGACATCAAACAAGGTAACACGCTGGCAACCCTACGACACAACGGATTCCCAGATAAACAAGCGTGACAGTGACAAATACTCCCTAACCCCTTTAATAAATATATAATACAGTTATCTGTGGGGGCATCAGAAGATAAATAAATAAGTAGATGAAAGGGGGTACGAGTCGCACAATCTCCTCCCTCGGATGTGAACTCTGAGAGGCTCACAGGGACATAAGCAGACAGGGGAATGAGCAAACTTGAAAGAAGTTGAATGACATTGTGCTTGCTACGCTCACACAACACCTTTTCCCCCAAATCCCTCATTGTAGTGTAATAAAGGCTAGGCAAAAACACAGTCTGGCTGAAGGCCGGCGTGCACACTGGAACACAATGAGGTTGCAATGCCAAGCGCAAATATAGTTTTAGAAGATGTCTTGTGTGTCTAAGCGGTGAGATGTGTGTCTGGAAAACTGAGGGTTTTAAAGTCAACCCGCATGTTCTGTGGAGACTAAAGCCAAGCAGATCGATATTATTGAAGCTTTGTTCCTTCACAGACATATTGAGAGTGGTATCGGTTGCATTGAGTATATAAAACATAGACGTAATGTTCGTGACATCACCTAATTTTTCAAGGGTACATTGGGCTGAGCTGACTGTCGCGATCTTAAACATGCATAATTTCTGGATAATTAAAAATGAGATAAGAGGCAGGATGTTGGCGGAGCTGAGGTGCCAGGTTGTTGAAACCACACCCACGTAATTTGAAATGATCAAGTTAAAAAGCAAATGCTTTATACTATGGGTAGCACAGGGGTTACTGATGGGGTTGCGTTGGCGGTTGGGATGGAAGACAATGGCTAGACACACTGCTTGTGATGATCTAAATTATAAATAACTAAGAAAGTAAAAAATTTGGGCAAAGTTAGGTGCTATATAGACCTAAACTACATTCGTAGCAGTCTTTTTATGTGTTTTTTCTTCTGTAAAGGTGGACAATCTAATGTTGCCAGGAAATGGGACTTGATTCCTTTTGGAGTCAATGAGATAAAAAACAGTTTAGGCCCCTTTAGTGTTGAACTTGAAACACCCGATGTTTGTCGTTTGATCTCTTTCTCTCCTTTCATTCTTATAATCACCGATCAATATTAGAAATGCGTAGAAAGAGAAATCAGGTTTTGTCGTGTCTTTAAATGATTTGTAAAGCTGGCAAAAAAATCGGATGTTTGTTTAATAATTTCCTAACTTCTTTTGTAACGGTTTCTTTTAATTTAAACTCGGCTGTTTGAAAATTCTTGCTGTAGGTCATAAATGATTTACATCACTAGCATAATGACAAGTTATTAAGTTTTGAAAAATCTATATGTATTATGACAGTTTATGCTGAGAACAAGCAGAACGTTTGCCATTTATTAAATAAGAGTTTATTAAATAAGCTTGACACTTATTGAGTTGTTTGTTTTTCTGACCTCATTGGCAAATAATTTTGCTTGTTTTTCATCATATTTATGTAATACAAAAACTAAAAGCCTCACATCATTTTGTTTTTCAGACATTTTATACAAAAGTAAAAAATAGAAACTACTGAATAAAAACTTTCTGCAGTAAGGAAAAAACAAGTAAATGAAAAGACAAACATACATATATTGAGAGATATATTGTCATGTTACATTTTTTATTAGTGGTCTCTGTGACACCTAAAATAAGTCATATAATAGGCTTTGATCAAATTAATATACATCTCATTAAATTAAAAAGTCATGAAACATCAGCCAGATACTTCAATGTCAAGCATTTTTACTGAAGCTATTAAAATGACTCTAGGGTCTCTTCTGTTTGAGAGCCCAAACAGAACATGAGGGTTGAAAACTTCAACAGCCACTACAGTTATAGAAGTAGGCTTAAAAATTCTTAAAAATACTTCAAAATAAGAAAACCTGTGGATTGGGGATGCAGTTTAGTGTGCTGATTCTTTTCCTATTATAACAGAATTGTGATGTTAACTAGGATTTGCTCATATCCAGAGAAACTAGTGAACCTGGCTCTTACCTGAAGAAGCCACACCACCGGGAGAGCTGATTTACCGGCATGAATGTGTGAGTACTGATGCGTGGGTGGTTATGCTTAGTCCCTGATTCTTATTAGTGGGATTTCCACAGTGGGGTCGATATGGCCTGATCTTCCCAGCGTCCCTTCACAGTCCCACACACTGTCCTGTTCTGACATATAGTCACAGTGGTTAATCACCGCGCCTCAAGCTCACTGCATGCTTAATCACTTTGGGGGTGGCTATGAAATAAACAGCCCTCGCTCGAATGCCAGTACAAGCTTCTAGTTTTTGAATTTGTTATAATATTTCTTTGCTCGTTATTTTGTCCTTTTTTCGCTCTGTGTTGTATAAGTCTGATTTACGGCTGTGTTTTTTTCCCCTTAAAATTATTTTACACAAACATAAGAATGTGCTGTAAAGATATAACATTGATTTCTTAAATATTGACTTACTAAGGTTAGGTCAAAAATGAAAATCATTGAGAAACAAATGATTGAAATCAAACTTTAATGCTTGTTATCTCATGGTTAGATTATGAGGTTTCATCCCGGATTTCACATAAAGGATCGTATTTGTGTCATATTTAAGTGGAAATTCAAACATGAAAATACTGTACAGTTTTTCTGAATCTGATACATTTCTTGTGTTGAATGCACGGATATCTATTTGGATGAATGCTTGTAACCTAACAGTTCGTGGACTCCAATGACACCATAGATTTACATTCTTTAAAATATTTTGTTCATATTTAAAAAAAAAAAAAAACATAAAAAAGTTGCTTTCCTAAGATAGTAAATTGGGTCCAAGAACTGTTTGCTTATAAGCATTCTTCCAAATATCTTTCTCTGTGTTTATCAGAACAAAAAATACGTACGTCTCCGGCTGCACTAAACTAACTTCTGCCAAAATGTATAACTGGCCGCCTTTTAACTTGTGATATGGCATTAGCTCTTGTCTTTCTTGTAACTGAAAATGTAAATGATCTGATCTGATTGCCTCACATGCTCAGTTTCAGTCTATTGTCTTGTATCAGAGTCACCTGTGTGCGTTACTGCTGTGCGATCTGCATTGATTAATCGTTGTTTAGTGGACGGGCAGCAAAACGAATAAAAAAACATATGCATACTGTATATAAATACAATACATATCTTCCTAAACCTTATATGCTTATAATTAACTACTACGTCCGCAAACAAACCCGATTCCAAAAAAGTTGGGACAGTGTACAAATTGTGAATAAAAACTGAATCCAGCGATGTGGAAGTTTCAAATTTCAATATTTTATTTAGAATACAACATAGATGACATATCAAATGTTTGAACTGAGAAAATGTATGATTTTAAGGGTAAAATAAGATGATTTTAAATTACATGGCATCAACACATCTCAAAACAAGGCTTTTTTTACCACTGTGTGGCATCCCCTCTTCTTTTTATAACAGTCTGCAAACATCTGGGGACTAGGGAGACATTGATATTGCTACACTATTTTTAACCGTAGCATTGGGGGTATTTGTGATCCTCTTCCCATCTTAACTTCTGAAAGACATTGCCACTCTGGGAGGCTCTTTTTATACCCAATCATGTTGTCAACTGATCTAATAAATTGCAAATTGGTCCTCCAGCTGTTCCTTATATTTACATTTAAGTTTTCTGACGTCTTATTGCTACCTGTCCCAACTTTTTTTGAGTATGTAGCTCTCATAAAATCCAATGTTATGTGTTTTGTTTTTACATGTTTTGTTGAAACACATTGTTCATATCTCCAAAAAAAGTATCTGGTTTACTCGTGTTTACAATAGATCGATACAGCTTTCTGATTATTCAAGGAAAAACAACTGGATCATGTTGAACATGACACATTTTTAACAGTCTAAAGCACTTATAATGTATGAAAAAGTGAATACTTGCCTCTATTAAATACACTAAGTTAAAAAAAACAATGAATCACATCATCTTATCATGTTGGAATATGGTCACACAGACCTGAATAGGTTTATATTGTCTGTTAATAATAACCCTCAATGGCTTGCAGAGAGATGTAATAAATGTCAGGATATGACCTAAAATTTCACCATGACTGTGAGTGCACAGCAAAGCCCTGCAGGTACACCTAATCCAGCTGATTTTGGTCTTTCTGACCGTAAATCAGTGCAAACAACACATTTTAACGCTCAAGGGCAGCCCCTCCAAAACACAATAAAGAAAAGAGATAAAAGAGATAAGTTAAGTTTATTCTATTATGAAGAAGAATAAATAGAACATGACATAGATTTATCTGAATAGCTCTATAAGGTAACAACTCGTATCTTTTACACTGTGGAAAATTAAAGGCTGATGTATGAATGTTGTTATATTAAAATTTGAGAGAAGGATGTTTGTTTGATTAGCCCAGAGGAAAAATGTCAGAACACGCAAACATCTGCTCACAGTCCTTCGGTGGGAAAGTGGGCAGGATGACAATAAAACAGAGTATGCGATTTTTATTTAAGCATTAACGTAGGCAATGAATATGCACTTTCTTTTCCCGTTTGTTTCCCGCAGGTCTTAAGCTTCAGAGGGTACGATACGAAACTTCAGCCTGTTTAACTGTAATTTGCATCTTACATTACACAGTACACATAAAAGTGATTCCACCCCCTTGGCAGAACTTAACTTTGCTGGTATATAATAGGCATTCAAGTGGCATCAACAAATAGAAACTAAAATAATGCATTTGTAAATGAAATTTTGATAACCAAATCGAGGGCGAAATGCGGCCTGTTCTATTCCTATAAAACAGACAGTTCCGAAGTGAATCTAGTCTGTTTTAACAAAGCTATTGTGTCCAGCAGGGAATCTTTTCCAGTGATTGTGCATTTACACAATCTTCTCACTACCGCTGCTGTTCTTTGAATTCCATCACATGCTCACAATGTGATTGCCACCGTCTTCACCATCTACCGTCTTTCAGTCCAGCTATTGACTCATGATGATCTTTACAAAGGTCGTTACAAAGGTCAGTCTTCCTTTCTAAAACTCCAGATCGTCAGGAGGCTGACCAATGAAAACAACAGAAACAAGGCTGGATTTCACACTTTAGGACAATGATAAAGCAATATTTTACCAAATCCCCAATACTGCGTTGAGGTAGCTATCTCATAAATCTCATACAGAGTACAGCTACCCACGAGAATCAAGATCTTTATCAATCTCACAAAGAGATACTCAAGCTCATTTATCAAGCAAGATTAACTGTCAGCTCGGATAAACTTCAATGTGGCTAAAATTTGTGGTACCCAGAATTTCAAGCATTACAGACAAAATTATTAATTTATGCCTCTTGTATACGGCATGAGTGCTGACTTGATTTTCACAGTGATAATAGCGACTAATAACTTTAAATTAGACTTACGCTATTGCCTGCGTGAGCAATGCTGTTGCTAGAAAGGCAATTAAAGTTAAAAGTCAAAACTGTATTTTATTGAATAGCTAATCAAAGTCTGATCATCTGCAACACCTAACATGACAGCACTTCATATTTCATACTTCCAAATTTGCTGTAATGAACTGGATCTGTCATTCAGGTCAGGCTAATAAAACTATGCTCATATTTTATCATACTAATAACAAGCGATAAAGAAAGAGCATTTCTTTTTTTAAGATCCGAAACAGTGAGAGGCAGTAAACACAACATCTATGTCTAAGTCTTGTTCAGTTGCTCTCATTAAAATTTTTTCTCTTTATTTTCCGGATTTTTTTTTATAAAACAACCAACTAGCTTATTCACACTGAAAAACTATAATTGCCACTTGTTAACGAAATACAATAATGTTGTACAAATGCTCTGAAATCATAATTGGTTTGCTGCATTTTTGACCCTGTGTTAGAAAGTGTTCATTACTGGGAACAAAAAATTAACCATGTAAATATGATTATGTATTCATGATTTTAAACAAGATCCCATTTATACATTGCACAGAAATGAAGGCTGGCTCACCAGTTTATTTTGCCGGCCGGTTAAAAACTGACGGCACTTTTGATTTCTGATCATGTTCATTAGTTTCAAGGACCAAATCGAGAGGTTTGGAATTGAACCTGTTGGTTGCACTGACAATATAAGAGCCAGAGACTCAAACTTCTCGGACAGTCATCCAAACACATCTGCTTTCCTTTATTAAAAAACATTATTTGTCCCTCTTCCATTTAAAATGACTCTTTAATTATTGATTTAGAGCACCGAGCACAGCACTTGACATCCTATCTATCCCATTCTAAATTGTTCTGTGACTGATGCGCACAGAAAGGATCAATGGATTAATTTCTATGAGACGGGTGTTCTTGTGGGCTGGGGACGTGCCTGCACATGCAAAGAGTGGGATTATGAAATTTAAGATGGGGCTGTGACATGGACAGCCGGAGGAAAGGTGCCCTAAAGGGTTGAGTTGATGATGAGTGGTAAGATGTGAGGAAGACGGCTATTCCTCACCAGCTCAATCATGTTGAATAAACACACATCCGCACACACATTGACCCTTGTCATTAAAACTGTCCATCTTAATAGCATGTCTAACACGAGAGCTGTGAGTGGAGGTATGTTTATGTTTTTGCTGAAATTCATTGGTTTAACATTCAGCATTCATAGAGTATCGCCATAATCTCTATATGGATAATCTAAAATCTGTCAACGATTACTCAATTTGATAACAAAGGAAGATATTTGGAAGAATGTGAGCTGCTGAGATACATAGCGAACCATTGACTTCCATACTTTACCCATTTCCCCCCCCCAAGACTGTGGTAGTCAATCATGCCGCAGAAATTTCAGTCCTTAACATTCCTCCAAATATATCTGAAGAAAGAAATTCATACAGGTTTGGAACTATTTGTGAGAGTGTAATGTTCATTATTGGGTGAACTATACTTTTGATAAAACAACTTGAAAATCTTTTATAGTCATAATGATGGCAAACCTCTACAGTCAAAAAAATTGGGCTATTTAAATTCATACTAACAATTAATACCTAGTAACTATTTAATCCTATAATAATTATAAACATTGTCATTAAACAAATACAATTAAAAAACAATTTAAAGGGCATACAGGAAAGGACTGTCGATAGTCAGGTGAGTGAGGTGTCACATCTAAAAATAGGCAATCATTATTTTACAAATGTACATGAACATTTTAATAAAAAAACTTGTTGTACAATCTATAAATTTTTTAAGTATAATTGGTTCTAGTTTGTACATTTTAATTCACAAAAATCCTAAAGCATATTGTCTCTCAAAAATTTGTGTCCTTATTGTCACATTGGTAACACTTACAACAGAAAACTCAGGCATAGACTCAGATTCTGATGTCTGAAGTCTATCATCAGGGGCTTAGTAAAATATTAACAGACAATTTAACATATTGGACAACTTCTCAAGTGTTGACTTAAAATGTCACATCCACAATGTTGGTAATGCCTCTATGTTAACACAAACATGTCAGGGACTACAATGCAAAAAATAACAACACTATGTCTGGCAGAAATCTCCCAAATTCTACAAAAAAGTAACAACCTCTTCATCGATGTGCTTGTCTGCTGGTTTAAAGTGGATGTGATGAAATACGTTTAAATAGGACTCTGGCACTTCACAGTCATTGAATACAACATGAACTGCTCTTCAAACCAGAGAATTATAGGATCAAATGTGAAGCTACCTGTCCAGCAGCTAAAGATGGTTTGTAATGGAGTCATGTAACAAGGCACTGACCTCAAGCACACCATCAGATATATCATTGAACACCTACAAATGAAAGAATGATGCTGGGATGGTAAAGTTAAATGAAATGACCACAACCCCATTCAGATCCTGAATTGGTACCGTACGAGAATCGTCCATAAACCAAGGCCCACAGACAAATCTACAAAAGAGTATTAGAGACTACAAGTGACACAAATCAAATAATCTATCTCTACTGTAAAATTTTACCCTGCTCTCAGTTTCATAACAAAACATCATGGATTTTAAAGAGTCTCTTCAGTACATATCATTTTACATTTCTTTTTGTGTAGGTTTGTGTGTATTTGTTAGTATGCATAATAATTGTCACAGTTAACTAGTCACAGTAGACCCATGTGACCAATCAGATTACACTAGGAGACAGGCCTTAAAGAGTCCGACAAGATAACATAGGTAAAGCAACAACGTCGTAAATCCGACAATATGCATTCTTTGAAGATTGAATGGCATTTATGTAAAGTTCAGAACACGTATGACATCTAGGAAAATACATCTGCGAAGGTCAAGCCTGTTAAAGAAAAGTCCGGAGGCCAAGCAATAATTAGCAAGTCTCTTTTATCCAAAAACAGATATATTGACAAGTGTCCTGGCTGACAGTAAGTACCTGATACCACTTTACTTGAATAGAGATTGGTTCTGGGTTGCACAATTTGGCAAATAACCGAGCCAGGAGAAAGATGGAGTGACTTATGATAAGCTCAACGCCTTGTCAAAATCTAAAATCAATGTTTAAAGGCTGACTCACTCGTGCAACAGGTCTTTTATTTATTGAACACTCAAGAAATCAAGCATCTCAGAGGACCTTTCAGTCTGACAAAACATATCTATCCATTGCTCACATTTTATAAAATGCAACCAATGCCTGAGGTCGTTTACGATTGGTGGATGCAAGTATTCGCATCCAATCAGAAAGCTTACATCAAGCAGGGAATGAATGGTCTTGGAATGAATGAACGTGTCCGAGTCTAAGATTGTGACTGATGATTTCAGCAGGAGTTTATAGATTTTATACCTTCTTCCTCAACTTCAAATCCATGATGCATTTGGAACTTCAGCCCAAAACTTCATGATTAAATCCCTTGATCGAATCACTTTAGGCTTTTATTTATAGAGGCGATCTGTGGTAAACACCTCACACTCTCAGTTCCTGTACAGACAGGCAATAAGACTGGATGCTCATAAAGTGCAGTTCATTTTGTGCTGCCTATCAACCAAAAGTTGATGTGTGTCCTACCAGTGATTGTCCTCTGTGTTATGGGGACGGACCTGTTTGATTGTCAGGTGGAGATTGAGAGTTGAGAAAATCGGTCTGTTCTTCGGAATTCACAGAATGGAACTAAAATGAAGATTCGACCACAGTGTATAAATTTAAACCATTAAACAATAAACATTTACATGCCCAAGATGTCAAAGGAGAGAAGTAAATTAAATTATAAATGTTTCAACTCATGGTTGAACAAAATATAGGAAAACCTAAAAGAACCTCATATAGGATCCAACCAAACTTTCATTTGAGTTTGATGAATAAGATGTAGAGTAGTGACACAACAAGATCAACGCAGACTAACACAGAATAACATAAACAAAACATACTTGTTGCAAATTTTTTTTCTTTTCATATTTTCTGCTCATCTTCTATTCTTTTTTCACTTAATTGGGCACCAGACAGCTTTGGCCTTTTTCTCTCTTTGTAATCGACAATCAACAGGTTTCCCATTCCCCACACATCGTGTCACTCACAACCAGAAGTCAAGACTTAACCAATTCACCTCCACATTATAATTGCTTTTATTGACCATTTAATTAGCCATTTCACACTATTAAACAATTATCGGTCGTGTCAGGTGTCACTGACTTAGTTTAACCCCCTCTTAGTCTGCTTGATTTGGGAGAGGTGAACCGTCCGCTCGCTACCCCTCCACTTCTCTCCAGCTCTTGCAGCATTAGTGGCGACAAAGATACGATAGATTAACCCTGTAGTTAGAAACCCGTTATGCGGCGCAGATGATTTTCCCCCCAAGTGCTCCTGCCCCGTTTGCCCATGTTTAAAACTTCCACTGATGTTAACGGTTCTTTAAGTAGCCATTAAGACATAAAAGGTTCTTCAACGGTATCATAAAGGTACACATGAAATCATCTTATACTATCAGCAGGAAGATAAGAATTCCATTACCACAGTATTACTCTACCTGTGGAAGGTACATACTGTACTGTATTGACTGAATATGATCAAACAGGGTTGGAGTCTGTAAGAGTATGACACAACTGTGCACCGGTGAATGTCTCAGGGGATATCATAACTGACCCTTGAGTCTTTGTTAGACTGACTTCAACTCACACTGTACAAGCTTGCTGACAATTTTTTTGACTTTCGACAGATTGGACTGAGAATACAAGGACAATTACTGTCTTTCATTAGTTAAACCCTCAAAGTACAGTACATTCAACGGTAGAACCAACGACAAATTCTTTTTAAAGTTTTGACACTGAATCCCATTAAACCACAGCCGCTAACTATATCATGTTAATGCATATGTGAAATAGTGTTAGTGCATGCAGTTGTTTCACAAATCTAACTAGCACAAATCTTCAGGATGGTGTAGTAATGTTAACTAAATAATCATACATTTTGATAACACATTGAGTTCATAACAGATATATCCAAAGTGTTACTCAAAGGTGTGATTAGAAGGTGTACATAATGACACCATATGTTCTTGTAACGCAATGTAAATTAGAAATTTCAAAGCCTTATGTAATTTGTTGGTCATTAAAATTGTTACATTGAAAAAAGACTATTCTGTTGTGTTTTGTTGATTCAACAATCAAATTGTTTCTTAAACTAACACTAAAAAAGTGACAAAGATTATTTGATAACCTTGATGATCTATACGTTTAAAGTAAAATAGAAATGAAATTGTTGCCATCGTTTACTCAATCTTTTGACATATTAAACATTTATGACTTTCTTTTGCAAATCATTGAAGAATATATTTTGAAAAATGTTGGTAACTGAACAGCAGTGGAACAAATTCACTTCTATTATTAATCTAATACTTGCTGGAGTCCTGCACCTTTATTAACCATAATGTAAACATACAATAAACTAAACAAAAGACTGACCATAAATGCCTAATATTAGAGCAAACTCGAGCTGTCAAATTTTATACCTAAAGTGATCCAGCCTGAACGAAAACAACATTGCTAGTCATGCATTTGTTATTCATAGCACATGAAATTTGGATAAATAAAAAAGATACAATTTTGCATGTCCTTTTTTATCCCAGTAAAGTCATTAAAGCATAAAATGGTTTATAACTTCAATAGATTAGCATTAGCGCTGACACATTAACACACAAATAGAAATGTTTATTTTAATCATCTTTTATCTAGACATGAACTACTACATTCATAACATGACAGTGCCACGCTGACTGCCCTCTCTAATAACTACACTTCCTCCCACAGCCCACGCACATCTGGTAGAGGTAGGGGACCCGGCCTGCTCTTCCCAAACGAATGGAGGTTCAAACGGATTGCACCCTCATGTGACAACACCGCCTTCGATTTGCACGTGGTAGCTATTACTAATCATTTTATAATATTTTATGCAGTCACCTATCGCCCCCCAGGTCAGCTGGATAGTTCTTGGAGGAATTTGATATGCTCCTGTCATCTTTTCCGGAAGATGGCACCCCTCACGTGATACTCAAAGACTTCAACATTTATCTTGGAAAATCCTTAGCTGCTGACTTCGAAAACTTTCCCCACTACATGATACATGCTCCCACTAAGTCAAATCATTGGAAAGAACCAAATTTGATATCACAGCAATGCAAAAGATCCCAAGATTTACCTAGCCCCATCTCCAAATGACCATAACCCATTTACTTTCTTTGCCAAAGCTGTAACAAATTTAACTGACGGTTGGCCAAAAATGTCTTCAGTTTAACAAGGAGAAAACTGAGGTCAAAGCATTTGAATAACAAAGATGAAGTTTTCAAGGTGCAATCATACCTTAACTCTAGGGGTCAAACAACAAGAAAATCAAGTCAAGAACCTTGGGGTGATTCTGGATACAGACCTTGGTTTCAGTAGTCATATCACAGGAGTGACTAAATTAGCATACTATCATCTTGAAAACAATTAAAGAATAGTCAAGACTCAAACAAACTTCTCCATGCCTTTATAACAAGCATGGTGGATTATTGTTGTGGTCTCCTCACCGATCTTCCCAAAAAGACCATTAGACAGCTGCAGCTAATCCAAAACGCTGCTGCCAGAATTCTGACTAGAGCTTGAAAATCCTCACACTGGCTTCCATTACCATTTAGGATTGAGTTTAGAACTTCTACTACATTCTTCTTGTTTGTAAATCACTCAATGTTCTAGGACCTAAATACAGATATGCTCACTGATATAAACCTAACGCAGCTCTCAGATCATCAGGATCAAGTCAGTTGGAAATAACAAAGGTTCATACAAAACAAGGGGAATCCGTCTTTATCTATGATGCTGCCCACAGTACCAAGCAGCTTCCACAAGAGATCAGATAATTTAAAACATGAGCCACATTTAAATCCTGACTCAAAACTCATCTGTTCCACTGTGCCTTTATCACAAAAGCACTGTGCTTTGTCCAAATTGACTATGCTATATTGTATGTATTACATTTTTTATTTTAAGGTTAATTTACATTTTTAATCAAAGTTTAAATCATTAAAAAAATCCATGTTTTATTGTCAGGATTATTTTCTATTTCATTTTCCTCTTATGTAAAGCACTTGCCACTGTGTGCTATATAAATAAACCTACCATGCCTCCCCTTGGATTGACACTATATGGTGTGATGTGGTTAATGAGCAAATGCTACAATACTAGATAAGAAGAGAAAATGAATATAAATTGTTTGAATTGAGACTGGTCATACAAGCGGTTTTCATTAAAAGCACATAATATATCGCATGAACAATCAGTTCACATACCCAAGATCACCCCAACTGTGGACAATGTTATGCTAAAAATAGTATGAGTACGTCTACAGAAGGACTCCTATATAATATCTAAAGTGTCTAACTGCCACTGATTATATGTGCTTTCAACTGACGCAACTGACCGCTAACTTACAGCACACAATTACATATAAATAATGCATGAATGAATAAAACAGTGGTCTAGGATTTTAATAGAATTATTGCTTGAGAAGTGTTGTGGCAATTAGTTGAATACATTGCAAATGATCACAGTGGGAATGCAGATGAGAATAACGAAGACTTTGGCTAATTATATTTTAAACCCCTCACCTAAAGGGACCTTAAAACACCTTTCTCTGCCTTTCTGGGAAATGTCATGTGAATCAGTTGTGGCTGACGCAAATACTAAAATGTGTTTGTCAAAATAATTTTTATGAAAGGTTGCAGTTAATATTTCCGTATTTCATAAACTGTGACTACAGCCGCAAACCATATACATCCTTAAGAATAAGAGTGCTAAGCAATTTAGACTTTAAACTAGAAGGATTCTTTGTGGAACCAAAAAGAAAAGAAGTTTGTGGTTCATATTTTTAAAAGTGTAGTGTACTCTATGTTAAAACGATTCAACTTCTTTATTAAAACTAAGATGTGCTGATGGCTTATTCGTTTGAAAGTAGAATATAAACTTTAATATTTAGACAGTCTACAGTATTTAAAAGAAAGTTGATTTAAAGGTTCTTCAAAGTGTTGCCATAGAAGAACTTTTTGGTTCCGAATAATTCAGGTTCTTTCAATAATCATCTCTTTCATCATTATTTTAATCCAAAGAACCTTGATTCAACCTTGATTCTGTTTTTTACTTGTTAAAGCTTCTCTTTGAAACCTATTTTCAAAAAATAATTCTTCCATGGCCTCATGAAGGACCTGTATTTTTAAGAGTAACACTTGTCAGCAATTTATATTAGACAACAATTTCCAACAACCGTTGTCAGTATGTTTGATTCACCATTTTAATATTCACTTGAACTCTTGCAAAACCGCTAGGTACAGGAAATACACTTTAAAAGAACAATGGAGACAAAGGTCGCACATAAATAAAAGAAAAAATACAATACAACAAACGAATCCACAATATAAAATACACAAAACAAGACATCTAACCACCTGATAGGTTGTGTAAATGATGTCTTTACGCAAGTTTCAAATGTGTCTACCTGGCAGAGAGAGAGAGTTTTTTTCCCCCATGAAATACAATGTGTGCTGATGTAACGGGCAAAAACTTGTGCATAATGAAAGATGCCTTACTCTTTCCTGCTAATGAATGCTCATTCACAATATATGATGAAGCAAAGAAAAAAAACAAGCAAGCAAGCAGTTATGGTGTCAATTAAACTAAAGGTGCACAGAGGTAAGCTAAGATTTGTCCTTTTCAGCGCCTTCTGTTTAACAGTAAACAAGTATGTCTGCACCATTTGGAGAACCTTAGTGAGCTAATCATCAGCACTGAGCCTCACGTTACAATAGGGAAGTAAAATAAATCACTAAGACTGCTCAATTTATCTACTGCGGCAAGAAGCCAAATGAGAAGTCTAAGCCAGAATGCCCATCACCTGTCCTATATTGTCTATAAAGTATTGCACTGCTTTAAAGCCCATGAATTATTACACAAGCCAATGTTTCAGCTATGGTGGGACTTTTTGGGGCTCTCACGAGACATGTATTGATTTGTGACTTATTTAAAACCATAATGTGACAGCATAACAAACACAGACCCGAATACTGTTGCTGATTTGTCTACAAACAGTATATTATGACACACATAGGCCGGACTATTTACAGACTCTATGACATTTGGAGATCATATCGTAACGTGGACAAAGTATTTAGATGTTTGTAACGAGTGTCACAAGTCTTAATTTTGATGGTACCTAGCAGTGGTTAAAAAAATGGGTGAAAAAACAGCCACTGCAGGGCTTCAAATTGCAACGTTATTGGCTGCATATGCTACCAAAGTTTAACGACCTGAAAATATATTTCGGAGCATTTGTATGAGTTTTGATGTGACCGTGGGCCTGCTTTTCTACACACCAGATGGGCACAGAAGTGCTTGACCCTTTGGGCCGTCTCCCGCATGAAGGGTGCGTGTTTACAGATTCATGTTGCATTGAACAACAGCTGACTGTACCGCAAGTGTTGAAAGTACAAGTTCCTATCTGCAGTTTTAACCCTGTTAAATATTGTCAAAAATAGATGTGTTTCTCTGAAATATAAGAATACACCATAAAGTGTTGATATTGCTTTAACGGTTTCTTTATAAGCTATTGTGGGAGATGAGCGTTGAGTCAGTGGAGAAAGCATGACTGACAGCGTCATACAATCACTTTTACATATCTCATTTAAAGGTGGATGTTCCCACGCAGTTTCTGCCAATCTTATGTTCATCTTAAGAACATGGAGTTAACATTTCCACGAGACAGATACAGCTTTACGACGGTTACCAGAAAAAGTCGAGCTCCTGCGGGCGGACCGTGGGCAGTGTTTGTGATCAATCTCCTCATGAGGACTTCTCCTGGAATCTAGACGCGGAAGCTCGTGTTCTTCTGAGCTCTCTGATTGATGCGTGGGGTAGGGGATTTTACGGACAAATGGGCAATAAATAACTATTAAAGGAACATTCTGACAGGTAAAAGTTCCAGATTTAGAAAATGAGTTCCAGTGCTTGGGGAGCGTGTTTAAGTGGCATGCTACCACATCTTTAGCTTATAACAAGCAGGATGTTTGACTATTGTAGACTATTTTAATGGTAAAATTGTTACTATTTTTGTTCAAGTATTCACACAGGCCTTGTTGTTCTTAATTTTTGGGTGGTTGCCCCTTAACTTTAACTGGTGCTCCTTACACTTGTAAGGAGGTAGCATCAGTGCTATGCCAAGAATCTTGAAAACACCTTGTTTTTCTCAATTCTTATCACAAATATTAGGTCTACATTCATGTCTTAATCAGTCTGTAGTGAACTAGGAGACACTTATATTAATATTGTGTTGCGGAAAGTATTGCTGAAAGGCTCAAAATCTGATTCTTTTCAATCTAACATACTTCAATAGCACAAGATTTGCATATTTCAAATTCAATGTAACATATATTTTGTAAATGGTGCTCTATCACCAAAAATGAAAACACTTAACAACTTGTTTATACAACGAAGCAATTTGGGTTGAAACAATGAAGACCCAATTGATATCCATATTTTGATTGGTTTTATGAAGTCATCTGCAGCCATTCGCTCCTGATTTCGGAAGCGACACCTATTCAACAGGTCGGCTAACGTTTTAATATTTAATGAATGAGACGGCAGCAGACACTGAATAAATTAAAGCCTTTAATCATATGCAATATTGATGGCATGGTCAACATGGAAAATGAGATTTCTGGGTCCCCTGATACCTTTGGATTACTGGCACAACTAAGCTGATGTTCTGTATGTTATGCATTGAAAGTCGGGGCACATGGGGTCCGCCGCACATTGCATGCGCTCTCCCAGGGGTAAAATCTGAATGCAGCAGAAAACAAGGAATACCCCATTTGCAACCAAAAAGAGTTGCCTGAACATCAGTATCGCACCACCGCTAAATACACAATGAAAAATCAAATATCATCCATGATCCAGAGAGAAAGGTTAACGTAATAAAAAATCAAGCCATTAGCTTTGGATTACATCATAGAGAGCAATAAATGGTCGGGTAGTAGTAACCTGATCTTAGCAGGGCAATCTGTTGTATTTTGCCGAATGTGAGTTTTCCCCCTTCGCGCATTTATGTCCAGACACTAACTGTGATTCTGTACAAAAGCCCTTACCAACAAGTGATTATTTTTCTCTCTCTTAGCCTCAGTGTTCATCCCTGTCTTTATTGGTCCGTTAAATAATTCATCGCCACAGCTCGTCCAATGTGTGGGACTGTATATGTGCCCCACGCATATTGAACTTGATCGCGAATCCCTGCGGAAATGTTCTTGTTTGGGATTTCAAAGGGACGTTCATTAGACCCAAACGAGACATTTCCCATCAATTCGAAGTCCTGCGTTACATAATGATGTCAGAGGAACGATTGCTAGCCAAGGGCCTGGCTTGTGCCAGTGCAGAGAGTCTGAGAATCACTAGTAGGGCTGAATGAATTTCATGATTCAACCAGGGAACTTCAGCACAGACTGTGTGGTTCAAAGGTCGATCACTCCTCGGCAGATCTGACTTGCTCAAGGCTATTAACACAAAAACACGCCTCCTTTGAGATTTTTGTGAATATCCTGGTGCACAAAATACAAAACAACCAGCTGCACATAACTCAGCATGTCAAAGAACCAAGCAAAAAGGACTAGGCAGTTGATAAGGATTTCAGTGTTGTTTAAAAGGGAATGTAAGATGGTGAAACCGTGCAACAGTCATGTTCTTGATATTATTCTTCAAATTAGCATGTATCCAATTTTTTTAAATAAATTGTTATACTTTATTATTTAATTTCTATAAACAACTATAATCAGCTGGTGATTAATATTAGATATTTGATAACATGATATTTGCACTCCAGAATATATGTACATGAACCACAGCAGATGAAATCCAAAAATACAGCGAATGAAGTGTGACAAAGGGTTGAAAGATAGCATCAGCATGCATAAAAACCCATCTCCTATTATAATATCTCATAAAATATGCAGAAGTGTAATAATGTGACTCGAAACTAATTACGGAAGAACATCTCCAAAAAGCGTAAATTAAAATCCCTCAACTAATTTCTTTCCAGTACCTCAGCAATGATACAGACTGTCAGAGAGGAACTGTTGCTCAGAAAATATTGATTTGTTTACCTTATGCATACTTTTATGTACTTTTGATTTGTTAGGTCTATAAACTCAAAATAAAATCAAGTTATGAATATGACCAACAAACACAACACAATCCACTCCTTACAATGGAGATTAGCAATAAAGTTGAAACGAATCCATGGCTCATCTTTGGGTATCGCATATGCATATGACTCTCTGGAGGAGACTGTGAATATTATCTAGTGTGCATAGTTACCATAAAACAGTTATGAAGAACATTTCATATAACAGATTATCAAGGTAGCTCTCTTTACGAATGGTTTTGTAATCTGTGCACCTTTAGTCAACTCTGATATGTTTTCCCATTTTGTCAGCCACACAGCATTTTTTATATATTTTTAGTGAATGGTATTTAAATAATTCATTTTCAGTGCTATTTAGGGGGAAAATGCAGCCTGTTGTATTATGCATGATGAGTCTATATAGCATCCGATGTCCCAGGACATCTCATGAAACAACAGCGCCATACCAACTTACGGAGCTCAGCCACCCCACTTTGCCAGTCACCCTTGGGCAAAAAAATGCAAATCAGGGTCACAGGTCGGCAAAATTCCCCCAAACTCAACCAGTTCTAAGTTTCAAATGTATCTTGTACCCATACTGATTTATAAAACACTGAAGAGGGACTGCAAGATATTAAGAAAATATGCAATATTGCTGTTGAGTGTTGTGATTAATGATAAGTCTTATGATATTACATTTACAAAGAGATATGCTTTTTATTAAGTATTTTTAGAATTATTTTTCTATGTAACGACCATGCTTAACTAATCAGGTATTCCAGGGCTATAGACAATCATATAAGGGATATGTATAAAAGACATGTTTTATACATTGAATAAATCAATACAATTGAATAAAGATCTCTTTTTATTATTACGTTCATGATTTTTATTGTTTGTACATAAACTCTCCTTCTAGACTTGCGATAGTAGAAGCAAATCTTTAACAACTTAAACAACAATTAACGTATGCTTCTTTATTTGTTGTAAATGACACATATAAGAGAACGCAAATCCATTAATATCAGTACATTTTTGGGACATGTCATATGATTTTAAAGCACATAATAAACACAGATCTTTATTAAGCTGTGATGATCTACTGTGACAAAGATTATCTGTCAAGTTTAAGCAATGTTTTAAAATCATTTTTAAAAATAAAGAAAGACAAATGAATGGATGAAGGAGGAGAGACAAAACGATGTTATTGGAAACGGGGCTTACTCAATTTTACATTTCAGGGCATTTTTTTTCTAGTACTCAAAGATTATATATTGACAATTCAAGAGTCACACTAATGCGACCACTAAGAAAAAAGTCACATCAGAAAAAAATAGAAGCAAAATGCAACCGTTGGACAAAATCCAGAGGCCTTGGGAAAGCAAGCTCCATCTGATTGGTCAAATCTGGACAACCTGTATGATATTTTAAAGAATGTTGGTCTTTTCTATGGTCACAAAACTGCTGAAATATTTCTCATAAATTCATTTGTGTTCAACAAAAGATTAAATAATTACAGCATCTTCAATTTATGCTGCTGAACTATAAACTAAACTTTATGAGATGTTTTAATTAAAATCCAAACATTTCTCATAATGAAACTCATTAGGAATTATGGCTGCTTGACAAAATTTGAAGCAAGTTACCAAATTTTCTTAAACAGTATGCAAGAAAACAGTGCAGTTACATGTTACATGCATAAAAGTAAAGTCAATTATTTACATTTAACAAAATGTTTCCCTTTTTTAGTGAACTCAACACCAACACTCAACACCAACTTTTTTTTAAAGATAGAAACCGACTTTGATGAAAAACATCATCATTAAATCTTTTAAAGGGCAAGTGACTCACAACAACATCTTTCTCACTTCAAATCAAAAAAGTTTCATCTTCTCTGTCATATCCTAGTTTTTAATAATGAATGACATTTCTGAGATTACCCTAAGCATAACACACTTAATAACAGATGTTACTATCAAAAATAAGTCACAATACCCTTAAAAAAATAAAACAAATAAGAACTTCAAAAGTTGTTCTGAAGCAATTTCCATGTCATAATCTTGACAATTTCAGACCCAACTTTAAAGCGGGGCATGATGTTGTTTCATGCATTATAAGATTGTTAAACATTTTGAGTTGTCATATTCAACGTGGTCCATTAGTTAAAAACTGAGGAATTTGCATGACTTAGTACTTCTGTTCTCAATGCACTTCCCCCATACAGCCAAAGGCTTCGGAGAGGCTCATTCAAATATTTAAATTATCCCCGTCACTAAATCACAAGTTATTTATTGGCCATTCGCTCGTGAAATTCCGCCAACGCACCATTCAGAGACCACGGAAGAGCACGAGCATCTCCTCTCGTTAAGAGGAGATTGGCCAAGAGCGCTGTTCAACTTTTTCCAGAAACAAGTGTAAAGCTCTACCTGTCTTCAGTTAAAGTAAGTAAACCAAAGATTTTTCTGATGTATGAAGAACATGAGGTACCCAAGATTATCCCCAGATTGACATAAACTGACTATGATACTTCCTACCTTTACAAAAATAAAAGTTTGTAACATCTGTTATTAAGTGTGTTATGCTTAGGGTATTCAAGATATGACAATATACAGTATGTGTAACACATGTGATAAAAAATACAGGTTTTTCACAATACTTAAACTTCACAAACCAGAAACAACAATACCTAGATCATGAAAAGTTGTCTCTGTTTATTATATTTCAATTTTCATGTGTCAATTACTGAGGAATAAGGACCATATGGATGCCTTAAAGGCTGCCCTAAATCTTTCACATGTATATACAGAATAGTTACTGTCTCTCGCCCCCTTACGCAATATATTTAGAACCTCATAGCTCACATGGTGACCATTAAAAGACCCAATTATCTCCTAGAACAAAACAGATTTCAATCAGGAACACATCTCAATATATCACTAATTGTTGCGTTCAATTTGTTATGTCAGCAGTGCCTCAGTAAAGAGAATCAATATATACATTGACACTAATGAGTAGTAATGTGATGTACAATGCACCCTAGAAGTCTCATTGAACATTCGCGTCCCTTCAGGGTGTCTTGCTTTCTTTAAGACTCTGAGAGCAGCCGTGCTCTGGCATGATCACAGCATTGAACAGCTCTCTCTCTCCTAAAATCTTTTAGCGTTTTAGTTTCAACTAATGAAAAGAAAATGAGTCACTGGGCGGTACAACAAACCCAAACGCAGGCACTAAACTTTCTTTAGAATTAAACTCTTCTTTTTAACCGGTTAAATGTATGCCTATGAGAAATCCTCTAACAAGACTTGATTGATGATGTCTCTTGTCTACTACGTAGGCATAGTGAGAAAAGGGAGTGTATACATCTCACGCAGAAGGTGTTAAGGGATAGCAAAGTCATTGACACTGCATACCGATGCCAAGAGAAGATAGCTGTAGAGGGGATAAAAACAGCTCTGATCCAAGAACATATGTTTTATGAATGTTAGAAAATACACACCAAAACTAAAATATCTAATTTAGCCACTATAGAATTATGAAAACCAGCTAGGCTACTGAGGTGAACCAACCTGAAGGCAGGTCGTGATGGCCATTATATCCTTTAAGCTTTCTTGATCACAAGTATGATACACCTCGATATTATTTGTATTTCATGTAGGAACACTTTGAGCTCTGTGTGGGTAGAGCCTTTAACAACATTATCCAGACACCGGCATTCCCACTCTTAAGTAATTCATCCTTGGCAGGACTTCAGGAAATTAGCATTTTAATATATTCTTAATGACTCACTTAAAGGTTATGTCTATCTGATGGCTTTAAAGAAACACACATTTGGACAGATCTCGGAAAGAATGACATAATCTCACTTTTTTCCAGTTGATAAATGGTTCATCTTCTAATATCTGTCATCTACAGCATTGCTTTATTAAAAACCCTCCCAACTTTCTAAAATTGGCCTTTCATTCTGCGAATCAAGTCTAAGCCAACAGAATTTCCATTTATACCTGCACACATTCTTATGCCATCTCGCACCCTTACCCATATGACTTACATCAAATATGAGACACTGACTGGGTCCTGAATTATTGCCTCTACCTGTAGCAGGAGAAGCTTTCATGTTCCTACAAATCAATTTCATTATAGTGAAATTATATTTTCGGCAATAATTTGGCCAGAATTACTGGAGTATGATTTCCAACTCAAGCCATCAGAATTAAGTTACATGAATTTTGAGGAATTACCATAACCAATTTCTTTATTATATAACTTATGACAATCATTTAAAATTAACATAAGACACTATATGACAGTATGTATGCTATAAAATACATCACCTGTGATAATGAAATTGCACTAGCTCTAGGATTGGGTTTCAAATTACATTTCCCAAAGGCTACAAAATATTGTTTTACTAGAGTAAAATAAAGTAAAAAAAAAACACTGCAAGTCTGTCACAGTGAAATCATGAACAATTAATACATGTTAATACATGTTTAAAAAATAAAACAGATTTTTTAAATTGAGGTTGAATAACGCCATCAACCTTCTGGATTTGAGGTGATATATAGATTTTTTTAACATATATAGAAAATTTTCTGAGCCATGTACGTTTGGAGGGGTATCATGCTGTTTCATGCATTATAAATGCTTTAAACTTTTATCAAGATGAGTTGGCATGTTCAACGTGGTCCATAAGTTAAAATCCGAGTTCGTCGCAAGATATAGTCTTTCTGTGCTCAATGCACACCCTCCGCACAATTTACTTATCTGCATAACGCTGTTTTCACCGTCACAAAAACCGCTGAGGACTTCCTTGTTCTATGAAGTCCCTCCTTCATTTTGACAGCAATTCTTGTGTTGTGATTAGACAGCAGTTTAGCACACGTTGCCTGGAAGGATCACGTCTCTTACCGTAACTTAGAGATTCATACACTCACTGTTATTGTTAACATCAGTTTAATGTTATCAATTTATTCGAAATCAGACTCGGAGAACAAAGAGGAAGATCCTCGATTAGAACCTGTGCAAGCAAGACTTTTGTTTACGCCTTAACATAGAACAATGATTCACGTGGCTAAACCAGCATGTGTTTAAACAGTAATCATTAGATATAATACACTTATAATTTAAAATGATCATTAAAACACAAAAAATCCATTGTGTCCGGTTGAGAGAATACACTTTTTGTCAGAGTTGACAAGTTAACAAAGCTAACAGCGTTTTCCTTTGTGCAATACGTTAAAACTGTTGAATGCACCAACTTAAATAATAAAATACACTTACTGGTTGTGGTCCATGAACAACACCCTCTCCAGACAAGAAGGCACTGCTCCATCTTTCAAGAAGTATCTTTGTGCAAATCTGCCTTTAAACTGATTGAGATTGAGAAAGCTGTCCTCAGTTAAATATGCTGCACATATTTTTGCATGTGGATCATAATTTTCTGGAAATGTGTCTTTAAGCCTAGTGTCCCTTGGAAGGCCAAACAAAGGTGATTGGATTCCAGGATGAAAATAACAAGCACACATGGCGACAAACACACTCTACAAACCCAACTCTTCCTCTTCTCCATGTGAGCGCACAAAACCACACACCCTTTTTTGTGTGTTCCCGTGGGTGGAGGCTAGTTAAAAAACTGCTCTAGTGATGTCATTAAAGAAGGAAGTAGTGAGATGTAGTCAAAACCGGCCAGTGCAGTCAGTGTAGGCGATTTCTATTGAATAAAATATCTCGCTTGGCATTGAACTTTGAGCTTTTAAATTTTAAAGATATTATTTATACTCTAACAACAACATTACACAGTTATTAAAGTTTGAAACATGGGATCACATAGAACATGACCTTTAAGAATCGATTACAGGATTATCTGAATCAATATAATTTCGTTAGATAAAAATCTTTTGAAATCCAGGAATTCATCTATTTTTCCCAATTTATGCATTAATAAATCTTATTAATAACACATTTGATAAAATACCAAATAAACACAATTCAATTAATTAAAAATGAACATAAAGAAATAAAACGATCTGCAAGTCGAATAGCGAAACCATTGAAGGTAAAAGCTGCTTAAAGGTGCTCATCGCCAAGGCATGATTGATGGTCTTGCACAATATAGTCATTTGATTTTTAAAAAGTCTCTAGTGGCATTTCAGTGCACAAAGAGTTGAAGAAGGAACATGCACTCAACCAATACAATAGCTTGGGATGACACAAGTCAAAAGGGCACTTTACCAGATAATGGCCACATCACCCGCCTCCCCTGATAAAATCAGAGCTTTGATGGTAGGGTTACGCGATTTGATGATGGGAAATCAGAACTCTGGCTATAAAAAATGTATGAGGGCATGTACAAGATGAAGTGCTTACTAAAGAAAGCTTTTTAAGAAAAATATGACACCTGCCCCAGTTGTCACCCCTAAAGTCCTGTAATATATTACAGTTTTTAGATGCATTACACCCTGAGGACATTTTCTATGCGGTGCCCTGAGACAACCTGTCTATTGCAGTGGCGAAGGTTAGCTGCTAAAATGAGTGGTACGGCCACAAAGTGTGTATTCTTGTCAGGTCTGACATAATGTATTGGGCAATAAAGGTCAGTAACACATAGTGTTGCATTGATTTTGTCTAATGCCACACGGCAACAACGTCTGTGTCATTGTCAACCCGCAATATAGGATCAATTCAACAAGCAAAATTCTTAGACTGAAGGCAACAGGCAAATATCAAAAGAAGCCCAATTTTAAAGGCGGAGGAACAAAAGCCATCTGTATCAATAACCATGGCCCTCTCTTTTTGGTCACAGCCACAGTTTCATAACGTCATGTCTGGCTCTGATCCACCTCTCACCTCATGACTAATCCAATGGGAATCCTTTTGCATGTGACATTTTACATCAGAGAAAACCTACACCCTCCCAAAACCCTCACTCCAACCTCTACCTCTCTCTCGGCTCTCTTTCTCTCACACCCACACATCCCAGCACAAACATCACGACTTGTAATATTATAGCTGAAGTGTAGTAGGAAAGCAAATATGAGCAAAGTGTTTTACACTGAATACTTCTTAATTTAAAAAAAAGATTTTTTTAAAGTTTTTACTGATGTCTGTTTGTTTATGGGATGTTTTTCATGTGCTTTAAGTTAAAATCCATGTGTAAATGTATGACCATTGGTGAGTATTTTTTCCATTTACTGTTGTTTTCCAAAGACAGAATGGGGTTTGAGACTTGGTTAGTGACATCCTGAACCAGTCTCGGAAACCAGTCTATTTATTCAGTGGTCCACACTGATGTCAGTATGTTTATTAATGAAAACATGGGTCAATTGTAAAATCATTTAGTGGCAGCAGGTGCTGCTTTCTGCCAGTACGTGTACAAAACGAGACAAAACAAGATGCACAGTTGTCAAAGGCGTTGCCATCGTGGAAACCAAAGTCTGCAGATGTTAAGATACCACGCATCTGTTAAATGTGCATCATGGGAAACAATATCCTGGTTTGTTTGGATACGTTTGTTTGTTTAATTGGATCACGTGTGTGAAAAATGGCAGAGAAAAGCTGTTGCACCAAGCCCAGTTCTCAGATTGGAATCATACAAATCATTCAAGTTCATGGATAATTTTACAAAAACAAACCCGATTTTTACTCTCAATTTCAGTTTCAGCTGCATCTAAAACTGCGGGGTGCAATCGAATGGAAGCGGGGCAAATTTGGATGTTAATTTTTTAGTATTTAATGTGTAATTTTGTTGGTGGAAGATTTGCAAGAATGGAAGCTTTACATAAATCTATGATACATATATTTTTCTGTACTGAGTTATGCGATACTTCAATACATTGTTATACTCCTAGTATTCATGCATTATTCACTGATAATTAAGTGCAACTATCACACATAAAACTGTTACAGGATCTGATCTACAGCCACATGTGTTCATTCTCAGGTGTGCATTCACACACAGTCTATGAGAAGGTATTTCTCAAAGGACCGCATTATCTGTGTTCTACCCAGTCCCTAAATAAATCCATGGATGGCCCTGTTTGTGGATGAAACATTCAGTATCTATGTTTTCTAGTATTCTCAATGTCTGACATTTCCAAAATCAATAATAGAGCGAGCTCTTTCTCGGCTGAAATCACCCGTACAGTCCCGACAGGCGGGCCAGAGATCTACAATGAGCAAATGCTGTTTTGCGTTAACACAACTAGATGATAAAGCTGTTGAGCAGATTGAAAATTCTTTGAGCCAAGTGACGAGAACCACAACGAGAACCGCCAAACTGCTCACCTCATGCTGAGCAAGTACAGCACCTGACTGCTGTGAATTTCCCAAAGCAACAAATGGACTATTTTTCCACTCAGTTAATCTTTATTTTGCTGTTATTTACAAATGTGCATTTGCTGACTGTCATTGCAGTTTCGAGCTATGTTCTGCAAGTTCAACAAATTATGATACAATGCAATCACCCTAAATAACATGTCAGGATTTTTTCCTTTCTCCACAATTCATATCTCCAAAGGACGACACCTTTCTGAAAAGATACCTTTTTTAACACGTGAAAACAGCAGATTGATAACAAGCGGAAAGATGTGGGGTGTACACAACAGAGCAGGTGCAGTCTGATCATTATCTCTGGGCAAAGGGGCTATAAATGTGCTTTAGACAAAATGACTCCATTAATCTTTTCTCTTCTCTTTCTGGGGAGGTCTTGACAGGACGTGGAGGCATGAAACCTGTTGAAGTCAGTACATTTGCCCTTGGAGAGTATCTTTGTTTCTGGTAGCAATAACCTGTTTCCAAGGAAACCGTGCAACACAAGCAGGGTAATAGAACGAGATTGGCACAAGGGTTATTATTCTGATGGAGCATTCCAGAGCGCACACATTCATCAGGTATTACACCTACAGTATGAATAACTATTATGCCTTCGCTTGTTAGACTCATCTAATATACTCTGGTCGATACCCTAGCCGTTCGATGTTAGAATCCATAGATATGATATTGCAAACACTTGTCAAGTGTAATACGGCTGTTTTTTCTATATCCTTAGGTACAGTATCACTTTTCTTTAGGACCCCAAAGAATCCCTAAGGTGAATTCCAACCTAGGTTATGTTTAAAGATGACACGTTTAAAAGCATGCAATTTTTCTTTTCCAATAATACAATTGGTTTCATTTAAAGGCAAGGCTTAAAACTTTATATTGAGACAACATTTTCCACTATTGGGGGATGACAAAAGATCAATGTTTCTTTAATGAACAGTATACATTTTGAAGCAATAACACTGAAAGTGTTCAATATCCTTATTATAGCTATCAGTATAAAGTATGTGCATATAAATGGTTTTAAAAGGAAGACATAAACAATACAGAGCATACCAATATTAAAAACCCAATAATCTGGTAAACATCTGCAAACAATAGAGAGTGTATTAAAAGAGATATATCATAAATAATAGACATTATTTCAGACAATATGCCAGAGAAACAAAGAAAACACATTATTTAGCTAAATTGAATTGTGACAGGAATACCAAGCTCAAACACTTGATGTACAAACATTGCCTTTAAAGGAATGGTGTAAACTGTTTCATACATAATAAGTGCGTTAGACTGTTAAACATATTGATTTGTCATGTTCATCATGGTCCATTTGTTAAAAATTGAGTTAAACCATGCTGTAATATTTCTGTGCTCAATACACTTCCCTCGTACAGCCAAAGACTTTGGAAAGGTTCTTTCAAATATTTAACCTATCACGTCGTAAGGTCATAAATTACTTATTGTCCAATTGGCAGTAAAAAATACCCCCCATGCACCAATAAGAGGGCAAGAAAACCACAGGCATCAGATGTACATTTCAGGAGAAGCCCTCGTAAGAAGATTTGTCGCAAGCATTGCCTGCCCGCAGCTATTTCCTGAAAATAGCTGTAAAGCTGTATCTGTCTTCTGTAAATGTGAGCAAACAAAAGACAATATATAAACAATGCGATTCTACATGACCGTTACTGAAGAATAACAGAACATGTGACACCTCTCCTTTAAATATGACCAAAGTACAGGATATGTAAAATTTTCACTTAATGGTAAGTTTAAAAACAATAAAATTTAATTAATCTACTTATAAAGAACTGTTATAGATTATGATTATTAATAATAATAACAAATAATGTGTATAATAATTATACATATAAAAAGTTATATTAACATCCAGCCAGACCAATTAACAAACACAAACTGGAAGATAAATTCTTCCCGTCCAATGAGACAAATGTCTATAATTTTAAAGATCTACAAAATCTTTTGTGGTTTTTTATACATTCTCATATCATAAAAAATGTGTATATGTCTCTTCCTCCAGTGGAACACACAAATGCTTTCAAGAAAATGCCAAAGGTTTGTGTCTATGCAAGTTAGTGAGGTGGTCAATGTTGTGTGGATATAAATTTTTTTTAAATATTTTTCTTTTGTTTTAGAAAAAAAGTGGGTTTAAATTGACATGAGGGTGAGTAATTTTAAAGAAAATTTGTGTTACACATATTTAACATTATATTTACTATAAATTATCAATAGCACGAAAAAGTTCAATGAAACTTAAATAATAAAATATAACATACTTTATTTATTTAATAACCACCATCTGAACAATTACATGTATACAATTTCCAACTATTAGATTTTTTGTAACAACCATTGGAGTACTTCATTATGTGTGATAAATGACTTGTCAAGATTCATAAACCGTAAATCTTAGTTTATTTCATAAATTAACAGATGGACAAAGTGCCCAGAAATGTTCCCATTTGTTTCATTTATCTTGAGAGCAATTATAAGAAATACTAGAATATTTAGCTTCATGTTAGTCCAGAATGTTCACCTTGCAGCACGGGCCTGCTGTCAGTAAAGAGCACAGGGACATGGCTGTGGGTATTGTGTGACTCACTCTTCTGAAACTTAGAGCCAAGGCTCAGGGCCATTGGCAGCATTGTGTTGGTGGAAAAAGTAATTGAAATATAGAGTAAAGCTTGCAACTGCCTGACTTGGCAGGAAGGCTGTTTGCCTTAACAGCACGCACATATAGTGATGTCTATTGCCCATTCTATTCTTTCTATTGCCCTTCCTGCACATACAGCACACAGAATATAGTTTTTAGTTGTACTTATTATACAAAATTCCCTTTTTTTTGGCAAAACTCAAGGAACTTTACCCAAATGTTTATAAAAATATTGCAAAATTAAATAATTCGTTTTTATGTCAGTTTGCAAACCAACATTTAAAAAGAAGTTCCTGCATTTGGGCCATCATATGAAATGTAACTTTATGTGAATTCCTTGCCTCCGATCCAAAATGTTCTATCTAAATATAACGCCTTATTGTAAAGAATCATTACTTAACTTTTGCATGCAATGTGACCTTTTAAAATCACTTAAACCGTTTCCATTCTACCTAATGTGTAGTATATTGGAGGATCAATTTACATCAATTAAATAAAGTACACATAATTATGTCTACAGAGGTGTGTGAAGACATTGCACAAAAAAATCATCATGTTTTTAAAACTTTAGAAGTTATTTCTTTTTATATACGTTTAGGATCTATTCCACGGAATGCACCGAGTTTTTACACTGGCCCTAACTGGACAAACTGCTCAACAAAGCATATTAAACAAATACGCTTCTCCTTCAGCAAAGAAGCCAAAACACAACAACATCTTTGTCCTGTGACAGCCTCCGAAGTGCTTCGAAAAGAAAGGGGATGGATGGAGGAACCCAATGCGTGAACTTTAAATGCCACATTTTCATGGGTTAGGCAAAATCAGCGTTTGTTAGATATGTTCATTATTCATCTACATCTTTACAATGTACTTCTCAAGCACTTTAATTACAACAGTTCCGTTTATTCTCCTTGAAAAATGAAATTGTGATTTGGTTGACATGATTAGTTGCATCTCTATGGAGAAATTATATATCGTTTCCATTAAGCTAAATAATAATTAGTCAGTTATGTGAGTATAGAATGATGTATGGGGAATAATTATTTTTGAAGAAAGATGGCGCACACAAACGCACACGTCCACACTCGCACACCCACAAATATAATATGAGAGGGAAAGAGAAAACTGTATGTAGTCGCCCACTTTAATCATGTCTTAAACAAGAGTTTCTGCTTCCTTTGAGAGTTATAATGACAATGGCCCTCGTATCAAGAAACTCGTGCCAAATACATTGTCTTTATTAACTTCCAAACACATAGTTCTCAGGGAAATACACAATCCAGACAAAAGAAAGAACCTTAAGAAAGCTCTCAATGTAAAATCATTACATTATCACCTCAACAAGCCTTTTGATTTGCAATGCCCACAAAAATAGAAAAATTATATAAAACAATGTCTGTACTTCTAATAAATCTGTGTTATACTCGTACATTCTCCATTTGTTGAGTATGGTGTAGTTTTATAATATATTTGTGATAAAAGTATTCTCTGAGAGTTTATAATACAGATTTATGCTGCAAAATTTATTTCGATAAAGATGGAATTGTTGTCTTTGGGCTTAAGGACCCCCTTTGACGTTTGTTGACTCCTCTAGTATTTTTTCTTTGGTCCTTTCATGTCTAAGTACTTGTTGTGTTACTCATACGGATGGATTTCAAGATAAGTTTTGTTTCACTTGGGAAACTGCAGGAGGCTGGCATCTTTCATGTTGTGACCCTGTGGGCATCCCATATCTCTACTGAAAGAAATTCCACAGTGTTTTTAATCTGAATAAAACATATTGTATGTGACCCTGTCTGTGAAAACAATGTGAAAAAAAAAATTTGATAAAAAAAAAGATTTAAGTTTGATTTCAAGTAATTATGTCACTATAAATTATATTTGATTTAATATTAGACATAATTCTACTTAATTAATATTAAAGATATTAATGTTATATTATTACAGATTTTCTTCACATTATGTAGGAGGAATTTATAACGGTAAAGCATAAAAATTGACCAAAAGTGAAAAATTTTTTTTCATGAATGACCCACTCTCTAGTTTTTCATCTGTATACATTTCTTTATTTGGTTGAAAACAGAGAAACATATTTGGATGAATACTTGTATCAGTAATAGTTCTTAGATCCAATGGATTACAAATAAAATGGTAGTCAAAAGTACCCCATCATTTCTTGCTATCCCACTTTCTTCAAAATAAATTTAGTGTTTAACAGAACAATAAAAATTAGAAAGTATTTTTCTACTAAAGTAGTCAATGTTTATAAATGTTTACATATTTTGACAAATTTAAAGATGAGCAAATGATGAATTTCTGGGTGAGCTATCCCTTAAAGTTGGGTTTTCACAAACACGGTTATATTTGTGTTACACAGTAAACTGGGCTTTAACCAACACATTCCTAAAACAAATCAAAATGAATCCTCCAGTCAAAAAGACTCGGCAGAGTAGAGCAGAGTAACAACAGAATTACAAGAACTGTATAGTGAGACTCTAAGGGTGGTGCCCAGTTTGGCAATGCGATTCTGGCTGACCTTGTCAGGAGGCTGGTGACTAATGTCTGACCTCATCGCAAACCCAGAGTAATCTGGCACAGCCCTGGTGGTGCTCCAAAAAGCAGCAGTATCATCACAAGCTTACAGAGAGGAATAGGCATTGCCTGGTGACACAAAAGGGAGACAAACATGCCCTCATCAGATGCGCAAAATCAATAGCTCAGAAAGACAATGTTGAACTCAGTTCTCAAAAACAAGCTGCATTAACGGAAACTCAAACTGAAAGACAGACAATCGACAAAGATACCTCAATTATGTATGAATAATTTATGTGTTTATGGAAAGTTCATCCCCCAAAAATCTTTATCACTTCGTTATTTCTTCAGAAAGTCAAAATGACTTATGAGATTTCAAGTGGTTTTGGTACATGCACTTCTGCATTTAATGCGTGTTGAGAACACATTGAGTACTTTCATGTTTTCTCTTTTCTATGAAGCAGATTTTTTAAGCATTGTGGATGACGAATAATGGAGGCTGCGAGGATGTTCTGAGTGTATTTTGGGTGCTGGATATTGCTATAAACCAAACACCGATACAATTTACAGAAAGAGAAAGCTGAACGCTACAAGATGAGCACAAAACAAGAATGATAAGATGGAGATCGAAGACATGAAAAGTGGCATGCATTCTGATGTTATTTACTGCTTCAACATCATATCCTGGAGATAAGCAAGTAAATTCATCTTTGCACAGGCTCTGCTTATCCCGCACACAAAAGTCTGATAAGGGGGGTAGATTCTAAAGTACACAGATAATACTCATTCCGTGCGAATAGGGCTTTAGTCATACTCAAGAATATGACAAATATGACATGCACAGCTTTCATCACCTAAATCCCTTTGTAGTGTATTATTGAAGGGCCCTGGGGAGCTGTCCATGGCACTGACACTCTCCGAATTTACTTTGTCTTCTCACGACCAGACTTATCTGTGATCATCTCGGAGACCTGCTCGAAAACTTTTCTCATGTGCAGTGAGACACTGAAGTCCTGTTATGAGCAGTGTGAGAATGAACCAGACCTCAACTCCCAGTCCTAATCTTCTGACAGCCAACTGACATCCTAAGCCACGGCTAAGACCCCCACTGCCGCCACACTGGTGGGCAGATATCAAAGCACCAGTCTCACATTCTGTTTCAAGTGCTAGTAATTAGCTATCACACCCCTCCCTTAAACCAACAATTTAGGACGAAAGACCTGTGACACTTTGACTAGTTTGTTGGCAAACATTTCAAGCTAATTAACATCATATTTAATTAAAAAGTACAAGTGAAGCCTTTCAGCTGGTGTTTGTTATTGCAGTCCTCCAGCAGAGAAACTTGATTAAGGTCGCTTAACATTTTCTGTAAAGTCACCGCGTGCATAAACACAGCCTTTGAGAAACATACAAATTAGGTTCGTGAATCTGATCAAGTTACAATGTCTTCATTGCTGTTATGCATCGGTGCACGTCCTGCTTGTTCTACGTGTCTGCCTTGTGACCCGGGTTGGGAGCAGCAGTCGTGAACACAATCTAATGAGGCGAGACCTATATTGTTAGGCAGGAACACAGTTTATACTACCATCCATGCCAGATTTCTAGCTCCGGAGCATTGATGAGCCCACACAATGGAATCAAGCCGCAAATATCCAGATACCTCACACGCAGCCGGGGCCAATAAATCACATTCAGCTACTTACATCTAGAGAGAATTCGAGAGGCCTGGGAGGAAGCGAGTCAGACTAAGTTGCAGCGGACATTTTTCACAATCTGACCTGTCACCAAGCTGAGCGCCTTTAAGGAAGATTAATTTGAGCAGGACAGGCCGTCTGACTTTAGTGGCATCCGTCTTGATAGGGCTGAGAGGGAGGGGAAGAAAAACTCTGACAGACATGCAATTTTGTTTGGCTGAAAGTGATCCGCTATATGTTATAGGACAATATAATGTCTGTTTGCAAGTATGAGGCATGTCATTGTGGCCAAAAGTATTCAAAGTTCTTTTGACACAATGATTTCAAAAGGCAGAGTGTCATGAGTGCTAACAAGTCTTTGGAGTGTTTTAAAACCATGTTCAGCACGTAGAGCAAAATGTGCTAATTATTTACAGTGCAAAAAAACACCTGCTACACATTTTTCACACATTTTGTTCACATAAATAGTATCAAAAAGCAAACGTGACCATGGCACTAGCTACAATTGTTATAGTTGTTTAATATGCACAAACTTGACAAGTTATGTCATCTCTAAATTAGTGAAGGGAAAACAGTCAATTTGTTTTCTGCACAAGGCTGGCTTTCGCTGTACTTTACTCATAAGCTGTGCATAAATCGCATAAATCGTAATACATCGCTATGTGTATGTACATAGTGGATGAAAAAAAATTGGATCAGACAGAACCACAAAACGTGATAACACCCATGGGCAAACATTTGTATTTAGACAGTAGATCAATAAAAAACCAGGAGTGTATTTGTTTGAGTATTGATTTTAAATATCAACTGCATTTCTGATAAAGTGCCTGGTGAACTTCTTAAGACGATGAAACACCAATGCACATTTTATAAGAGTACGCACAAATGTTTAATATAAATTTTTTTAAAATGATTCATTAATAAAAAACTGCTGTTAATATATATGATATGGCCGTGTGGAAGACAGCTCAGATGAGAGGCTGCCTTTCAGATTAATCCCTCACCTCTCACGTGCAGTGAGTGAAAACTAATGTATAAAACATTCTGCATGTACCATAGTTATATAAATAATACATTGGGTTTCAGAAAAACACAGGCAAGACAAAGAACTAACAGTGTGGTGAAAACGCTGAGAGGTCTGTTAAAGGTCAGTGGCTAAGACCAGCCCCAGTCTCCATTGAGAACTGTGGCAAGCTGAGGAGTATTCAAGGCATACTAAACAAGCTTTGACCTCATGCAGTGTGGCTTGTGACATATATAGGGATTGAATCAGATCAATACACAATGAGGTACTACGTGGATCCGAAACTGAAGCAGGGATAAAAAGCAAGTACGATTGAATATATAGCATCTGTACATACATACACACTCTATAGTATAGTCAAGACACAGATGGTGGATGTTCATTTTTTAGATATGATGTCTAGAAATGTTTAAAATGGCTTTGGAAAATGTGTTTAAGTTTCAGCCAGCCGATGAGTCATCTAGAGGAAACCCGTGTATTCAATCCAATCCAATAGAAGACTCAAAACTGAATTGAAATGAGCTGTGTTGCCGTCTTCAAGAAGCAAAGAAAAAAATGAAGGTGATTGAAAATACTGAGTGAGTCACAGATCATCTACATTTTATTTTTTATTCAGAGCATGAATTCTGGCTGTCACCTCTTAATTCTTGAATCCTCCAAAGAACTTTAAGCATTTCCCTGTCTTTAAAACCTCTAGACATCAGTTTAGAATTTCTATCCAAAGATTTTAGGGGATAACAAACTCAATAATCTCCCTATTACAAAACTTTTACAATAAAAACAAGTCATTATGTTACAGATTGTTTAAGTAATGTCGATTTCCAGAATAAAGTTGAATCGCCACATCGGGGCCCGATGTTGAGACCTCTCGACCAGCTGAATACTTAATATAGAAATTAATAAACTATAACTTATTGCAATAAAATGAGTTCCAGAACAACTCATCAATGTTACAGTCACTAAAATATATGGTTTTGTTTAAAGCTGTATCTAGGTATTTAATCTTACCACGATGCCATCAGAGGATGATTCTAGCACAACTGGACATCCAGGGCTTAGTTCGGAGACATTTATGTGTATATTTGAATGAACATTTTTGTGAAACAATGCTTTGAAAAAGCTTGCGATGCCACTTTCAAAGTGTTAGGATGTTTGGGCTGTTGTTGGGTTTACTGATAAGCAATCTTAAGCCATTCTGGCAATGAAGACTAGGTGGTTCTGGCAAATCATAAAAACATTTTTAAGACTGATAAGACTAGAAGGAGAGTGTATTACAACACACGTGCACACGACTGCAATGCGCTCTATATGAGCATGCTATCTGGATGTCTACATTTAAAGAGAAGGTATTGTAAACTACATGCAGTTTGCAACATGCTTTGTGAAAATTAATTAGACCATTTTTGGTGATAAAACTATTATTAATTGTATTGTTGGAGTCCTCAACTAAACATAAAATACAATAAATCTTCAAAGAACTTAAAGTTATTATATTTCCTAATATCTGTCAAAACACTCCATGTTAGTTTCTGAATTTTTAAGGCCTGAACTTTTATTTGATAACTTCACAGGTCGTTCAGGTACTAAGGCAAATACAGGGAAAGGAAAATGAGGTTTAGAAGTCTATAAAGTTGTATAGTGAAAAATCAAAGTTTAAGGCTTGGAAAAAAAATTCGTCTTTTTTATTACATAAAAGGTTTGTGATTCAGCACACCCCTAGTGTTCCCACTGTCTGGCATATTTTAAAACATTAAAATGAATATACCTTAATGAGAACGTACCAAAAAACTTTAAACTTAGAAAGTATTCACACTAGGCCCCACTAACTGCCCACAGTCCCTGCGGTACCATCGCCTTTTTAAAGTAAAGTCAAATGTCAGAGACCCTAATTAGGGCTCACAATCGTTCCATTGTACTAATTGGTGGAAAGACCACTGACACCTGATCTCCTGCAGCAGGGCTGTCATGGGCAGCTTATGGTAGGATGGGATAAACATTGCAGGGTGCATGCATCATTTCTTAAAGAGCCAAACCATATAAAGACACTGATTATTAGAAAACAGTCAAAACAAACAATTAAACAGTTTGAGCCGACTATTACAGAAAATATTAAACAATCTACATATCTGATACCAATTGGATCAATTAAGATAATGGTGGATATGCATCACATTTGTTTATAGATGGTGGATGCAAAACGGATGTACTGCAGAGGTTTCAACCTTTCATCCAACATACCGTTTCAGTTTCGCCTAGACCACCGGGCCACAAAACGGAATGTTTATTTTGTTTTGGTTAACAAGACGGCGCTCCGCCTGATCACAGCATGCATTACAGAGCAGTCATGAGTTTCAGCCTGACACCCCTGCCAATTACGTGTGTTAGATGACTTTAATATCATCGTTTTATTAGAGAGATGTAATTTGTGGTATGGATCTACAGTCAATGTAATAGAACTTCTGCCTTCTAGGTCTGTTCTGTGCTAGAAAATAAAGCAGTTGTATTAATCTCTCTTACAACATTAGGCGGATATCGGCAAATGTGGGTTGGATTTTTTTTATTTATTTTGAATTTTATTTACTTGGTATTCCTGCAAGTCTGTTATCACTACCCAGTTGGAATATGTGTGCAGTACATTAAAGAGAAGGAAATGGGATATGTAAGTAGAATGACAGTTGTTGAGACACAGAAATCTATTTTCGTCTCCTTATCTTGTCTCAAATATAGAAAATCTCACTAGAAATACTTAACTTCTGATTTCCACACACTTTTGCTGTCTTAAAGAGCAACCCACTCTCACACCTCTGACAATCCGTCTACAGAGAAGCCAGAGTCACTTTTAATGGTGAGTCACAGTTTACGGAAGAACATGGTCCATGCTGACAATTATCTCTCTAAGTAACAGAACCAAATGACAGACACAATATATATACCAATACAGAGATACATTTTGACTTGGAGCAGGCTGCTTCGATATATGCTGAATAAATACATTGGGTTGCCTTTATGAAAATTTGCCAGCAGTGATTGGCAAACAGTGGTGTTAGGTTTTATTTCTCATGCAATTGGCAGCCTTCGGTGAAAAGGTTTTCAAGTTACTTGAGTGAAGAAAAGTCGATTTTGCTCTCAAGTCAATGTTCAGATTGCTGGGCGGATGCTAATTTACGGATCTTTTCCTCTGCTTAGGTCAGGAAAAACGACTGGTCTCAGAATAGTACTGTCAGGATAAGTCTTGAGTTGCTCGTGTGCTATTTTAGGACCTGGCATGAAGCTGGTAGGAGTGGTGACTAAAGATATATTAATCAATAGTCCCGTCTGTTTTCCAAAGTACTTATGAGGTCTGCATTGCATTGGATTGAACGAGTTGAACAATTAAAGCTTTGTATGATAATCCTGACCAACTGGATTTGAGCAATGAGATTGATGTGTTAAAAATGTGCACGACATGATGCAAACATCTGTCCCAAACACATTTAATGAAAAAGGAAATCTTGGTTGCCCTTTATTACAGGATGGGAACATTCAGCTTACATTGACAACTAAATACATGTAACATGCCTAAAATAGGTTTGCGCTCAGGGTTTGTACATAGTAATTGCAAAATCTAGCTCTGAGATCATAAATGTGTGCAGATATTTGAAAATATTTTCTCAACTTCAGTATAAAAAAGAGCTGTTTGAATTACATTAAATTGCGTTAAATTTCAAAAGGAATTATGTTGACAAAACGTGATTTATTTATTTGGAACTTATGTACATGATTAAATAAAGTAATCCCGACCACTCTTTTTCAGTGAAAGGATGCACCAATGGAACTTTTCTGCACAGCTATAATACCAGAATATGTTTTTTCTGAGCAACACATAATTGCAATTATTTTGTATATTGCATACATTATATAATGCTTATAAGCACCCAAAATGATGCATGGGATTCTTTACAATCATGCGTGTTTTGACTGTCAACTAACACATTTGCAGAATAAATGGATATTGATTGATGACATAACCAGCGCAGAGAGTTTTTGACTATTATTATTATCATATTGGTTTGTTCCTTGCATAAAGCAAGGTGGATAAAACTTTTACAATGGATTAGTTCCTTGTCAAGCTTGTCAGTAACAGCCACATGTAACACACCGGATTGCATCAGTCTGATACTCAATCCAACAAAAAAGGTCCATATGGACTCCTATCCAGAGTATCGGATTGTTGCATCCCTATATCAAACATAAGGAAACACGTCAAAATGACATTTTAGGTGGTCCTCGCCAGTGCAGTTTCACATCAAACAGCTTTGTGTGTGGGTGGGGTCTAGGGAATGAAAAAAATCAAATTAGACGTCCTCACTAATTTAGAAAAGCAAACCTGTTGGTGTGTGTACAAATCTGCCTTTGTTATCTAACGTAACAGCAGCTGACAGCTTTTCTCTCATACGCATCTCTCGGGGTTTTCAAAGGCCTTGTTGAGTGATTGGGGCTGCTGTTAAAGTGTATCATGGTCTTCCTGCTGTACCATCAGAGGACAGAGTGATAGATGTAATACAAATACCTCTTTCCTTCTGAGATTATTCCTACATCTTTTACAGAGAAGAGAATAGGAATCATGAAAACAAGAAAGAAGCTCACAGAATGCATACATAACAGTGCTGTAAAAGAACATGCATTCGTGCTCTGTGTTCTAAGGAGGCGCCTATGTATTCATGGAGAGTGAGAGAGGAGGGAGAAAGTTGTATCAGTGTGGGAAATTCAACTCAGGGTATTGGCCAGAGAATTATTTGAAATGCATCAGCCACACCTCCCAAAGTGATTGATAGCCCAGAAGCTTCTACTTAAAGAATGTTGAGTTCTTCATGGGCGTAAAAGAGCAGCTCTTATTTCACAGGGAAGAACAAACTATAAATGATTCTGCTGAAAGCAAGAAAGCAAGAAAAAAATCTGTTGATGATGACATTTTCTATTAAAAAAATATTACAAAAGCACTTTCAGACTTAAGAATGATAACTTACAACAGCAAAAAAAAAAGTGAAAGTGAAACTGTGAGCTGACACAGTTGTGCAGAGTTCATTTCAGCCCACACCTTCACTTGTATATCCAAATGCTGATGTACGGGTATGACTATTTGATTGGTTTGCGGTTTATGATGTCATTAACGGAGACAGCATATTGAGAAAACACTCAGCAATGGTTTAAAATTTTGGGGGCATCTTAAAACATTTTCACAACAAGGGGGGGTGAACGGTTTAAACTTTTTTTATTATGCATTTGGATTGTTGTGACCTGAATTCTGAGCCACACTATAGAGTAAAGTGAACACAAAGGTCAAGGGCGCAGTCACTGCTCTGCTATAAGCCTGATGCATGCTGGGATGGCTTGTGGTGCACGTTATCCAATCAGTCTCGCACATCAAAGCATAAACACCAGTAACTGCTCATTATCATCTTCTAAGTACTGAAACCTTTAATGACTATGTACACCGAGCTATGAGGATGTTAAAGTGTTCTGGTTAAATGTCAGAAATGCGTATCTGTGTTCCAACAATCTTTGCTTTATTGGAGGAGGTTGTAGCTGATTTTGCCTTTAATATCAATTAGCCAACAAATCACTTCACTACTGGGACCCAGTATCAGGGCAAACAGTGATTTAACTGTCCCTCCACTGAGCTTTAGTAAAAAAAAAGGATTGAATGAGGCCTTTCTAAATGCACTCTCAAGGCTAAATATTCAACTGCATTTGGACATGTTAGATGCATTACAATAACACTTCTACAAATGTGCCTTCCCAGTGAGCACTTAAAAAGCTGGTAGAAATCGATTGAGTTTCTTATACCAAGCAGTCATCTGTTGAGCTGGATGGCTCTCATGTGCAGAGATGGAAAGATTGCATTAAACACAACTCTTGAGTAGTAAAAACCCTGGATTAAAATACAACATTTTAAAAGAACGCCATTCACATTTAAACCTTGTCTATGTTGGTTAGGGAGAAATAATTGTGTTTGCACTGGCTGACTACCTAAGAAATGACCACCCAGGGACTTGTTTCATTGGAACTCTGTTTTCGAATTCCCTTAAACGCTCAACCACATTTTGAGAATAGAGAAAAATGTATCAAATATTTGTAAACTTTTCTTATCCAGATGATTCAAGGAAAGTTTGTTAATTAAGAATTCCCGCTTTTCTTTTGGAAACAGCTATGCAACAGCTTGTTATAAATTCTTTTAAATTCCCAGAATAGAAACCCCATTGATAATAAATGTAAAGATCACAGTGTAATAATTAGCACAAATAATTTACAGAACGGAAATTAAAAGCTTGTAATGTCAAAATTAGCGCTCTTATTGTTTTGTCATTCATTCGATTTTTTTCTACCCGCCTAGGCCTGTGACGTCACATTAAGTGAGTCACTCAGACAACTTCACACAGAGCACGAACTATCTCTGATACCCTGTTTCATATTTTCTAACTTATAAAAGCTGTCAATGTGCTATCAAAGAGATGGTAATCAGAACTTCTGTTTACGTCCTTTGCACATCAAGTCTTTTGAATATGGAAAAACAAAAAGCAATTACACCATTCCCATATAAATCAGCTGTGCACATGCCAATTGTTTATTTGCAAAAACTATTTCATTGTGTTTGTTAGCTGTAATTTTTGTTATAATTACTTAATTAAATTTTTAAATGGCTTGAAATTAATAGAAATGCACGTAAAAAAACATTTATTTTTATTAAAAACATAATTACAAATCATTTAATGAAACGCAATCCAGTTAAAACCTCCTGTGGTTAATTTAATTTTATGCTTTTTATATGCTCATTAAAGTCCAGGTTAAATGAATCAGACTTTCTTTCTAAATGAATTATAAATATTATACACATATGGCTGAAACACATTCCAAAGACATAGATCATACTGGATTGTGTTGGTAAACCATTAAATAGCCTTTCACCAGTTTTTCAGTGTTCAGGATACAGAAAAATATGTAAATATATAATTAATAATTAATAATAAATTATTAATATAATTTCTTACAACACTGATGTAAAAGTATAAAGAGGCATATTGCATAATGGGGTGATCAGGTAAGTGAGGAAGGTGTAAATGTAGCTCACTAATCATTAAAACATTTCTGAAGTGTAATTGTTTGTCATTGATAAAATCATTGTCCCTAATTAATATTAGTGTACACCTTTGGACACCTTTATAGCCTTTGGAATAAATAATGGTTACATAGTGATGTCTGTTTCGACAGATGTATTACTCTCATCACTAAGACTACCCGGACGAACTTAATGATTTTCATTTTTTTTATTTAATAATGTTTATCCAACAGATGTGTAGGGCATCATCATTACAACCAGCTGCAGCTGCGGACAATATTCAAGCAAAGTCTGCCCACATATTCACTTTACACAACATGTCTCTATCAGACTGACCATGAAAATCCCAAAGACCAGCATCTGCTGCAGTCTGTCAGCCAAGAACAGGTATTCAGATCTCATCTATTGAGCACACACTGTGAATGCCATCTGTAGAGAGTCAGTCTCGCACAATCTGCGGCCTTGATGTGTGCTGTATCCAAAGAACAACTACAAAAGAAGCAGTTTTTTAAAAACTATTCAATGCTTCCCAGAAGCCAATAATTTTATTGCTTTAGGATATTAATGTCAAATCTACCTAACTAAAACTCTGAAAGACCAAGGGATAAAGGGATATTTAAGCTTGTAACATATGCATAAATTGTTACTTCACATCACTGTAGAAATTTTCAGTTTGGGGCGGATTCAAAAATCAGTCCTTGAGTTTAGACCTTGTTTAGTCAGCCTCTAAGCTCTGGAACCATTTCATCAAAACTCAGCCAACCCTCCCCACACAATCACACAAATAGATAACCCAACCACCACCAGATCCATCAAGCTCAACCGTTTTCCCTTTTGCCTAATGAATAATAGCACAGATCTCTGTCAACACATGCGTCATGTCATTTCCCTCAGTCTGAAAAGCTCAATCTCAAAGCTTGGAGTAAGACAAGAATATGCTTTAAAACAAACCCATTAGTTTTGTCCTGCTAACACTCTTGTGACCAAGGAGGTCTATAAAACCTGTTGGCATTCCCATTTATCTAAATGGCAGTTTCTTTTCTGCCACAGCACCCCAGGAAGTATGCAATCTAAATTCTGCCAACCACTTAATTCCTTCCACAGGTTTTTAACATTTATGCATTCGGTGCACACTTCTGTATAGAGACTTGCATTTGGGTTTTAAAGTTTAGCTACAAAAATATATCTTGCTTTGTGGATAGTCACCCTTGAGATGCATTACAATGAATTGATTTCTATCAGCAAGCTCCCAATTCGATTTAATTTCCAAATTGATATAATGCATATACATTTAATAAAATTTTTAAAGATATTTCTAAAAAAGTACTTCATATACTGTACGATAATGAAAGAATAGCCATTCATATTATAAAAACGTTACTCTGTAGCATATGGGCAATTCCAGGGTCATGGATGTTACATTTTGCACTATGAAGGTTACGTAAAGGGCTTTTAGAATATAATTATTACCAGTAAACTGAACCAACTTTATTTTACAAAGCCCTTGATAATAGTGTTTAAACATCAGGAAAAAAATCAGTCAATGCACAAGTTTATACTTTAGAAAAGCCAAATAAACCTGTGTTAAAATATAAGTAGACCATTTTAGGATAAAACAAACTTCTAAAGATTTATGAATTAAAATACACAAACCGGAAGGTAAGCAAGGGATCATTATAAAAAATAAATAACTAGTAACTTTACTTAAATAGTTATGTGCCCGTTTATGAGCAAAATGTTATGGATGTGATAATCCTGAAAGTAGCCATCAATGATCTGTGATCATCAACACATTTAACTGACTTTAAATCTCATATACTGCTGTAAAACTGTATTAATTTACATTCGGTTATTTTTACAAAAGGACTGGCTCTTGCTATTAAAAACCACATTCCTTCAAAGTCTGAGCTGAGTCGTCCAGCCAGGATGCCAGTAGTGTGGAATATAAATGGAAAAGCACCAGTAGGATGAGTCACGCTGAACCCTCCTGAGCTCCTGACTTTGTGGTGCTATATTAGCCCAGAGCTTCCAGCCACCACATCCTCTCATCTCCACCGCTCGCTTTGTCTGTCGTTTCCTTCTGAACCGCCTGCTGTTTCATTTGTGGCCCACCAATGCTTTGTCACAAAATAAGAGATGGCGGTATAAAAATAAAATTCATGGGGTGGTGGAGGAAGTTGTGAAGGGAAGTGAAGAGTAGAATGGTGAAAGATGCTGTACTCGCTTACAGGCAGCTGTGCAGCTTTTTCAGAAAATGTTCCGGAAAGTGTCTTATATATTGCTTGCACAGGGAGTCCTACAGGTCAAGAGCTTATTTTTATCATCTCGTATCTATTCTAAACCTATGAGAGACTATTCTATATTCAGTGTGATGACTTATTAATGACAACTATTAGTTACTTTTATTCATATTAGTGTCCCAGATATGAAATGAATGGGGATCTTGTTCAAAGGCAAACTATGGGGAAAATTCACACACTTTATATCTCAAGGATCTCAAGGGGAAGCAAGAGTACGGACTGAATTAACAGTGCTCCAGGGGTGTAACTAGACACATTAAACATCAACAGACAAGCACACCCCAAGCAGGTGAAATAAATTACTTTAGGATCAAAAACAAGGACAGAGGACAGTTTGTAAACTCATGATGGCAAATACTGGGTTCGTGTATTTTTTTAAACGTTTGTTTTCCCCCTGTCGAATCATTAAACCTAAACAAATGAAACATCATGGCAGTGACAGTTTTATATATAAAACATTAAATTCAAAAAAGAACATCATCACTTGCCCAGAGAATTATTGAGAGCAATTATTGGGGCACTATTTAAAGGGCCCTCGCCACAGTGTAACAAGTACTGAGAAATAATTAGTAATTACATGTACTTTCTAAAGGGTAAGGGTGTGGTTTAGGATTATTTACATGTAATTAGGCGAAATTCTGAATACTATTGTATACATGCAACATGTAACAAGAGCTTTGTCAAATAAAGCATTATCAAAGATCTTTATCATAAAATCTTGAATTGCATTTTCTGCAATATTTTTTTGATCAACTGTCAAATAAAATATTTTTTGAATAACATTACCACATATTAGGATGAATTGCAAACTAACCCTGCAACAGAGTTTACATAAACAATCCATATTTTGTGAAAAGACACAAAATGCCAAAGAAGGAACGCTAATGGATTTTAAACTCAGTGTCAGTGCACTTTCAAGGAAAATCCTTCCATCTCCTTCAATCTCTTAAGCCTACACATCATTCCTCCGCAGACTTTTTAATAACAGTATCATTTGCTCTCTCACCCAATTGCTTTCTGCATATTTTCCTAAGGTTCAAATATATAACACACAATTCACACCAAAGTCTCAAAAAGGCTGTGTTAACATGCTGTTATTTCACTCGCAGGTAGTTCATACTCTACACCAAAAATATATTCAAGATCCGACAAATGATAGACAGGTGTCACTCGCAAAAAATGCTGTTAAATAGTGCATGGTGCTCAGCGCTTCCTGTTTGTTTCTGTTATAAGAGGGGGGTTGGGGTCCATTACAGGTGAGGAAATAGAGGTGTGAATATCTGGTGGTAAGTGTGACCTGTCTTCCTGTTCTGGCTCTCTGAGTCCTTCCAGGACCTGCTGGGACACTAAAGTCACACCACTTATCCCCTTCTGCCTCTCTGGCACTGGTGGGCTGGTCCTACGGTGTTAATGGTTGATCACTGGCTTCAGGCTGTCATTCAGCTGCACTACTGAATTTGTCTCTTTACCAGTACATGGCTTTACATTTTCAAACAACAGTTTTGAAGGGATGTTTATGTTAAATGATCAAGCAATTGTCTCCATTGACACAATAGCGGCTGCCCTTATATGCATTTGTTGCAGTAATTTGCAGGGTGAGCTGATCACGTATGGATTTACAGCACAGTTCCTCTTTGGTGGAGTGCTGTTGTCTTAATTGTTGTTCCAAAAGAGCTTGTAAATAGGATCTCATTAAGAGGGCAAGGTAGGCCACCATAGGGAGGATGTCAATAACATTAATTAAAAACAACCAACAAAATAATGTGCAATATGGGTTCGGCATTGCAAGTCTATAGGAGCTAGAACTATTAAGATGGTGAAATGAAAAAGCGCTTCACTTTATGTCAGCTGCTTAACCAACCAAGGCACATCTTGCCCCTATAAGATCCAAACTCTAAAGAGAAAAGACTTCCAATTTAAGGATGAACCATCATTGCAGCTGATGATCGACTCACAGGTTACACAACTTTCTGGCTTTGATGTCACAGAGTTTCTATTAAAGATTTAGTCGTTTCCCCTCTAGCACTACCCACAGGATCCTGGAGCTGAACCATCTCCTTAAAGTTCACCCTGAATAACAAATGTGCCTGGCAGGGATTCATGTTTAATGTTCTGCTTTATAAATGCAAAAATGAGACGCCATATTTCAGCATAAGAGAAAGGATTGTCTCTTTTACACTTGTCTCCTTAAGACATACTAAAACTATTTAAAAAGCAAATTGTCTTGTGTGCGTTATGATATACAGTTCATTGATGCTTTTCTTACAATGAATATGATAAGGGGGCTTAGTAACCATAGACGTTTTCACATGGAGGATTTTAATCATTGAAAGTCTGAATGACAATGCTCCCTATGAACATCTCAATCGCAATTAAAATAGTCAAACGGACTCAAGTTCAATTGATTGTAAGTACATCTAATTAATTGTAACTAATTCCATTTAAAACTTGGAGTTTTGTGTATATTCAATGATGGTTAAATGACATTAGTACACAATAAGCATTGAACAACCACTAAAAAGTAAGGGTGTGAATCTACATTGGTCTCATGGTTCGGTTCGAGAACGATATCCAATACTTACACAGGTGACTTTGGTCTCCGGTTCGCTATCAACATCCTGATTTACGGTATACATAAAGTCAATAAACACAATATAACGTCTTGTAAACAAACTCATGTGTATAGTGATGATGGTGGGGAATAGAGCTTGGCCTATTTATTGGTTTCGCCAACTAATCGGTTTTGTATGTTTAAGCTCAGTGAAAGCGTTGTAAGTTTTTAGAAGCTTTATGTTGGAAATAATGGCCAAAACTCCATGTTGCAAAGAATAAAAGTAAGAAACAGGGGATTGTAATAAGCGCATGCTACAAAATCATTCAGTTTGAAACCGATTACATAATATCTCATGCAATTTCTCCGAGCTCCTACAATGTTTGACAAAATGCCAGTTTAAATTTTTATCCATCAGAAAACATGTGCTATTTTTACACCCTTCTACGACTACAACTTTTAAAAGTGCAGATTTTTCTTTTCTTGCTTGTCAGCCATAATTAGTGCACCTTCAATTAACATTCAAACCCCCAGCCTACACAATAAGTACTTAATGTACTATGCGATAGACATCAAAATGATTAAAATTAGAAGCCAGGGTGAGTTGTCTGAAAATAACTTCATTAGAATGTAAAGTTTTCAGTATCTGTTCCTAACGAGGAAAATCTGAGAGCAGAAGCGCAAGAGGAGTTCAGATGTCATGGAAACAAATCCGTGTGAACCGATCAAATGGCAGAGACACAAGGCAGCGTGAAGCTGTAAAACGCAACTGAGACGATTCCACATGAGCTACCTGATGCCATGGAAACAAATCCACGCGAAGCTAGCAAATACCATGCAAAACAATCCGAGTAAAGTCAAGAGAAAATAGAGACAGTTCCAGCAAAACAGTTCAAAATGCCAAAAAGATCATCCGGTCCCTGCTGTTTGGAAGGGAGCATTAATACTGACAGTCACCGATAGATTCTGAAGTATTATTAAACAAAACAGAAGGTTATTTTTTGCCATACAAATAACATTAGGTTACCAAGCAATTATATTACTGTCTCCAAATGGATTTCTTAAAGTTTCTATTTGTACAATTTGCTTTAAAACATTTTAATGAGTTTGCCAGCAAGTAAAAGGATTGTGCCTATACCTATAAATCCATGACAGGACAAAAATATTGTCCTATTTGGTCACCAGCACTTTGTGTTACATTGCTTCCTATTAACAAGAGAACAGCAGGTGCCATTGACCCAACACCCACAGAGTCTTTCAACGATGCTTTTATTTTTAGTCTTACAATGGCCAAAGAGCACGAGGAGATGCTATTTGCATATGTCAAGTGAGAACATAATTGAATTGGTGCCCCCCTTTGAACCGGGCTGTGCTTGCAGATTAAAATCATTAATGAGAGCCCATGTGTCATATTTTATGAAAAAACAATTCTGATTAAGCGAGCGTTAACATTGGAAAGGCCTTTTAGCACGAGCTAAACACTTTTTAAGATGATGATGATTCTCAAATTTCATGACACCTACCCAAGAGGAGGCATAAAGAGCGTACTTAGCCAAGCTTTGGATATTTTTGGATGGAGTATCTGCACTTTATTGATTTTCCCAGAACCCATTTAAGGACTTCTCCACCGTACAGTATGTAATTGGACTTATTAAATAAGTCGATAAGGGTGGTGTTATCACTTGGCATGTTTGCTGTGTGAAACAACATGCTTTTCATCGTAATTTCTACCATATATAGTGTGTAATGCAGTGTTGAACGAAATCCCGATACTGTATATTTTATCACCCCGGGAATTGAACATACGATTTTGTGGCTGTTAGTGTGTGCTTTAGCAGTTAAGCTACAGGAAGATAATGTTTGCAAGGTCCTTAAAACTGAAGACAGTATACAACACAATCTTCCACCGCAACCCAACTCCGGTAAACACTGACCTCTCATTATTTTTAATTCTAAGCATCTCCTGTTTAGCTAACTGAGAGCAATATAATGTATTTGACAGACAAACACAAAGTGTTCTTCACGGCAGGTTTTTAAAGAAATGGTCCATGGCGGAGAACATTTTAAGACACATACAGCATTAGGAAATGTTCATCTTAAATGTTGAGTAATGACCTGCTGCTCTTATTATTAATGGCAGTCTTCATATTGTCTATTGGATTGAAGAATTGGGTGACAAAAAGCAAATCCAATATTGAAATGTCAGCTGCTCGATTTAATATATGTACTGCTATGTTTCCGTGCAGAATTGTGCATTTATGGGAAAAATGTTTTCCAACATGTTCAGGCTTGATTGGTTGAGATGTCTTTACACCTTATGTTCATCAAATCGTGCCAGTTTATTTATGTCACATTCAGCAAGTGTGAACTCCTCCTCTAGAAGAAATGAAACCAAGCCAAACACACTGTCTCCTGAGAAACAAATGCAGTCATTAAGTTGGTGTCCAGATCTCAGATAAACAAGGCTTTTCGTTTCCTGTGCAGTTTACATGACTTGAAAAAGTTGGCGAGCTTTGAATAAAACAAGACCCGTTAACTTCATGTGAAAACTTAATGATTTGTTTTAGAAGCTTGTTAAGTCACACACAATTTCTGTCCTAGCAATTACTGTTCTAGAAATTATCCTAAAACAAACAAAAATTTTGTGCCTTGCGTATTTTAATGTAACTTACGCCAAACTGCTCACTGAATATGACGTGGCGTTCTAAGTGAGTTATGGTGGTTCAACCCGACCAACGTAGATGGATTGTACGGCCTTTCTTTACGCGATATCATAGGTCATGATATAAGTGCGTGTTTGCGATGAGTGCTATCCTTTCTTTATAATTTGAAATGTAAGGTATCCACCTCTTCCCCTCATCCATCACAAAACAGAAGGTTTGGAATAAACTTGATAACCTTGACTGCGGCAAGCGTCATGTTCATGTTTGTTTTCAACAAAATAAAGAATGCCTTACATTTAAAAACGTCGAAGGACCATTGCATCTGAAAGAGATAAAATTCAATTAGTACAGGCTGTATTGCCACCTCCTTTGACAGGAACTTGGTTGTTAGGCAACACCAAGGACGTTCCATTCTCTCGGTGAGCGCAGTCACTTCCAAACCATTCAGCAGATAAAAAAGTGTCTGTGTGGTGGTGTCAGAAAGCCTCCTCCCAGACAAAGAACGGGCATTGAAACACTGCGTGACTTCTTTTACTTGTTCTACCTAAAACGTCCACAGAACTTGTCTGTCAAGTGGAGTCTTTTAGAAAAATCAATTACGTCAATAAAGAGTCAAAAGCGAAATGGTAAAGAAACTCAGATATGTAAAGCAGGCAATGTGTGTTTGGCCAATTCTGATGCTCAAGGACAAATTCTGTCCTTAAATGATATAAATACACAAAAAATAAGGTGGCCCATGAAAATGTGTTTAACCACTTTCAAGTGTGCTACTCTCAAATAGTCACATTTGCGGGTTAAGCAGAACGGGGTAAAAGGGAAAATCCACTGTTCATACTTCCAGTGTATTTGTCGGTTCATGTCACAAGTACGCATTATTGGTTCTGGTTTCCCTAGTAACAGTTAGGAACCTTTCTTCTGCTAAGATATTGCTCCATGTCATACAGAAACTAACAATAAAACAGTTTTATGCTTCTTACTGGAACTGGAAACTGCACCAGTGAGTGATACATCATATTAATAATAAACAAAAGTTAAGGTGCACTAGAAGATTTCGAGATGTAAACACCAGACTCCCTAGATCCACATTTACACAATTAATTCCTACACATGCAACACTTGATCTCACAAATCTGTCCACGCATCTCTTTTAATACTGTGTATGTATGAAGGTAACAGAAGTATTAAAACACAGGAAATTACAGGGATGCATTTTTCATACGCCTTGCTGACAAGAACTGACCAAAGACAGATTACTTGGGCTGAACTTTTTATCTGTTTAACATTCCTTCAATTTTAATTGATGGAGACAAGTACACCTTTTCAATAACGCTTTGAGTGCAACAGGAAGTGCCAGCTCTCAATGAACTCAAGGCACTCTGGTGATATGAACTGGTTTAGTGAATTAAGAAACTTGGTGAGGGATGGACGGTCAAGTCAACGTTCTAATTTCTGAATGCACCTTAGATGCTAAATCATTACCTATCATGGCTGTAAAACACTGGAATACAGTCGATTCGAAGCATGTGTCAGGCTTATCTGTATTGCATTTAAAGGGCACAGGGATTTAACTTTAATTTCCTGTCAATGCAATAACAGTGCTTCACGTGTTTATGACGTTAAGTCCACTTCAGCAGAGCTAAAAAACTCATAATCATACAGTGTTGGGACTGTTTGGAGTAGTGTTGAGTTGCTCTTATTAGTTATGCTAATTTCTTACAAGCCTCCTTTTTAATTACTCCAAAGTCTTTTGTGTGGGCCTAGGCAATGTGCTCAAATATATTGTGAGTCAATGAACAGGAAGACATAAGCAGTGGGTGGATAAAGTGAATGAAGTTTTCATGCACTAGAACATGTGCACATATCAGTTCTATTTTACCTGCTGAAAGTTTTTATAATGACTACATTTACATTTAGGCATTTAGCAGACCCTTTTATCCAAAGCTACTAACAAAAGATTGAGAAGACCACAAAGCAGTAAATTGCAAAGATATCAATAGGCTTATAAGTGCAACAACAAGTTATTAGGTTACACAAGGCGAATGTGGTTTTGTACTACTCCTGTGGCAGTGTGGCACAGCATTTGACTGTCCTTCAATGATAAACTGTGCAAAAAAGTTTTAAACGCATGCAGTTTCCCTATGATTGATCGTACAGCACTACGGTAAAGGATAACAAGGTTAAAGGATTAGTTATGCTGTGAACTTTTTTTTTGAGTGATATATTTCATTTGCTTTGAAATAGGATAACATCCATAAAAAGTTACAGTCACATTTAAAACCTAAATATGGGTCCGACAGGTCAAGTTAGCAGAATCAGCAATATCACGTTAATGCTTTTAACCACAAGCTGTCTGTCCCGGGCAACTTAATCCTAGAGAAATTAAGGTGACAAGCACATTTCAGGGACGTATTCAAATTTCAGGTCACCCACACTCGGAGGAATAAGAAAATAAGTCTCAACATTACTGATTTTGTGCTATGAACACACTGCAAAGTTTCAAGTCGTAAATATCCTGGATGCTCCTTCATACCTGTATGGATAAGGAGTTATGATTGACAAAATATGTTTACTATACATGTATATTGTACATATATCTGCATAACGTTACAAAATCACCACCAGCAGATGTGTCTTCATTTATTTTTGCTCTTCAAATTGTTATTACTAAACATCCTACGCTCTCCTGCCTGTTTTGTTTAGGTAGTCTATAGACACGTGTATTAAAGGGAGTAGAGACATTTTGGGGAGTCAAACTCGAAAGAAGTACAGATAAACTACAATATGTAAGGAAGGTGATGATCGAATTAGATCAAGCTCTTAAAACTATGCCAAATAGGGTATAATGCATGACACGCTCCCTCTTTAACATCAATGCTCTAGAGTGCAACCAAATTTCTCAATGGTGCAACCAAAAAAATCTGAGGTCACACCGGTGCGACAAGCCTTTACATAAAATTTACATTAAGGCATTTAGCATATGCTTTAATCCAAAGCAATTTACAAAGAATCCAGGAGATAGTGAAGCAGTAAATAACAGTAGGTGCTACAATGAGTTTACTAAGTTACACAAGGCAAGATAAAACCTTAAGAAGGGAGGAAAAGAGGTAAAACAGTGCCTTATTTATGTGTATCATCTGAAAAGATTTGGTTGTGCATACTAGGAGCTAGCAGGACCGGACCATAGCCTGGGCTAGGATTTGTGTTGCATGCTCCAAGAGGAAAGGTCTGATCTGATCTTCATAATGTTGTAGAGCAGGACTCTGCAGGATCTGGCGCTGCTGGCAACATGATTGTAAAGTTTAGCTGATCATCGTTTATTACTCCTAAGTTTCTGTCTATCCTAGAAGGCACAATGATTGATGAACCTACTTGAATAGAGAGGTTATGGCGATCCGTTGGATTGGCCGAATGACAAGAAGTTCACTATTCAAAAGGATTATCTATAGGTGACGGTTCTTTTTCCAGAGCAGGATGTCACTAAGGCATGCCGAGACACAAGTCAAAATCGTCTGATCCTCAGGTTGAGCTGCGTGTAGTCCACAAACCAATGCTAGGAGAAGACATCCTTTCGAATGACCAAACCCAATAATCTCATGTAGATTTAGGAGAGCAGCAGTCTAGGTACTGACCGCTGAGATACACCAGTGCCAAGATGTTGCGATTCTGAAACTTTACCTTCCTTGGAAACCCTGAAGGATCTACCTTAGAAGTAGGACTGGAACCGATGGAGGGCCATGTCAGAGAAGCCCATTGCCATGAGCGTTGAAAGGAGAATGCATTGATTAACAGTGTCAAAAGCAGCAGAGAGGTCCAGTTGGATAAGAACTGAGGATTTAGAGGCTGCCCTTGCCAGCCTTAGGTCATTTTAAGTCCTTTGACGATGACATATATCACAACAATATAAACACCTTAATGAAACACTAAGTTTCTTTTTTACTTTTACTCGGACAATAAAAAACAACTTATAAAAGTGTACAAATATGCATATTCCGTGCACACCAAAGCATGACATAGGGGTGTGCAGTGGAGCCAATTTTTGTGTCGGTCTGCCTAAAAGCAATTTAAAATGATTTGTATTTATGGCTTTATTCAGAAAGAACCGGAAGCAGGCTGTTTTTTTATTTTAATATCTATAGTAAACCCTCAGGGTTTCTTTTCAATAACAAATATAAATGTAGGCTAAGAAAAAATTGTAATAGTTATTTTTATTTGTATTGTCCATATACTAAACTGCTGTAATGCTTTAATGAGAACATGCACAGGAACTTATCAAAATAGTTGGCAAACATCAAAGAATAGAAATAAATAAATAAAAAATAATTTTGGATATATTTCTTATTCATTTTGAAGCTTTTGTATGTGCCTTACCGAATAACATATTCAGCTTCAGACACATCCCTACTTTGGCATTAAGATAACCTTTCCTGGAAACATATATTTACACAACAGATTTACTAGCAAACAATATTTGTGTAGAACATACTGATCAATGTGTCACAGTTTGGCTCCTGAAGATGACTAGTGTTTTGACAAATTTGACTGTATGACTGCATGTAAATATATTTTATCATATTATTTCATATTTTCATGTAGTTTTCATATTACCTATATTTTAAGCAATACATAAAATATTACAATATTTATCACTATTCAATCCATTTACAATCAAAATGAAGTCCATAAATCACTTTTTTCCTGTACAATTCAAAGATAAGCAACACTGTTCTCGGAAAGACTACCCCAAAGTCAAACACAACAATGAATTATTCTCCATGAAAACAATTCATCTCTGTGTAACTTTAACTGGAAAAAGAACAACTATACCAGAAAACCAATTCATCAGTCATAATTACAAATTCAGGGTAATCCAATGTTATTTCAAACCTTGCACCCACCCATGCAAATAACAAAACCCCCTAAGGGCTGAAGCAAATTACCATGCCGCTTCATAAATACTAAGCATCAGGAAGAATCAGTGTTAAATATGCATGAACTCTTAAGGTAAATGAAGATAATATTAAATTAATTAAGCTGAAATGACTTGCCATAAATTATACATATTTTTAGCTGTATTCACTTTGTCACTTGTCCTGCAAAAAAACTTTTCTTCAAATTTAACCAAGAATTCAATTAAGAATAATGAAATCTGAAGTGGCTTTGCATTATTCTCAAAACAGTTACTTTACAAAGCAGTAGTAGTGCAAACACTGATAATTAGGCCCTTTTTCAGTTGTTTCTCTTACCAAAGTCTATTTACGAAAGTCGTGCACTTGGGGGGCCATATTCTCAAGACCTCTGGGTAATTCTTTAAGTCCTATCTCTTTGAATGGCAGAGAGCAGATCCTTGAAATTCACTGGCAAAAGTAAAAAAGTATCTACATATTCAATCAATTATTGAACCTTATATGGAATAGTGTAGTCATAAGTCCCGGTACTTCAGGTCCAAGTTGTTACCTAAATTAAGGTAGTTGGTTCCTCATACGACCTGGTAGCACTCACGGACCAGGTCCATTGGGAACATGACCAGCAATATTGCTTTCTTCATGCTGGATAACTCTAGGTTTAAAGTGTTTTTCTGTTGCCTTTAATTATTCTAATATACAGTTACCTCAATTTAAGTAATCTTGTGGATATGTATATTAAGAGATCATGTTTGCTCTAATACTAAACATATATGTTCATTCTGTTGTCTTCCTAATGTTCATTGTATGTTCACTTTATGTTTATTACAGTTGCAGGATTTCAGCAAGTACACACCAACTTTTGTAACTCTTAAATTGTTTACTTAATGTATGTGAAAAGGCAATGCTTTTATACGTTTACATCAATATAGATCAGATGCGTTGCTTAATGTTGTTAAAACTAGGAACCAAGAAACACATCTCACATTTCTCTTTTATTCTTGTGAGATGACATTCCATTCATGTCTTTTCAAAAAACCATCGGGTTGGATGTGGAAAAATGCGAAACCCAGATTCGAGACAAGACAAGTACATCTAGTTTCGAGAAACAGACTTCCCACAGGTTATAAACTAGCAGCTTTCTTATTCAGTTCACACTTAACACTCGCTTCATCTGCATAACTGAAAAGAAGATTTGGCCTGTTTCGAAAAGCTTCCTTCACACAGAAGAGTAGAATAGATCAAAGAAATATTGGACATTAAATGAACGTACAAAATGACAAAATTCTCTAACGAAAAACATGTTCAAAACTGTATTCTATCAGACAAGTAGCCTAAAATAATGATTCATATTATAGGAAGTCAGGTCAGAATAGGTGGGAATGTTCTGGGTCTGTTTGCGACATGTGTCAAGCCTTTATGTCATGTCTGTAGCTATATAGAGCAGAAGATTCAGCAAGTATATTGTGTGGGTGCTGTTAGGAAAGCAAAGGTAGTACATCTTGTTCAGACAACATATCTTTACTAATGACGGGTGATGTTACTACAGTGAAAACTATTCAATGGAAACTATGCTTGCCATTTGGTTTGGTTTGCTATTTATTTTCCAACTTCCAACTATGTCATCTGAATTTCAAGGAAGCTCCACAAACTATATCTTATAAACTCGGCATGAAATAAAAAGTTATGCTTTAATGTCATTCCAATACGTATCGAGGAACATTTTGATGAAAATGCCAATGTCAAGTGCAAATATACAGCACTAGACATAAGAACAGTCTAATTGGAAGCAGTAATCTAGCTATACTTGTACTAATACTGACTATATGAGTTACCTAAGACAGACTATACAAAAACCATTTATAAAACTGTACAATTTTGTGCAATATTGTGCAGGGCTTGCCAAAAAAGCGGTTGTTTCATGTTTAATTTTTTTATTTCTATTTATGTACTCTTTAAATCAGTTCTCGAACGATGAATTCAAGTACCAGCATACATTATTTTCTTATTTTAGATATTGTTTGTCTGGTATAATTGTTACTTCTTTTTCATGCCAACTTAAAAAATGTCTAAGCCACTTCTGCCTATATAATGAAAATGCATGGTAAACACTGGATTCATTCTGATACAGTATTGCTACATTTAATTACCAAAATTATTGAATTTTATGCTAAAGATAAACCACTATGTCTTAGGTCTATAAAGATAAACGAAGCATTGCAAAGTATTTACTTCTTTTCTTCGGTCATCCCTTATCATTCCTGGGGTAACGATTGAGCTTTATAGTGTCCCCCTCAAATAAACAGATAAATGAATAAAACAGGTACCCGACTTGAAAATCCAAGCAGCAACATTTTCTTGTTACTCTCTACCCTTCGGCTTCTGTCAAAAAAGCTGCAATCACACTTTGATTCCAAAATGCCTTCTAGGCATGTTTTGATCCAAGTATGAAATGGGGAAGACTTGAAAGCCATGTTAAGACAACATTCATGGTCAATATCAATGAGACAAACATGCTTGAAAACACTTTCCACACTACTTGGAAACCGCATTGCATATTGTTAATCCAACCTTTATGCAATTATTAACAGCAAAGTGAATGTGACAAACAATATTGTAACAAATTAAATTCATTAAATTTTCCTATGACAGAGTAGGGCCCAATTGTAAAATACTTATTGTACCAAATAACTGCACAATTCTGAGTTATTTTTAACCTAATCGCAATTAAGGACAATATTATTTATATCATCTTGTTGAAGTTAAGAGATATCGATATGATATGATTAATGCTTTTATTTTAAAAGAATCAGCGTAGCATTATTACATACTTCCCCAAGACATTTGGGACATGAAGTGATGAAAAACAGCCAACTATATATAACAGCTTTTCACATGGTTACTTGAAAAAAAACGTATAAAATATATGGAAATAAATTATCGATTTTAGTTCAAAATATTCATTGGCTTACTTTTAAGTTCCAGGAAGACATTCTGTCTGAATCAACGGTCATGAGTCATAAATATATCACCATATATCAACTGTCGCTGAAATTTATTAAAATAGCTAGTTTCAAACAGTCTGTTTTGTACATCAACAATCCACTTAAATAACAACACAACATAAAAATTTAAATCAATAATTTTTGGTGATGTAAACTAAACTATAAACAAATTGAAAACTGAACCAGGCCCACCACATGTTTTTAATGTGCAGTCACATAAAGATAACAGCATTAAGATAGTTTATTATGTTATTACTCAATTTTTAATAAATGCGAATTCCTAAATACCTATAGAAAATATGGCAACAGAGTAGTTAAGTTAATGTTAAAGTCAATCTAATATTAAACTGTTAAAGGCTATTTATATGCATATTCGACTCCTGAATATTTTTCTCAAAAAATGGGTGGATTTTTATGTAGATTCGTCAATGTTAACCCTGTTGTGCAAAGAGAATTTATTGAAGAATGAGTGTGAGCAAACTGGGCGGAAAGTAGCCATGTTTGTTATTTAGCACGGCAAGAGGATTATTCACGTCTTAAAGGTGCAGCAGCAACAACAACAACAAAAAACAAGCATACGAAACAGTAATATTAATAAATATTTTTATCTTTAAATATATGGATATATATGAGTCGACTTTGCCCTAAGCCTAAGGGTCTAATTAATTTTCAATCTCGGCCGAAAACAAACTTGAACAGCAGAATCAAATATGAAACTTGATAGTATTTAATTCCAGAAGCCCCCCTCCAAGTGCTCCACCCATGCTGATGTACCATGCTGTCGTAAAACACATGGGGAAAACCATATTCTTTATGAGCAATTATGACAAAGATGATAAAATAGTGAGGCAGAATGACAGTAGTCTTGACAGCTGATTCCCGTTGATCTGACCTTGCTTAATCAAAGTCAAATGAAATAAAGGTAAATAAGGAAAACTTCAGTGGGTCATCACTGGAGACCTCTATTCTTTGCAGTGACATCCTAAAATCTAAATTGTTTTTGTTTTGATATATGCCTGATTTTATTTCTCCTCCATTGAATGGAACACCTCTAAGGGTTGCTTCTTGTAGATGAGTAATGTGATTTATGATTTTGAAGAAGAGTCGGATGAGAGCTTTGCCAACAAGGGAAATTATTCTGCTTCTCTACTTTGGATTACCATGAATAACCAAGAAAGAAATCATGCATTTTTGGATTTGTGCTGCTTCGATGGCTGTGGAATTAATTTTTTTTAATAAATCATGTTGATTGTGGCATATTTTATGGCAGTTAAAATATTCATAAATAAATAGAAAAAATAAACCACATACGTCTTGTGCATGTCTTTCTATTTCAGATCAACGAGGAGAGGGAAAAGGATTCACAAAATAAGATTTCTCTCAATTTAAAGTAAAATCCAGCTTCAATATTTCCTCTAATGCTAATGTCTAAAGTGAGTAAACTCTTTCATATAATTTGTTAGCTTTTCTATCTCCATGGAGCAACACCAGAGGAATCTATTCATCTCCACGCTCACCTTTCTGTCAAAATTATGTCTATTTCATGCGGTGAGTTATTGGATTTTGTGTGCTGGGCAGTTTATTACAGCTAGCAATGTTGGTCAAAGCACAGAGTTAATTGACTCGGTCATAAGTTAACTCATAAGCCTCTCAGATTTCCCTCTTAGCAATATACCCTATGCACCTCTAGGGCTGTCAGTTTATCATTACAGGCGAGAGTTTTGGGTGTCTTGTTTCCTTTGACTCCCACCGTCCAACACTAGGTCTTAGATTGAGTGTTTATAAGGACATGAAGGTGACACTTACAGTATCTTGCTGTCAAAAACCAAAGCTAAAAAAGCTGTTAAAAAGAAATGTTTGAATTGAAAAATATAAACAGACATTTGTGGAAATTGCCTGTGTATAAACAGGTCATTGAAACGGGTCACTGTTGGATTATTGATTTTTTTGTCATACCCCTGTTAACATGTAGTGTGTTATATAGTTAACATATACTTCCTTTTTGCAGATATATGAATATGCAAATTAGCTCCTTGTCCACTTAGTCTTAGTCAATGTATGACTGTTTGATCCACAACACAAATGAGTTGATGGGATTGGATACAGGTTTATAACATTGTTAACCAAGTCAATTTTAAACCACCATGTTGGGTAAACATCAGTTTTACGGAGACAATAGTTTAGCAATGGTTTAATGATAAGTTTGCACATGGTTTGTCTGAAAGCATATTCAAAACTTCCCACAAACATTAAAACAACATTACAAACTTGATTTTCACCATAGGGGGTGGTTTATAAAAAGAAGTTGATAAATGTTTTTGATTAATTAAGTAATACTAGGGTTTTACGGTCCATTCACTCAAGTGTGAAGCTGTGAAAAAGGTTTCCGCTGGGGTAAAATATAGAGGGTGGTATAAAGCTCTGTTCCAATAAACGTTTCTTAGGTTTAATTGGAAGACATGAAGACAACTCCATGCACCATCTAATGTGATAATTGGAGTCTTGAAGATCAAATCAGTTATAGTTAATAATTCTCTCATTCAAGTCTGAGAAAGGAGATGCTACTGGTGCCACTGGTGTGCGTGTAAAGTGGGTTCCTGTGTCTGTGGGTGTGATTCTTCAGCTTGCCGTATATTTTGTGAAGCCATATAATGAGTATTTGTCATTTTAAAACAGACCCCAGGCAACTCTTGCATTATGCTTTGTTTAATCAAAGCCATGTTTTTTAATTGCTGGATGTGGAGATGTGGATTTGGGCCGAAAGAAGTATCAATGAATTTTCATCATAAAGTTCACAGACGTCTTCAGCCTTCGAAAATAAGGAAACATCGGTTCCTAATCTGTCTTTTCCGAAAATAATGAAAACAAGCGACAGCCCGCCAGAAAGGAATAATGTTGCTGTCAATAAAGTTCTAATGGGTTACAAAATAGCGGGACTAATTGGCAGTACAGCTTGAGTGTTGAGGGGGAGCTCCAATTACTGTAAGGAAACAGACAGTCCTTAGAAATAAAACATTTTCTCCCACAGAGCATTAGTAAAGTGTGGAGAAACACAGATTTATGCCTCTCTATATTTAAATATTACAGCCTAAGTATGCATCTGTAGCCCTGCATCATCCTTACTTTTGATTTAGAGTGAACTCTAGTGGCATTGCCATGAAACATCAGCTTCTTTATTTTTGATCAGCCTGATGTGTTCACATGAGAATGTGATACATACCACAATTTCATTCATGCAGTATTTCATCTGAGTTGTTGGTCCATTCTACAATTAAACCTACAGAAGAAAAAAAAACAAATATAATTATTGCTATAATAAGAAATATGTACAAAACATTTAAATATGCACTCTATAATTACGTTGTTAGCATATTAATGGATGTTGCAATTAAAACCTGTTTCTAAAATAGGTGAACAATGAAGATTTTGCTTCATGATGGATAACATACTCTTGACTATTACTGAAATAGAAAAGTGGGGACTATCATGTATCATTACTTTGTGAATCTCTGAGACGCTTGAGTGAGGGGAGAAGGGGTTGCTAATGAGCAAAATTCATTTATGAAGCCATAAGGAATAGGGTGAGAGGGAATCACACTTTATGAGAAGCAACTTAAGCTCTAATAGGATATCACTGTGTTGAGAAAACACGGAGCTATCCTGATGTGGCTCCATCCTAACCGTGTGTGAGCCTTCAGAGTCAGGAAGATCTGTAAATAGATCCAAAACCCATGCCGCTGAAGACATGTTAGCATTTTATTTTTAATTTAGTCTGGATATATAAATTCGCTGTTTAAGCTGGAGGCCAAAATACTCGAAATCTAGATGATGATGATGATGATGAGGTTGTGCAATCTATCTACTGAAAATATTCCAGTTAATTCATTTAAAATGATGTCATTAATAACGTTAAAAGTGTGACGTGGACAGGGCATAGTTTTCTATATTTTTAGAATGGCAAAGTGGCTACCCGCAAGGTCTAATTAGAAGACACATAGGTTTCATCTTTCATAGGACATACTGACTGATCTCAGCTGTCTAACACAAGACGATATCTGTCTGAACCCGCAAAATGAATGAACAAGGGATTGACTTGCTCTATTTTTCTAAAAGTCATCCTAATACCTCTATCAGTGTCTGCCTCACCCCAGTGTGCAGCATTTACTCTCCATAGACAGCTAGTCAACATAAACACGTAAAACGCTGGCAGGGGGCTTCCGTGGTCCCCAGATGAGGAGGAAACCTCATTAAATGCTTGTTGAATGAACCACTCTTTAATGTCACCAAGGAATATTATGAAGTATGACTTAAAGTCTGTACAATCTGTTTTTGGAATCTAAATTAATTGTGCACAAATGTTTCGCCTGGATGTAAATAATGAATATGAAGACTTAAATATTAGAGCAATAGTTACCTTATGGGAGATTCCTACTTTCAATATGTGGTTCACCTGCATCTTAAATATCTTGCCTGACGCTTGCCTACTCATGGAAGGTAAAAGTCAAAATGTGATTAAAAGTGGAAGGAAATTGTTCAGACAGTGGGATTCAGAGGAATAAATTATGAATGAATAAGATCATGTTCTAATTTGCTAAGATCATTTTTCTTCGTGGTGTAGACACTTGTGTGATGTCATAAGCAATTCTGGTGTGAGTAATATTTCCAGTAACACTTTTGCTGTGTGTACTTTAGGGTCGGTTTATTGCTTACAGACAAGGCCTATAAATTAACAGGAAAAATGATTTATTTAAATGTAGAATATATTTAAAATATTATTAGAAACATTATTAGTGTTTGCTAGATCCTTTTTGTTACAAGTATTTACTTTTTAAAATTATTTTATTTTACTTTATATTTTCTTGCATATTCATTTACATTCATATTTAATATGATAATAATAAAAATAAACGTTTTGTATTGTGTAACTTTGTCTCATTAAGTCAAGTATTGGTTCTCCTACTGGTTATGCAAAAAACCATGACTAGATTTTAAACTTGTTAGATAATGTTATTTACTTTTTTTTATTATTTTCCAAAATAATCTTCAGGAATTCTTTAACAAGGATTTCTTAAATAATAGCTGACCCATTCCGGCTGTAACAGACGAGGGATCAAAGGTAGACCAGGCAGAGATTCATGTGCAGTAAAAAGTTTAATCAAACACAACAGAGGAAGCAACAAAACCAGGTTATCCTATTAAGAGAAACCAAACGTTCTACAGACAGGGGAGACAAATTGGAAATCATAACACTGAAAAACCCGATGAAGAGAAAGGATTGATGCTTCCACTATATCTAATACATATCACCATTATACCTGACATAACTCGTAAGACAGTACATCCTGTGTAGTACAACAATGTACACACTGCATTTCACCCTAAATGGCTCTACCTTCAGCCATACGCTCTAATCCCTTCAAAGCATTTAGACTCCAGAATACGATTTTATAGGGGAGTTCAAAAGGGCGTCCCGTAAGTGAACCTTTTGCAGAGCTTAAAAGGGAGAGGCGTCAGTGTCCAACCAATGAAAGGGAATGTTTGTCGCTGCTGTTCGATTACCAACTTTCTTCAGCATCTTCTATGCGAGTAAAAAAGTCAAACATATTTGAAACGATAAGTGAGTAAATGATGACAGAATTTTTACAAACTTTCAAAATGTTTAAGACTTTACCGATGTTTTAAGACATGTCTTGACTATTTCAAACCTGTAGCAAAACTGTATTCTATTTCAACTTTTAACACAAATTGTAAATTTCAGGCCTCAGTTCAAATATTTAGATGTGTTGCATTTACTGTACATTTTTCACTTGGCACAGTTGTAAATTGTCCCTTGTGGCAAATGTATTATAATGATTAGACCTTTGAATGAATGTGTAAAATTGTATAAGTATAGTACATGTTTTTTTATCTTGTTCTTCAAAAGAACTTTGACCAATGACTTCTATCCGTCAACACTACCTCACAGAAAGATTAGTATGAGAATCTCTTTCGAAAGATGCAAAAGTTCTGACATGCTGTCTACCTCTGTGTCTGGACCGTCTTCATCTTGATGTCAAACCCTCCAGCCCTGAAAGTTACTTGCCTCCGGCACACTGAGAAGTACAGCACCATGAGACAGAGGTGAGAGGTGTCGTAATCCCAAAGCTGTGCTAACAGCATCTCCACTTGAGTGTCGCTTGAGTTTCGTCACTTTACTTTGCATCAGCCAGTCATTCAGATCTTTAAACTGGCAGGCCAGATAAGGACTTATCTCCGTCACTTAACCCCTTGAATCCCACATGCCATTGAAAGTGACCTCATTCCACTTATTTAGCGGCAAATTACTTTTAGTGTGAAATGGGTGAGACATTTTATTACGTCCTCCCCATTAGCACATCCGGATGAAGCCAGTGATGTAACCAGTCATCGTCCAGCTGTGAGTGTAATGTATTTTAAATCAGGATCCTTTCTCAAGCGGGTTTCAAACAGTTCACCTCTTCCTCAGCAGAAAGCATTTCTCACTGTAAGTTATTGAAACATTAGGTTCCGATCTTGTCAACTCCTCGCACAGGGAATAAAAGGGCAGACTAGATAACATTACATACAATTATAGAGAGCTTTTATCATTATTTCTCTTAGATAGAACAGTTTGCAATACAGTCAATCTGACAAGACCATCAAGGAACCACTTTCTAGCATCTCTGTGGTTTACCGCATTCATAACTATGTTTCTGATAAACATTTACAAGTACAGAACAAGCTGATGACTCATTGCTGGGAGGAAGCATGGACCATGACAGGTGTGCTGTTGCATCGAAACATTCTCTCTTTCTTTCCCACTTTAAATCCAAGCTAAAAGGTTCTTCTCAGGCTGGTCCAACCTGGTCTGCAACCTAGCTTGGCTCCGAGGTTCAATGGGTGAAATGAATGGTATGCTGAAGCAGCCTTTTTATTTATTTATACTGTACTTTATACTTTTTGTTGTGTGGTTTGTGCATTCAAAAATATTAATATAAGTAATAAGCTATTTTCCGCCCTGGTTTTGAGGTAGACCTGAGAAACGCTCGGTTTAAATGGGTTGAAGAATTGGAAGTAAATGTCCACTGTTATGATTGAATAATCTTTACAGGTTGTTAGTTTGAATACAATGATCTCGCTTATGAATACCTTTTATGAGGATATATTGACAAAAATGCAATAAAATATACATAACCATGGCTATTAATATCTCATGATAAATGAATTACTTATTTGTATCTACAAACAGCATGGCATTTCTTACACGGAATTCAATGTTTCTACAGTAGCCCTAAACAGACAAATTGGTTTAAAGAGCATGTTTCATAAATATTTAATCTCCTTCAGCAAAGAAATAAAAAAAATGACATCTTTGTCATTTGTCCACCTCCATGTCGCTTTGAAAGAAGGGGTAGCAGTGAAGTTGACTTGGTTGCATTTTGTAACCCCCTCCAGATCCTTCCAGATTTTTCAAGCTGGACCTTTAAAAAGGACATTTTCAACATTTTTGACCAAAAGGTTCTTTCAAATCAGTGACTACAGCTAACTTTGGTCATTCCGCTAAATATCTCCTTTGAAAAAGAAAACAAGTCCTTTTTTAATGACATGAGTAAACGATGAGTAAATGATGACAGGAGTGTACTATGCTGGTATGACCAGCTGGAATCTGGTTTGTTACTAATCCAAGATGGTCTGCCAGATTGAAGAAACAAATGACCAGTTAGAAACCAGCTGTCATGATTCAAAACACAGATCATTGACAGATCAGCCTGATTTTATTTTTAGGGTCCGCCAGTCCACCTGTAGACACACCCCACACGCAGATTCCAAGTCCACATGAATTCAGGGAAAGGATATGCAATGAAATCTGCAGCCTCCTTCATACTCACAGCTAATATAAGAAATTGAATCAGAGGTAAGGCCTAAGAAACAATATTAAATATGTCCCTGTTGTTTATTGATCTTGTGCATTGACACTGCTCTCATCAACCTTGTGAGCTTTAGTGCCGCAGGCTAGTTTTTCCTCACAGCCTCCTACTCGTACTCACAGTAATGAAATTTACATTGGAATATATTTATATCTATTACAGTGCATTTGAGATGCCAGAACAATGTATTTGTATGCCCTGGGATTTCTCTGCTAGCCTCATGTTGTACCAACTGTGCAAAGAGGAACAGCTTTTCTGCTCGAATCCACATCAGATAATTTATTGTAAATAAGTCTGGAAAACAATCCATTACTTTTGGAATATTCATGGGGCAGCCATCACTTGAGTCCCGCAGGAATGCGTAATGATGTGTTGTCTGGCAAGAAAAAGCAAGGGCTGGCAAAAATAGTAAGTACCTTTCAAGGAAGTGATGATGCTTACAAAACCTTCACTGATGTCTGGATTAGGTAAATGTAAATGTAAATGCAAATGAAGTTGTTTGATGTCTGTGGGTTTGCGTGTCACAAATAGGTCTTCGAAAACCCTCATGCTCTGCTGATGTTTAAACACTACGTCACAGCATATATACTTTCAGGAAAGTATCAGAACATGAATAAACTCGATTTCATGTGCAAACACATCTAAGTTCAAATACACCCTGAACAGAAATCTCTTCCAGCTTCATTGGTCATGGTTTGGATTGCTCAGACAGCTCATGCATTGGGTGTGCACGGTTTTCATGAGTTCAAACATCTGTTCTGGACGTACTCAGGTGACCTAAGCCTCCATCACACGTCTTTTTCATTGTATAGAGTGTAAGGACCCCTGTCTGACCTTTTTGTATTTATACAGAAAACCAGAATCAACTATGATGTGTATTTCATTCGGTCTATGTCACCGTCTGACGCATTGGCATGATATGTGTTTCTTTTAGGCCAAAAGCAATGGATTTAATCTAGAAGTTGCTGGATCCTTTTAGGCTTTCGTGGTTCCTCCCATCTCTTTCAGTGTGTCATGCACCTCATGCAATAAGATGACTATTTCCTATACAGAAATCCATTCCCGTGTTCATTAGATTACGCCGCCTTGTTTCCTGTATCTATTTCTGAAATGTCGTTCACTGTTGTGTCTCACGATGACGGTCGAAAAAACACTTGCGTGACATTTTTGCAAATATCAGAATTCAGTTGGCTGAGGTTACACAGCGAAGACCCAAATGAAGATCCAGCTTTGTCAATCGAGCGGATCGGCATCACCTCTCCTAATGTCAGTCTCTGCCCTCCCTAGAAATTAATTAAACTCACAGTCCCTCTAATTCCTCTTGACGTCTTTAGCAATAAGAAGATGGAGACTAGAGAGGCTGAGGGATAGTTGGGTTGCTGAAATTAAGGGCACTGGAAATGAATTGTCTTTTACGCCCAGACAAGAGCCATTGGTAGCGACCTTAAGCTAAGCCAAAGGGGACTCGTGTCGTCCTTTGTATTCTGCTGCCGCTTGAGCCATCCATCAGATTTTAAGGTCACTGTCGATTCCTAGTCATTCTAGTAAAAGACCCAGACAGGGCTGTATACAACCGCACACACTTTCTTTCTATATTGCACACACACAGGCACATTTAACACAAATAGACATATGCACAACACATGACATGTTTTAGATACGTTGTGGTCCAATTCAAATTTGTGATTTTAAAGTGAAAGTGCACCAAAAACTGAAAAGTCAAACCATGACATTGAAGAATGTTAGTAACTGATAACTATTGTTTTCATTGGTTTTGTGTCCATACAACAGAAGGCAAAAGCTTCCTGTATTTATCAACTACCAAAATTCTTCATGGTGTTTCATTTTCAAAAACTTTCACTTTAAAACCCAAATTTTGAATCATGTTTTTTTAAAACTCAAAGTACCCTTATTTACTTTGAGTACCGTATCTTAAATGTTGTCATTTTAATGTAGTCATTTAGTCCTTTATGAAAGAAAAACGCATGGCACAGTCGAAAAAGGCAACATATGTGTTCCTGAGTTGATCAAAGTTGATCAAACTCAAAAAGGCTGAATGCATAAGCTATTTCTGGTTATACTTGCTCAGGGAGATCTCTACCTGTTAAGGGGCAGACTGAGACACAGAGAGGTTCCTTTGGTGCGCACAGAAGGAGAAACGAGGAGGATAAAGAAGAAAAGCCAGCTCAGGCTTTTGATGAAACCAGAATAAGGCATCCCTCTGTGGAAAGCCTATAAAATCGCTCTGTAAACTCTAAAGTCTCTCTCCTTACGCACCTCAGCCGCTCCCCAGGAACCAAGAAAAGAAAGTGCTTCTCACGTTCACACTAACAACAACCGACAAGAGGCATTGGTGCTAAACAAAGTACATTGCCAACACCCCCTAATGTGAGCGAGTTAGTTACAAAGTGTGGGATATATGTACAGTATATCAGCCAGCATTGCAAATACTGTTGAGAAGTATTATGAATTAGCATTGTGTTTTGGTTCGTTTAAAATCAAACGTGTGTGACCATCTGCTGCAGAACACAAAAGAAGATATTTTGAAAAATGTCGGTAACTAAACAACATTCAACCTCTTGTTTTGTGAACACAAAACAACTGACATATTTCTCAAAAAACAGTATCATATCCAGGTTTGAATGACAATATGGTTTAAAATTATGACAGAATTATTTTTAGATTAAAAATTGAAATATTTACTTTTAAATATGAATGCTTATATGTATGTGTGCTTGTATAAATGTCTTCTAATATGTCTCCCCTTATGGAAAAGCAGTACACTCAAGGTATACTTAAGTGAAGGTAAAGTATATATAAAAGTATATTTTATTTAGTAAGTATACTAGTAGTGTACTTGTTGGTGCACTAACAGTGCTTGGGACTAAATATGCCCACTTTCTAGTTTATAAAACAATACTTTCCAATTTTATATTTAAAAAAGTTTCTTAAAAATACTTCTTTTTCATAAGGATCATCACAAGAAGAAGAAGAATTTTAGTTGTCCTCTGCATCCATTGGAACACCTTACATTTTTCCTCTCCTCCCATGTTTGGTTTGCTCGCTGGGATTTGTAAGGCTCTTTAATGTGTGACAGGAATTGTACTTAACTGAGATTACAGTATGAAGGAATTACTCTTTACTGAGCCATGCTATGTGAAAAGCCATTAAATGTAGACTTTGTCTGATCCCCAAACAGGGAACAGGCAGCAAAGTGTTTTAGCGTGAGATGCAAGCTATAAGTGTGAATCCCACTGCCTTCTGTGAATGATGAATGATCATTTCAGCCTGTTATCCTCACCACCACTGTTAGACACAACACATTTAAACACCCACAAACATCCTCAGACATGCACACTTCCATCATCTTGATTTAAGGTTTTGTTAAGCAGAAATAAAATCTTTAAAGATCGCCTAACCTTAAACCTTTTGTGCAAAAGGTTTTATTCAGAATTTCAAAAATGAAAGTAACAAATAGTGGCATGTTGAATATTGCCTTATGAAATACAGCAAAAGTGACAGATGTTAGGTTTATGTGTTCTTTTGAGGGGACTTTCATTTCTTTCACCCCAAACCTAACATCACACAAACCATTCTGCATTTTGCATTAAAAAAACATATTTAATGCCAAAATGACTAGTAATGTCTTGTGGGCACGTTTGGTTTCCAAACTGCAGGATTAACCAGGACCCTATGTACACACAGATGCATACTGTACATACATGCATTTTAACAAGAGTAAACATGTCGAATACAATATACAAACACAATATACTTTTTTTCAAACGGATTCTGAAGGGGGCACCCAAAAATTTTAAAAGAAAAATTAATTTCCAAACATTATTGCTGTTTTATTTTTACTACATATATTTCAGTTTTTTTCTTGGTATATATATTTAATTCAGAAATGCTTGCATTTGTTTTGTGTCATTCTAGAGGGATTTTGTCATCACATTCCCTTTCATCTTACAGTTTTCATTCTCCGATACTCTTATCTTCAATACTTGAAATGTTTCTTTATACCTAAAAAAGCAACTTATATTTTAGAAAGGGTAACTTCACAAAAGGTTCACAAAGTTTGATCCCCCCTGTTCTATACCATAAACACAGCACACATTATGATCTGAATCTTTTTATCTATTAAGGCAACACATCTCGTTATTCTCCCAACTTGAAACCAGACGAGCTTTCTTACTTAGACACACATGTCCTATTTTCATTTCTTGCCCCTGACAGCTTCAATGACAAGCCATGGTGCAGTTAAATATGATTTAAATGCAAATGCCGTTTCCATTTAAACTGACAGAGACTAAGCGTGATGCCGGGAGCAAATGATCTGTCTGATACTCAGTGAAGTAAATTCTCTTAATGATTATGCTCTCAAGTCATTCAGCACGCTTACACACAGCAGACGAACAAAAGTCTAATTGTAGCTTTTACTTTCTTATTTTCTCATTCGAAAAGAACGGAAGGGTTGGATTTGCTCTTTATGTCGTGAATCATCCAACGTTTAAAGCGTCATTGGAAAACTATATTTAATATTTCATTTGCATTTTTGTAATTGGTGTGCGAATTCTTACAGATGTCTTGTGTGAGTTTGGGGAGGGCCTCTCTGTTGGCTGACCAAGCGCAGATGAGAAATTCTTTGCAAGAATGCAATGTACCACTTTTTAACAAATATTTGTTTATTCTTACGTTATACAATTTATTATGCAGTTTAACAATTTGTTTTTACCATCCAATCATCAAACCATCTAACGTTGTGTAGACCCATGATTCAAGAAGATTTTTATACGAATTTGAATGTTAATATCTTATTAACAGTGTTCATAGTGTGCATTGTTAAAACACGGTGCATGCTCTGGAGCTCTCCTGTCACAAGGTGTGGTTTATTTTATTGCACTTAGTGTCTCGTAGTATAACAGACTGCCGTCCTAATGATTGCACTAATTAGAGAGAACGTATTTTCTGTGCTATGTTTTCATAGGACTCAGACAAGCATGATGGTGTCAACAACATCCTCCGCGCCTCCTTCTCCAGCGACCAATGATGCATCTAGATGAATCTAAAGATAGTTACTGCTGCCCCCATGAGCAAACATACATGCCTGAGAACTACAATAACCCGGTATTTCACTGGCAAACATCTGAGTATTGAATAAGAATGATGAATTATTGACAATCGCACAGTGGTTTCACAATTATCAGTAAGCTGTGAGTCTCCTGTTTGGTCTGACTAATTTATTTTTCTTACCCATTGGTTATATGTGCAAATTACACAGATCAAAACATGTAATGACATTATTACATGGTTTTAAACTTTCTATATTTACACCGTCAATGCTGTTACTGAAATTCCCAGAAGTAAAATACTAATATGAGATCTCTGTAATATCTCAATTATTTCTCCTAGACTTTAACAACATTACAAGGAGAGCAAATTGAAACTTTGCTCAAGTCAGATATGTTTCCTGAAAAAAGAGAAAAATCTCAAAAATTCTTCATAAGAGTTCATTAGAGCATCTTTAAGAAGAGTCTTGACAATGTCACAAACAGAGCTCAGTTATCATTTCATGTACTTTAAAGGACTAGTTCACTCCCAAGTAAAAATTGTATCATCATTAACTGACCCTCCTGCCATTCACCTGCATTTGTTTTGTAATCATTTTGAAGATAGAAAATCCTATAGGTTTGAGATGATGATGGGGGGTAAATGATGACATCATTTCCTGATTAAGTGAACTGTCACTTTAAAAATTGTCTCATTTGTTTATGTTTTTATTGCTTCTCTGCAATTTTAGGAGAAACATCTATACAATGCCTTTACTCAAACACAAATGAGAACTGCATCAATTCAATCTCTGAATAAGGAAATACTGCTCATTTGCAAATTCAAAGCTATCCTTTCTTAATTGCACACAACAAACATATTATCTAATTGTCACATGTCAAGTTAAATTTTTCAAAAATGTAAAGTTTTGGTTACATTACTTGTTTGTTTAAAAAATTGTATAACATTTTTTGTTGTATTTACATAAAAATAGGTACATTGGTTGCACATGTTAAAGTTATGTTTACTCACCATATGTTCAAGTTATTTAATTTTATATTTGTATAAAAAGCAAGTTAATGTTCTCAACATAAACATTTTAGCTGATAATGCATAAACTCTTCTAAATATAAAAAATTAAAATTGAAAGTCTTTAACGACCACTGACCAACACATCCATATGAAAGCGTTCCAAAAACAATAAATTCCTATGTGTTTTTGCAATATATACACAAACATGATTATGTGTAAAACTTCTGATGTTTGTTTGTCCAATTGCTATTTTGAATGGATTCAGACGTAACATGATAGATTATTAACAATTAAAAAAAGAGTGTTAAAATGTATTAAACTTGACACATTGTAAAAATACCAGACTGATTAAATGTAAACACCGATGTGAGCCTATGAGGAAATGGCATCGGTAAAACAGTAAAGAGAATAAAAATACATCACTTATCCTGATTTGAAAAAAATTAGGTCAAACCTTTTAAAGGAGATAATGTGCTTCTTTTTCAAATAAGAAATCTTCATTTAAATGCTCTTTTGTGTTAATGCAGGTGACATTAAAAGTCTTGTGATTTAACTCCTGAAGCATTTAAAAAAGCCATTTGAGTTTTCTGCTAGCGGGATGGGGATTCTCTCGACAGTGATTATAATAATCCTTGTTACTGTAATAAATGACTAAATTTATTACAGTAACACATCTTGACCTTTACAGGGAACGACCTTTCAGCCATTATTATAATGAAGCACAAATAAATATCCAGCGCTTAACAGGGCAAATATTAAATTACAATGGAATTAAATTGCTTGGATTATAAAAATCCTGTTTAATAAGCGATTGATTTTCTTACTGAAATCCTAATCCTAAAGAAACTAGTAAAGCTGTCATAATGGTGAAATGATTTTATTATTAAGGATAAGACATCCTATTTGCTTATCTAAACAGCTGGATATTGGCTGAGCTAATTCGATACAATTCAATTTAACTTTCATGGTAAGTACAATAGAGTTTTTTGCTTGCCAGACCCATTATGTCACATAATACCATTGTTTCCGATGAAATAGAAATGCAACATTGGAAAAGCATGTATTTACTGACAGGCTTAGAAAAAGCCTCGCTTTTGTTTTTCATCTCGACGGAAAGACTCTTCTCAGCAGATGTGTTTTCATAAATTAGGCTTTGAAGTGCAGCGTGGTGTGTCGAGAATAAGGATCAGAGACTCTGCATCATTATAACAGACGGGGGGATAAGCGAGCAACCGTGTCTCCGGGGCCTGGATTGTGCAAGAGGAGAGCAGAAAGAGAAACAATACAATTATGATTGATGTAGGGATTCCCCTTCACTCCGACACAACTGAGCCTTTGATGACCCTATAAAATCCGAGGCCTTCCTTCTGGCTACACCTGAATGTAAATATCTTGTTGCTTTCCGCACCGCGCATCAGCCAAGATGAAACGTTCTCAACGGTGGAGATCGGATCTAATGAAAGTCATTCCTCTTTCTGATGACCGCTAAAATGTCACTGGATTCTTTTTAGGAATACCCTTTATGACATTAAGGTGAAAGAGAAGATGCAGAGAGATGGAGCGAGCAAGAGAGAGCCACAGATGGCTATAGGAGACAGATGGAGAGGAGACAGATATCACCTGTACAGAAATAAAAATAAATAAAGCTCAGATTTTTCAGGTTTTTTGAGAATCCTCAGGGTTACGTTGGGTCAGCAAAGGGCGGCAGGGGAGCAGATATTCACACAACTATGAGAGAGCTTCACACTTTCATCAGAAATGTGCGAATATGTTTTTCGCACATGTCTGGAAAATGTGATTATGTGACTGCTCGGAATCCCATCAAACCAGTGACCATCAAAACCCGCTATTCTCTTGGGTGCACGCTGCCTCGTTCTCTTATTATCCGAGTGGCATGAGCGGGAAATGCCTTGTCATTTATTTCATGACTCCTGCTTGAAGTAATTTAAAAAAGGGTTCTGACCCCTGAAGATTCTCTGTGGGTATTGATGAAGGAAAAGAACAGTTTGCTCGTGGCTAATGTATTACTGGAGATCACTTTAAAACCACATATGGACGCCGTCGTGTCACAACTCGACTGCTCATCGGCACGACTCTTATTGGCTGGAGAGACGTTATTTTCTACTCTCTAACCTAATGGAGTTTTGGCATAATGGATTTCAACAGCTTGTATAATGACTAAGCTTTTGGAAAAGAACATGTGAGGATCTATGATTGTTGTCCTGTTTTCAGTCTGAAAATCTGGGAACATTATGTGTATCTGCAAATGCTGTTGAAGTAAAACTTGAGAGTTGTCAGTCTCTTTATAGTCTCTATATCTGTGACTTACAATGTTTTACATCACTTGCAGTTTTTGAGTTGACCTATAAAGGGTCTTTCATCATCCAGACTTCAACATATTTTGTACGTTTCTCTAGAGAAATCAATCTGAGTTCTTAAATGTCACAGCATATTTTTTTTCATTCTGAATTTGAATGTCACAATCGTCATAAATTGTGAAACTTTCTTTATTAAAAAGTAATACTAATGTTATTGTGAACATTAAGATACTTTATTGTTTCCTTGTGGCATGTGCTGCCAATACATTTAGTCGCTTAAAGTTCAGCCAGTTGTGTCATCGTTACTCACCGTCTTGTCAAACCTGTATGACTTTCTTTATTCCAAAAGAAATTTTTAAAGAAGGTTTTAAACTGGCTCCAATTTACCTGCATGGGTTTTGTGTCCATAAAATAGAAGCAAATGGGTGCCACTGCTCTTCGCTGACCTAAATGTTGAAAATATCTTCTTTTGTGTTCTAAGACAGAAAGACATACAGGTCTCATCGACAAGAGGTCTAGAAAGGGTAAAATCATTCTTATTTTAGTGTGTTGTACTTTAAGTAGTGCTATGTGTTAAAATTAAATTAGTGTTGAAACAAGTTCCTGAAATGTCATTTGTTTTTTGATTGTTTCCCTACCATTCCCATAAACAGGGAGGAACATGTAAATAAGTACTACATATTGATCTGATTTATTTGATTGATCGCAATGTCAGGACTGACATTTCATTGTCTACTGGCATGACGACATTAAGAGAAATTACCCTTGAGAAATCAGATTTTAAAATGTTCGAGTTTTTCTTACTCTGAAATATTACATCTTAAATCAATACCGTTCCTTTAAGTGAGTATAAAATGTAATATAATTGTTGTTTTGTGCAACAAACAGGGTGGAGAAATGAATGTTATGCCTCTATGAAATAAACAGCCAATAACTTTGATTTATATTTCACAGATGTATAAAAGATTTTTTAGAATCAAAAAAGAGTCTGTAAAATGACTTTACATTGTATGAATGACTATAATAATGGTTCCTAGAACCTTATTCTTACTGAACACTTTCAAAAGTTTAAAAGGTAGAGTATATACTCCTTACAAGAACATCCCCTCTCCACATAAGATTTTCCCAAAGAGGGATGGATTTCCTGTAAAGTTAGACTGGAAAATACTTTAGTTTTTTTGTGTTGTGGCATGGCACTGAGAGAAGATGAATAGACATCAAAAGTGTCCATCTGTGGGCTCATATGCAGTCAAAAGTTTAGTTTTGTTAAATAAATTTGCCTTCCCTATCCTTGAGTTCAATAGATAATATTTTAGGTGTTAAATATTGTTGAATATTGATCAAGACACGATGAAGTCTTGACGATGAACGGGTTGAGATCAAGACAGAGGGTAGGGTTAAACCAAATTAAGATGGAAACCAGACTGGCACTCCTGATTCATCTTAAATATTTATTGATTGAACAATTACGAAGCATCATTTAAGTTAATTTTATATATATGATTTTTTTCTTGAATTTCTAGGATTAAACAAATATCTTTTTTTGAAATTTTCTCTAATATAAACTTAATGTTCATGAAATGTGCAATATTCTTAGTCATGCTTACATTTGTGAAAACAGCGCCCAAAGCCTCTGTGATTTTGCATAAGTAATTTTTTATCGCAGTTGATGTACATGTTGTGCACATGAGTAATATACAAATAAATACATCTAATTAATAAATTAATCTGAGAATGGATGATTAATAAATATAAATGTATTATTAATGTTAAAATCGTTAATTCATTACTAATACAATAAATTATTAACAGCAAATTAAGCAGAACATTTGTAAACAAAAGTTCCCAAATACATCAGACAATGCACTTGCGCAAAAACTAGCACTTTTGTCTATTTAAAATAACACAACATTTATAGGATTCTGCTGTTGATATAAAACCCTGAGCACTGTTGGTCAAGGTTAAAATAACACTTAAAGTATGAGCCTAAAATGCAAGACATCAATACCACTCTTTAGTACTATAACAAAGATGCTTAAGCATTAAAATCTTTGGTTTAAAATACTAAAGTTAAGTAAACCTCCAGATGATATATATGTTCATACTCATTACCATAGGCATGCATTAAGCATGTGGTGCTAGTGTGTCCATCATTGACTATCTCCTTGACCCGGAGAATGGTGTTCTGATAACTGGTTCCCAGTTTAGGGTTGTCAATTTGTTTGAAGGGGTCTTGGTGGGGTTCGCGTTGCCGTTGACCCCAGCTTGCTCATGCTTGATTATCGCACGGGTCAAAGTTTTAATTCAACTTGAGCCAGAGTTGCTGTTCCGCCCTTTGCACTAAGATCAGGTTGTGGAATAATGAGATTTCTCCGGCAGGTGATTATTTGGAGCAGCCAGCCAGAAAGGCCTTGATCCTCATCGATGTTTACACTTTGGGCATGAGAACATTTCCAAGATGTTAATTTTTCGGGTACCTTTTCAAGGTGGGTAGATCGCAATCATTTTTTTTCTTGAAATACATCAGTCTGACTGTCTGCTTCAAAAACTATCTGTCAATCACTATATGGGGAATAAACTTCTCATACAGAGATGAGTTTGTCATTAGATAAACACCTGGAACAATAAGTTCTGTATGACGTCACAACCAAGTATTTGTGGCCGTAATATTTCAGACGGGGAGCAGGAGCTGCTTAAAGTCTGGCTCAATAAACATGACGAATATGACAGCGCCTCTCACAGTCGTGTCAGGCGATTCGTCATCCTGTCGAAGGACATGATAAACAGCCTCATCCACTCATCCCATATGACTCTTCACACAGTACTGCTGTGCTTCTCAGCCTAACTTTGTCTGCCAGTCACTGCATTTCCTCTGTCACAAATCTATACCCCGGGGCACATGACGCTGCAGGGGCAAAACTTGCAGTCAGGCTTCTTTTACTAATACAGCCATCTGACTAAAACAATAACAAAACTGTCGATACGGCAGTAACATCTAAAAGTTTGTCCAATGCACAGTTAAGCTTGTGCTTTTTTCTATTTTTATATCACACTGACGAAAATGTCTGACCTTTGTCAAATGCTATAAATAAACACATCCGTATTGCAGTAAATTGTTTATGTGTTGTAAGTAAAGAGACAGAATCTTGAATTGCCCAAACTTGAAAATAGAATTGAGTTGACAACACATTTGATGAATGGGTTCATTACACACAGAGAAAGAAAGACATATTGTCTGTTGTTGCTTTTGTATGTTTGGCAGGTTGCTTGTACAAAGAAGATACTGTAATTATTTGAAATTATAAATATCTAAAAAGGATTTCATAATGATAAGGAAAATGAAGCATGCTGTTATTGGAGATATTTTTCACATTACAGCCAAGAAGTGATGTCAGTTTAAATGATCATATTGTCTTGACTAATAATCAAGCGTTCCAATTACATTTAAATTAACATTAGCAGCGCTAGGAGCCGAGCCAAATTAGCTAAAGTGCATATCTTATATAGCTCTATTTTTATAATTTCCTGATGTCATAAATTACACAACTAATTTATTAAATAGAACCACAGCTCTGGGAGAAATAAAGTTGATTTCAACTTTATTATAATAGATCTATAGATTGACTATCTATAGGGATGTTTTCAGGGGAACATTTTTATTTTTGTTTCATTCCGTGAAATACAGACAACCCTTCCAAATTCCGCACGGTCAAATATTTTTAATATGTAATGATATGTAAAAACTAAAACTGAAAAGAAAAGAAGATGTTAAAAGTATGAATCATTAAAGCACAGAAAATGTGGTTGGATCCCAAACAGAAAAATAGTTTTGAGTGTAGAAGCAATGGCAGTTCACAGTGGTGTAGTAAGAAAGATGTCCTACTCCTGGCAAAAGTTCCAAACCTTTGCAGGACTTGTTCTTTTACATTGAGACTTCATATATTAGATTGTGCATGCATTTATTTTTGAACCAAATAAAGGAAATACTTGTACATTTATAGGTGTTTAATATAAAGTGTATGGTAGATTTATGTGCATAGCAACTCTGAATGATTCTTCTGGAATGGATTTGAGGAGGAAGTCAAGCTTAAGCTAAAATGTGGAATTAAACTTTATTTATTAGGCATTCTTTCGGTGTAATGGACTAATAGTGCTCTGAAAGGTGACCAACATAAGCGCTAAAAAGTCTGACAAAGTGAATGAGTACAATATTATTGGTCTTAAAGTGATAGTTCACCTTTTGACGTTTCACACCTGTAAGACTTCCTTTTACTGGACAGATATTATAAAAGAATGTTTTTAACCAATTCGCCAGAATTGGTTTTGTGTCCATACAATACATCTGAATATTTGCGGTAAAGACTTTTTCAGAATATCTTCTTTAAATATTGTGTTGCATGCTCTATTGAATTTCTATCGATAAATGCAACAAATGTTGCACATTGTACTTAAATAAAATTATAAAAATAGTTCAAAATGTCATTAGTCTCTTGTACCTCGTTCACACCACCAGTGATACCTAGATACTAAATCTTGGAAGGCCGTCTAAAGAAATTGTAGCAGCAACAGAGTAGCTGGCGGTCTAAACAAGGTTTTAGTCTTTTACATGCTGTTGGTTCACTTCAAGTCAGCACAGAGGTTTCCTTAGGTTAATGATCACAATACACGTAGAAATGGTAATTTAAATTAAGAGTGATCTTTTCATTTAATCCGAAGCTGTACACATGATAGTCAGTCCAACAATGAATATTAGGTCACAGGTAGAAGATTCAGGACAATAATTAAATTGCTATCCATTTCTTTGCCAACTGTATCCCATCCCTGATGTTTTTCATCGATCTTTAATAAATGCACAGTCATCTTCTGTCTTATAAGATGACCCCCACACCCGACTCACAAGCTTGAAAAACCAACTACATACTCTGCCGGAAAACAATCTACAATCCGCTACAGTACTTTAGTGCTATGCTCTGTGTGAATGCAATACGAATGTTAATCTCTGAACTCTTGTTTACTTTGTAAACCGAAAAATACAAGTTGTTGAGATTGGTTTTTGAATATGATGTGGGCTGAAATGGTTTCTATGGCAACGATTCGTAAGAATAGATGGATGAGAGCAGGGAAAGTTATGAGCAGGTGTGGCATATGGAAGTACATCAAAACTGTTGCCCCGAGTGGATCTTCATCTTTAAACAGTGAGAAATCATAATTATGTGTTTTACAGTGCAAGGTAATCTCTTGGAGGGCCAGAATGATAGAAAAGGGTGTTTCTCTATAAAAACGATTACCATAGAAAAGAAATGATTTAGTGTAGATTCAGAATTCCGTCAATGACAGAATCGATGAATAATACTATAAAAACAACCTTAAAGGAGAAGCAACATTGACATATTCTTATTGGTATTGAGTTAAGTCCAAGTGGGATTAAATTATATTTCACATTGTATGCTTTTGCAAATCATTTCCTTTTAACCTTTAAATAAATGAGTAGAGGAATCACTATGTAAATGTACCTGCGATAGCCATGAACCCTTGAGGACAGCTCAAGCTGTTTAAAAGCTTTCTAACCTATCCTAACTGGGGAAACATTCATTAATTTCTTCGGCTTCATTTTAAAAGTGAAAAGAGACATAGAGGTTGTGACTTTTATACATTCAACTCAAATACATCATCTTGGCACATGGCATGAAGCTCCCACTGATCATTAGTTTGAATGTTATTACAGAACATTTCATTAAAAGACTGAAATACTGACCCTATTCATGCTATAAGAATCATGAGCCCTGAAAATCCTTTCTGTCATTTACACAGATTGCGCTCATTTAGGTTTATTTTTATGTCTTTAATTGTTTCTTGTTTATCTTTCAAAATGAGGCAATAAAAGGTAGCATTTTTATTTCTTTAATGAAGTTTCCGAATTTAAAACCCAGCCCAGTGCTTCAGCTCCGAGGAAATATTCTTTGATTATGGGTTTCAGAGGGAGAGGAAAAACAGCAATAAAATTAATTTTATCTGAGGCATAAAGGAAAATGAAAAACTCTAAGTGACACGTCTCGCTGTAATAGCTCTTGCTAAGATGTCTGGTGTTGTCTCATCCTTGGAGAAACATCAGAAAAAATAGCAGCGGGGGAACATGTGCGGGTTTAAGAGAATAATGATATGATTGATCGCTCTCATGAGCTGATTTGCTCACTTTTTTATTTCCCTTTCGTATCTATTTCTTTGCCGAGGTTAAAAATGCTGGATAGGACATTTCTTTTAAGAAAAGTACTGTAATCTTGAACTTGTTGTATCATAAATGGCCGTACATGATCTCTTTAAACCATTTGAGTTACGAGTGCTTTGATTTTCCTCTTTCAAACAAAGATTTCATATTCAAATTGTGTGAATTATTAATACAATATTGTGAATTAAGGAACGAATACTGTATCAATGACCCACAAAACAAGCATTTCCTTGCCAAGCTCCCACATTAAGATTGTACTTTTCATACCAAAATGACATCCGGAACAAACATCAATGCAACCTTCTGTGAGCTAAAAATATGACTATTCTCTGCAAACGGCATCATCCGTCTAACAGAGATTTATAGCCAGTTAATGAATTTACTGATTTTGCATATCAATGCAGCCATCGGAGATTGAAATCCATTCCATTTTACAGATAGCTTTTTGATGCCTTTTCATTATGGGCATGTCACCCTCAGGTCGAATGAAAATGCCAAACCAGTCAAAGCCAGGCCGTTTGCTGATGGCAGAGAGCCATCTCCCTAGTGATGACTAAGAAAACATATCCACTGCCAGTGCAGTTTTAGATCCTTAATGTTCACACACACACATATATATAGTATGTTAAAGAATGACAGGGTTTGCATTTGTGTTGGTGCAAAATTTAAATATCAAGACGGGTTTTAATTCTTACATTGGGAGTTGAAATGAATATTCACTGAAATATTGAAGTAAAACAATATACACTGAAAAAATAAGTACATGTAAAAGCTTTGAAATGTTGTGTATAGGTAAGTAAAATAATACAGGAAACCTAATTAACTCAAATATTTCTATTAGAATTCACCAAAAATGTTAATGTTTATTACAAATATATGTATATAAATAAATACTTTTTCATTACATAAACTTAAAAAGTATTTTTAAAGGCACATGGCACATGCAATCTTTTCACAGTTTTGCCTTTTCAGCTAAAAACAAATATTGTCACTATGTTTAAACAAAGAATGATACAATGTGTATAAAGAAATGGTTTACCTAAAAGTTTTTTCCTCATTTGCAAACTTGTATACATTTCTTCGTTGTGCTGTAAAAAGGTATTTTAATGAAAGTGCATTCAAGTAATTTTGGGTCACTATTAGGGAAGTGAATGGTAAACCAAAAATGATATAACAAAGAAATATAAACAGATTTGTAACAACAGGAAGGTGAGCAAACAATAACGAAATTATCACTTTTGGGTGACCTATTCTGTTTATATCATTTATGAAAAATCTATAATAATATGTAATATATTTGCTAAAACTACAGCTAAAAAGAATAATTTAATATACATGGTTGGACACAACACAAGATTTGAGTAGCAGAACAGAAGAAACAATGCGATTTCTCACATTGTCACTGTAAGAACGGACGGATTAGAAAACCCACAAGGTTGCACATAGAGCACTTTCAAGAGTTTTAGCTGTGTTTCCCTGGAAACACTTTTTATACTGAATCAACATGTACAATGCCTCTTCTTCGCTTTTTCTCCGGGCTCAAGCAGCTCTGATTGCTTTTGTTGTATGGCAGAACAATCTGTTTTCCTGAATATGACCACATCTTCTGACTATTTAAAACACTGCTGCTGCTTGTAAACCCATCACAAAAAATCCCATTACAACAAATTGCAAGAATCACATGCGCTTGTGAATCTCTTCTGATAAATAAATCTCTTCTTCAGACATGAAATCCGAAATGTTAAATATTTTACTCTAAATTTCTAAGATATGTCCAAAAACATTCATAGATTATCAGTATTCTGGGTGCAAATGCTCTTCCAGTGTTTATACACGTTCTATTTACAGATACTGAAGGTTGTGTGCCACATTACTTTTCCCCATCTACCATATCGAAAGGCCATCCTGAGAATGCTTACTCTTGTCACGTTCACCACGTCTATATCAACCCTCCACCTGTGCCCCTTCTGCCATCAACACTAAGTCTCATCCAACACCAGTGTATCTTTATAATGTCTATACGCAAAGAAAATATATGTTCCTATATAGAATGTGACATTGATTTCATGCCCTTGTGTTGATAATGTATTGTCACTTCATTTGTTTTATATTTGGAAATCAAAGCAAAAGAACTATTTGCCTGAACGACTTCACTAATAGCAACAAATTGCAGTTTTTACGGCAGCAAGACTGACCCAGCATTCTACAAAGAATATACAGAATATGTTTTATTTAGTAATATATAGCTCATGTTTTCCTGTACATTCTCCTATATATATGAAATATTTTAATAAAATGTGATTTTTTGCTATATAATCTAAAAATATCATGCTATAATCTATGATACTATATGGTAGGTTCTGTTCAGATTATTTTAATGTATTGTTTGCATGCATGCATATGTGTTCATTTTTTATAATTTGTAAGTGATCTACGCGTGTATCTCTGCAAGCTTTGTTTAAATGTAAAAACTAAGGGCTTCCCCATCTCAGCTGAATCTCGGTTCTTTCTTCTTTCTCTGGTTTCTTCGTCATCTTATTAAACATCTTATTGAGTTATTCTCACAGCCTACAGCTTGGGGGGGAGGAAGTACAATATGCTTTGGAACAATATGTATTGTAAGAAGAGCCGCACAAATAAATTGAATTTAATTGAAAACATCTGAAAAATGTTTCTTTCAAATTGTTCAATGCTGATACCTCTTTCACATATTAAAATAGATACCTAATATCAACAGGCACTGAATTTGCATTACAATGATTTTTTTTCATAAGAATCCTGAACTGAGCAAATAAATTAATAAGATTACTTCAATGATTTTGATGGGAACTGCCAAAGGACTGAACATGAATCTCCATGTATCTAATGGTTACATATATATGTTAAATATTGTACGTGGTCCCTCACAAATAAACTACCTGCTGTTGGTTTAAATGTAATTCAGCGAGCATGAAACTGATATTGACCTATGACCTGTTGACATACTGTACATGGTCACTTCCTACAGAACGCAGCTGTGATTTCTCTCATTGTGATGCTCTAAAAATAACATGACACCGAGATGTCCGGTCCTGGAAATGACACAGGAAAGCGGCCGAGAAGAGGAAACAGACACTTGCGCCGATCACCACATAATGACATAATCAAACTATTGTCTTTTTTGTGTTCTCTGGCATTTCAGACGCCGTGGCCTGACGTAGCTCTGTGTTGAACTGGGATCAGTGATGTGGGAAATGCATTAACCCTGCACTCTCTGGTTGAGGAAGAGGAGCGGTCCCCTGGGACAGTGGCGCTGCGTTCTGCCAATGTTATTTCCCGGACAGATTGCACACTTATTGCATTTTGACCTGTTTGGCAGCCTGCTATTGATTTTTGAAGCATTACAGCAATATCAGGATGAAAGGGTTTCTCAGAGGGAAGGCTGCAATAAGCTTGTTGGTTAGCTCTTCTCACTTCTTCTGGCTCGGCTGTTTTCGCGTTCTCCAGTCGATAAAATAAATTCCACGAAAGTCTCGGAAATATTGCTTGGCACATGGCTTCCTCTTTAGACCGGTGGGAATAGAACGTTAATTCAATAAAGGAAGGATCTCATTTCCATAAAACATTACATCTCCAGTGCGCTCGTGGCAAGTTGCATGCGTGCGGCTTTAACCTGTTGCTTGTGGGAGGATCAGGCCATGTCTGCCTGCTTCTCTGTCTTTCCTATCATGTCTCCTTTATTCTGCTGTTGCCTGAGATTGGATGCTAGCCACAGGATGAACAAACACTGTTGTCTCCACGGAGCATTAGTTGGTCTTCAGCATGTATTATTGATTTGACGCTGCTAATCACTGTCTCCGCTGTTAGAAACCATATAGTATGTGGGCAGACAAAGTACTTATAGAAACATTTCACATATAACTTTGGCTGTGAAAGTGGTATGTGAGCACACTTTACAGCTGTCTCTTTCTTTAGAGTTGAAGAAAGACAATTCTATTGTTGGAAACTTGGCTTTACAGTCGTTTTTAAAATGACAGAAACCCTAAAGACCTGTGTTAGGTATAGAACAAGCTTGAGTTGAATTTCATGCTTGTATTTACAAAGCACACAGGAAAGAATTGAGGTGAACTAAACTATTTGCATAAGTAAATAACATATAATGTCAATGCAATGAGACGAGATTCGAATTCCTGCTACGTGACTTTAATGTTGAGAACTGTTCGCAAAAGCACGATATTCGGACTTTGCGCAAGTGGACACTTTTGAAAATTGCATTCTATGCTAGTTATGATTAACCAATATCACCACTAACACAGTAAATTCGATATGGTATGTGTTGGGGTACTATGAATATATTACATACATACTGCATATGCCATGTTTCATTGTCACATGATGCTCTTTGACATATTTCTTTATTTCCAGTTGTATTCTTACAGTGTGTGTTGGTGAAAACATTATTGTGTCACAAGATGTTTATTTATTATATTTATTTGAATAAATTGGTGCTATTCACTTCTGAAATTTGACCGCTTACAGGGCATCACAGGATAAAACAGTGTCCATACAATGTACACTACAAAACAGTTTTTTTCGTTGCATACTGAGGTTTGGTTATACTATTTATAACTTTTGTTTGCCGTCTAGAAGTAAGCAATTTTGGACGCCGCCTTAATCTTGAATGCTTCTATCTTTTATATGTGAATACTTTCAGTCATTTGAAGCACAGCAGTTTATAGATATCCAACATTTTAAAACTTAAAGCCAATATATTTAAATTTTGATTTTATGTTGTACAATAGGTTTCAAAGTTTCTTTAAAGGAAAATATCACCTGTTTCATCCATTTACATGTAATTTAGACTGTTAAACATGTTGAGTTGTCATGTTCAACAGGATCCATGTTTTAAAAATAGGAGTTAGACATATGAAGTAGTATTTGTGCGCTCAAGGTTTAGGAAAGGTTCTTTCTCTTTAACTTATCACCATCATAGATCATAAGTTATTTATTGGCCATCCTACCGTAGAATCCTGCCCAAGCACCAATCAGAGAGCACGGAAGAGAATGATCATCAATGTGTGTATTCCAGAAGAAGCCCTCGTGAGGAGCGATGCTCACGGTCCGCCTGCGTGAGCTCAGCTTCTTCCTGAAACAATCGTAAAGATGAATCAGGCTATTGTAAACCAAAGTCTTTTCTGATATATGAACAACATGATTCTACACTACAGGTGCTTGAGATTAACATACGTTTGGCAGAAACTCAGTGTGATACTTCTCCTTTGTTTTGAGACCAATCATGCAAATAGGTGTAATATGCTGCAGATAGGCAGATTCAATGACATCAGACCTCACAACATCATCTTCTTGCTAAAAGCCCACAGAATCATGGGAAACAATAACCGATACTCAGATTATATACACAGGCCAAGGTCCAAGCAGGCGTTTTCACACGTTAGATTAAGCCATTAGAGTCAATCCAGCACACAGACACTCCGTTTGAAATCAAAGTGCGACATAACCCATGAAACACACAAGGCCTCTTTTTTCCTCACCAGAATACGTCTGACTTCTCCCAAGGTCTTACACGTTCCTCTGGCTTAAAGCTAGATACATCTGCACACATTTGCTTAGATATTCGATCAAACAGGCAGTGTTTGAGTATAAGAGATTGCAGCTTCTTTCAAAGACAACCACTTAATTGCGGCAAAGCAGGAGAGCAAAGTCACGTCAAACCAGCGCTCAAGGTTGTGTGTTATTCAAAAACGTTAAAAAGACGAGGACAGCATTCCATCGAGTCGACTCATTGTGCGCTAGTAATGAAATTTACAGCTGAGGGTTGGAAAAAATGACCGCATTTAAGGTAACAAATTCTATCAGAAATGAAAGTGCTAAAGACACGGAGGAGTGACAAGAGTGGTGTGAACGTGTGTGGGAGGTTGAAAACAATGGAGATGAACTGTTGATTGATTTGTTGAGGTTATTTAACAGTATTAAAAATATTACCATTTGAAGATAGTTTCACCACAAACAATCGCAAACAAGGATGTTGAGATTTTGAAGATATGAGTAATGTTACACATAAGATTGAGTTCATGCCTTCTACATGGGATTGAGGATGAGAAATTAATAATGTGTTTTGTTAATTTACTATATGTTTTGACACACATTCAACAAATGGGCTTAACAACATTACGTTGTACAAACGACCCATTCTCCCTCATCCTTCTGCAAACGCACCAGACACAGTTCATTATCTCTCCGTCGTTTTGGCTGTGCCTGAACGGATGCCTGTGCCCTTTGCCTTTCCAGCTCATCTGCGCTTTTTGTTCAGTTTCTGACGGAGACCTTCCAGGCCCAATGTAATCTCACCTCATTAACATTTTAGGTGACGAGCCTGTCTTGGTCCATATGAAGAATTCATGAGTAGGGTTTATGGCCATATTAACATTTCAGAGCCTATAAATTACAGGCCACTATATGTCTTTGTGTGAACACTTCTTTGTTAGTACTCATCCACTGTTGTAGATGTGAATGAGTGTGCACAGCAAAGAAATTTCACATTTTAAAATTTAAAAACTGTCTTAGGACCCTAGAAAGGTTACGCGGAGAGTGCACCCGTAATGAGATTCAATTCAACACATGCAGCATCTGCAGAAAACACGGCGTTCCCCCCAATTAAAGTCCTGCACAACCCCGAAAAACACGAAGCCGTTTTCTGCCCTTTGTACACATGGACCGAGACGCCATCCATTACCCGGCCGTAAACAGCATGAGAGAGTCTGCGTCTCACCCGCCCGCCGGAGAGGGGGCGTAGTGCTCCGGGGAGGATTTTCACACAAACAACAGAGACTAAAGACAAAGCGCCGCGGCGGAACAAAAAAACACGTCGAGGTGATGATGTGGGCACAGGCTGGTGCCGCAGAAGTGCCCGAGCTGTGGGCCGATCTGTGGCGGCAGGGAGAGAGCAGCCATGCAGGGCCCAGTGACTCACCTCTCCGTCAGGACACCGGCACAGTGCCAGAGCGAGGAGCGTCGAACAAGGCCGCCAATTACACAAACTCAAGTCACTTTCTCCGGTGTGACGTACACTGACAGCACACGTGGGGCAGAGGTGCTTCACAGCCCGTCACCCCCCGCATGGCCCGATCTGACAAATTGGACGGTCGCAGCTTTCCAAAGAACATATAGAGATGAGCTTTGTTCCCGAAGTGCAAACAGAGGTCACTCGCAAAAGTCGTTTATAATCCATCATAAGGGTGACTTGTCACAAAGCTTATGATAACAGAACAATGTTAAAATGACAGGTTTTGAGTCGTTTGTGTAGGTACAGGTGAGTAAAGAAACAGTAGGTCAATAGTTGAAAAAATGTCAGGTAGTTGGTATATTTTGGTAAATTTCAGGCGCTGTGTTGTCATCGAGTAACCTCAAGGGTATTAAGGTTTTGGGGATTTAAATTCGATTCATCATAATAGTTTAAATATATAAAACATATTAGAGTACAAGACAAATGTTCGTAAAAAAAAAAATTAAATGGTGTCATCATTTTCTCACCTTGTCATCTATACGACTTCCTTTTATCTTTACGACGTTTTGAAGAATATCGATAACCAAACCAAGACGGTGCTCACGTTCTTTTGTGCCCATACAACAACACTGGACACGTTTATTTTTGGTTACCGACATTCTTCGAAATATCTTCCTCTGGATTTCGCAAAAGAAAGTCACACGCTAGTTAGAAACGACAAAAATACGTAATGATACGTATCATGATCTTTTCATGAACTATATTTTAACATGTTTAACTTTGTGAGGTTCAGTATCTGGAGCCTTACTAAACCTGAAGAGCAGATAAATATGTTTGAAGAGAAATCTTTATCTGAATAAATGCATATTTTTCATATAGTCTCATGAGACGTCGGATGATAAATCGCTAAGTTATTTTCAGCACGCGATATGCACGAGGCAACGGCGTTGTGACGTCAGCAGAGACGCTTCACGCTGAGCGATGGATTTTAATGAAGTCATGCAGTTCATGTCTCGCGGGTCTAGACTGCCCTCTGTCGGTGACTTTGCACGTGGCCCACTGCTTCCCGTTACACATCACAGTCACATAACTGTGATTAGTGGTTTTTGCTTAATCACATTTTGTAGTAATTATCCAATTAACAGCCCCTTGGAAGAGACTTCTTAATGACATCAGCAGTGATTTAATCACGTGTGAAAATCTTCTCCCTGCGGACAATTAATCAATAGCAGGATTACCATAGTATTACTACAGATGTTATTTTAAACTACTGTACTGTTCTGTAGTCAGTGATAAATGTGGTTATATTTTTACGACCGATATCACTGGACATGTTACTGTGGGAAATATACGAATATTTCATTTATTCACACTCATTCAACGCAAAGGAAGATATTTTGAAGACAGCGCGCGTTGAGTTCCACTGTCGGGCATTTCTCAAAATATCTTTTTCGTTCCAGTCATATTTATAAATGATTTGAATGAATGACACGATTGGTTTTTAGTGAAATACAATGTCCTATAATAAAACTGTTTTTTCTCATTTGTTCATGAGTGTCTGGTATTGGGGGGCACTGGGAGGGGCACTGATGGGGTTGTCATCCATCCTAAAAGAAACCATTTTTGATCATACAGTAATACTTAAATGTTAAGTAATGTTACTTGTATAAAGATTGAGTTCAACAGAGTTTACATGAGAGTAATAGTTTCCTGTAACAGAGATAAAAGGCAGATGGTTTCTATTGAGAACGGAAACCCTTTTAAAACAAGCAACAGGCATGATGGGGGCAAGCAGGGGCACTATTGTTTTTTAGGCACACCCCCCCCCAACCCCCATCTGTCGGAGAGGAGGCGGATTGAACCCCTGTAGATGATTAAGAGCCCACCTTCAACTTTCTGCGGACTCCTCGAACTTTGTCAAACTTATGCACTCCTTTCTTCAGCCCTTGGAGGCTCAAACAGTGCCACTCTTTTATTGGTGAAGACTTTGTAAAGCAACGACAAGAATGCCATCATTTCTTGTTTTACAAACCCTTTTCTTTATTATAAACTTTTCTTTTACTTTTGGAGATCCATTAACTTTGTTCGATGGGAACCCACATTCAAGGACGACACACAGACACAGGAATAAGTAAGTATAACTTATTATATTATATTATATAAATGCATACATGTTGTGTCTTTTAAACTGATCGAAAATCACGTGTTGGGTAAGATAAGTTTGTGTGTTGGGTCTGCAAATTGATACAGTGCATTACACTGAAAACTACAGAATAAATACAGTGTACAATAAAATCCCTTAAATCGATTTATTTGACTTTCCCTTGCCTTGGTGCATTAACATCCCAATGGGTTTAGAGTCATAAAATCATTTGCTTTCACTTTCATTTATCTTCAGGTTTTCTTTAAGACAACTGTATGAAATACGAAGCACTTGTAATGTTTTTCACCTGTATTTTGTGCGCAGAAACTGGTGCGCGTTTATTGTTCAGAAGAACGTGAGTTGCGCAGTGCGGGGCAGCGCGGAGAGTTACGCGGAGCCGGAGGCTGCGCCCTGTCCACAGCATCAACCAGACTGTGAGCAACAAGTGATGTAAGTTCCTCCAGAGACCGGGAGGGGAACCTTGGAGTTTGGTAGCTCATATGATCCATCACATGCCAATAGAAGTGAACATTTTAGAAAGATACATGATGTTCTTTGTGAAGACATGGAACACCCCCCAGACAGCACAGGTATGTGTGCCAGATCTGGACAAAGCATGTGAAGGTCAAGGCACACACTGTAGTGAAGTGACGTATTGCCAAGTATGGTGTTCCATACTTGGAATTTGTGCTCTGCATTTAACCCATCCAGTAAGTGAACACACACACACTGTGAACACACATCAGGGGCAGTGGGTAGCAGTGGGCAGTGGGCAGCAGTGGGGGGGACGGTGCCTTGCTCAAGGGATTCCCGCTGGTTCCGAGTCTCGAACCAGCAACCTTCGGATCACGAGCCCAAGACTCCAACCACCAGGCCACGACTGCCCAATGTCTGCTGCTTTTAAGCATCTGCTTATCAACATGAGCATTTGCAAATCCTTTCTAAATCATGAAATCTTAATCAGTTTCACAAACGGATCGTGGAGGTCTGTGGGACATCTGACTGTAGACATCTGACTGTAGACACCTTCGAGACGTATTGACCAACGTCTTGCAGATAAAATTTCAGACATCAAATCTGTCACATGTACACGTGCTCTCAGGGATACAGAATAGATCAGAATACGTGAGATTAGGGGAGATTGTGTTGGATTACATTATCATTTAAAAGGAGTTTGGAGACATAGAATGTAGTGAAGACGTGGTTTTGTAATGTTGAACGCTATTGCTCAATGTGAAATCCAAGTGGTTTAGATTTCAGATGTGCTGTGTACACATGGTTGTTGTTTTACTTGTTTCAAGCAGAGAAACAGGCCGGCCTGCCGTTGTTTGCTCGTGAACTTTGCCTGGTTTCAGATGTCACGGACAGGGAAAAAGATCGTTGTTGATTATTGTATTAGAAGAGTTTGGTGTAAATGGAAAGTTAATGACAGTTACTCACTTCATTGAAGGCCTGGACGGAGATTGGAAACAGAATTGTGTTGTTTTCACAGAAAATGTTTCTCATTATTCGGAACAGTCTGAATTCATTCCTGTTACTACTGCCACAGGAAATGATGTCAGCTGTTGTTTGTTTTTCAAACAATGAGAGTAAAGCCTGTGGGGGGTGAATAGTCCTGTACATAATACACATTATTTACATAATGAATAAGCAACAATAAACATGAACGACATTTCAGGAATTCATACCGTTTTGTGACTAGTAATTCATAAAAAGCAGTCTCTTTCTGTTTATTATGCAACTATGATTCTGATTGTAATTTAATATAAATAATGGTTAATTTAACAGTCTTGGCAGGTCCTCTCTTTTCATTATTCCTTGTCAATCTTTTGCCCTTCCTTTTATTCTGTATAAGAGCTAATACTTCAAGTTGATGACCTATTACTCAAGCATCAGAGTAAAAGCAATAAGACATGCTTTGATCAAAACATTTTTAGTGAGAGTCAAACTGTTTGTTTTCGGTTTCCCCCTTTCAATTCATGTAAAGGTCATCACTTTTTTCAGATACCGGACTCGGTTTCGGCCTACTTACAAGATAGCATTCAAGGTTGTGACTGAGCTTGAATGGAGATGCTGCCCGGAATACCAAGGTCCAGACTGCAGAGAAGTAAAAGGCTCTCCGAACAGACAGCCAGTACATCCACAATCACACCAACCACCACATCCGGGACAACCAAGACATGCGCAGAGTAGGGCATTTTGTATTATCGTTGTCATTTTTTTTATTTTAGGGTATAATTTAAAAAAATAGCAATTTTGTCATCAACAGTCTTGAAGTGGTAGTTCCCAAAAATACATTTTGAAGAAGATATTTCTTGCATGGGTTTTGTGTCCATAAAATTTAAGTGAATGGTTTGCCTCACTGTTTAGTGTTTACACTTGTGAAAAAGATTTTTACTTAAGGTTCATTCTTATAAGTATACTCAAATAACGGTCAGGTACATGTGAATGTATATTTCATTAGGCATGCATACTAATCAATGAAGTAGTATTTTTTTGTTCCAAAAGCCTGTTTTCTGGTTTTTAAAAGTTGATTTTGCTATTTACCTATACAAAAGTAAACTAATAGCACACTTCTTTTTTTTAAGCTTAGTTTGTGACCAAAACATATTTTTATGTGTTTTGCGGAAGAAAGAAATTCATATAGGTCTGAAATTACATTTTCATTTTTGGATGAACTATCACTTTAAGCTGGTCTACTTACATTTTAGGATGCTTTAATTTATTGTGCTTTACTATCGTAGGATCGGAAAGACGAGAAATTGGCCACTATGATGTCAGACGAGCTGACAAAACACGTATGTTAGAAGAGGAAGTGCAGAGGCTTTCTCAAACCGTACTGGATCTACAATCGGCCATGACGGGTATGGCTGAGAACCTGCGCACAGACCTGCAGGAGGACACTAGCAAGATGCTCATTACTCTCCTGAATGACAGGAATCCACCCGACAGCGCTAGAACAGGTGGCACGGAGGAGACCGTGGTGCTTCTGGACGGCCACCAGGCCACGAGAGGTCAAACCCACGGCGACAGGGAAATTGATAACATGCTGGCCAGGTTGAATGATATGACAGATGCCCTAAAAAGCAAAGACGAAGAACTCGATGAGTTGCGGGGGACAGTGAAGGGCCACGACGGGCAGATCCGAATGCTTATGGATACCTCTCAGAGCTTGCCGATCACAGGTGCCGTCCAGCTGGACGAAGACATTCTTCAGACATATATTGATGGACAGTTTGAGAAGCTTAAGAAGGAGCTTGTAGCAAACATGGAGGACCAAATGACCAATTTGAAGAATACATGCAATGATAGGATTGAGTCTCTTCAAAAGGTGTGTGAAGAAGGAAAGGACAGTGGATACGGTAGTCTCGCCGATCTAGTGCACAACAAGGAGGCCGAGCTTAGAAAGGAGATCCGCGAGCTTCGTTTTGATTTGTCTATTTCGGACGGTCTAGTGCGCACGAACCGCCAAACAACAGACATTGAGGAGAACGGCGACTACGATGACTTGAGACGGGAAATTAACAGAGTAGCCGAAGCTCATCGCGCACTCAATGCCCGAATTGACAACGAGCTGAAACATCTGTCCACGCTGAAAATCGAAGACCTGTTTGGTCCACGTATAGAGGACCTGGAGGACAGGATGAACGTGACTGAGAAAAACGCAGAGACATATTGCTTCTTCGTGGATGAGAAGCTTAACACGAGAATCACAGAAGAGGTGGCTGTGCTGCGTCAACTCCTGGATGAGAAAGTGAACGCTGTCCAGGATCAGTTCACTGGCATGCTGATCGAAATGAGCAACAATTCCATTCCAGGGTTGTTCATGGATTCTGTATCTGCCCTCCAAACCCAGGTGAACTCAAATAATTTCCTTATACTGGGGTTGGAAGACAAATTTAACGCCATTGGTCAGATATGCTCAGCCGGGTGTGCAACCGGTGTACCTGGTGACGTCCAAAAACCAGACAGTCTCGTGAAGGATGTGAGGCTCTTTAGAAACGACTTGGATGGTTTGCGCGCTGATATCGTCAACAACGAAGCAAAGCTTCATGCATTAGAGGATACGGTTAATAGAATGTCACCCCAAAAACTGTTCATCAACGCACACATCCAGAACACCAACAATAGGTTAAATACTTTGACCGATAATGTAAATGGGATGACGGGTGCTATAACAGGATTGGGAGATACTGTTAGCAAATTCAGCCAAGATCTTTACTTTTTAAACACGACGTGCTGCCATTCAGGGCAGGTCAGCAATCCTGCTGTTGGGGTTGGACTAAGTGGACCAAGCCATATCCAAATTGAGGAGATAAGAGATAAACTGAACAAACTAAACGAGAGAGTATCGATAGAACTGAGCGCGTGTAAGTTGAACACAGATGGAGTAGCTGAGGGCGTGACCGCGGTGGACCACAGGGTATCTGCTCTCGAGAAGATCTGTGGACGACTTGATGACAAGACAAATTTCCAGGGTCTCGTAGAGGACTTGGAGAGGCGACTGGGGAGGATAAATGCTACCGTGGGTAGCCATTCAGGAGAGATCACAGCTCTTCAGAAGTCCCTGCTGAATATTCAGGGCCAACTTGCTGATGTTGCTAAGCAGATCCTTAAAGATCATACAACAAGAGAACACGGTAAGCATTCATTCATATATTCATGGAAAAGTAAAGGAGCCACAAAGGGAGATTTAGGATTTTTAGCCAGTTTGTGGTGGGAAATGGAAACTGAGGCTTTGCCACCACTACACAATCATTGTTTATGAATGTAATTCACTCGTATGGGTTCACGTCTTTTTATATGTAAGGGCTTTAACTGAAATAAATATTGTGTCATCATTTACACACCCTCAGTTTGAACCCCTTTCTACTGCAGAACACAATATTTTTAGAAAAATTTTGAACCCCTATGTACTGCAATGTAATGTAAAGAAACAATACCAATGCATGTGAATGACTGCCAGTTACCAACATTCTTCAAAATATCTCATACAGTTTTGTTATGACAGTAGGGTGAGTAAATGATAACAGAATTTTTATCACACTACAACTATCACACTACAAGGTGATTAGGAGTCCATGAGATGTTGTGTTTCATTGGATCTCCTTCCATACTGAACCAATAATGGAATGCATTAACAATAACCTACACTGCCCTAAAGCTGTGGAGATTCAGGGGGCCAGAAAAGGTTTCCGGTGCCATATGTACATGCCTGTATTATGTCAACGCAACAGTTAGGCACTGGAATGGATCTATTTGACTTTATTTTAAGGAATCTGTATGTGATTTGGTCTTGCATAGATCTCATATGTGACCCAGTTGTGAAGTCTTAGCCAGCTTTTTTGTGAGTTAAAGGTTTCTACATAAATTGATCTTATATTTAGTAAAAGCATGTTGTGAAAATATGATATCTTAAATAGTGACCGAGATAAATGTTTGTTAAAGAAAACTGTTGTTTGAAAATTGTCAGGGACATTCTTCAAAATATATTGTATTGTGATCTGCGGAAGAAAGAAAGTCATACAGGTTTATGACTAATAATGACAAAAGATAAAGTTAATGATGACCCAATTTTCATTATTGGGTGAACTTTGTCCTATTTCATCCACCCAATCTCATAATTGTAGCAGGAGATTTTAGTCTGGATATCACAGATGGGGTTACATATTGTAAATAATTTATTCTATTTTAAAGCACAGAGGATTCTTAAAGTAAGAGAAGGGAATTAATGGATCATTAGCTTTTAACTGCAGGTATTTTAAGGATGGTTCATTAGTCTGACCATGTACTCATGGCAAGATCAATATTTTGTCTTAAGTAGCTTATTGCTCTTAATAAACAACTAAAGCGATATGATGAAAATATCACGGTTTAATGTATAGATATTTTTATCATCATTAAAAATCAAAACATTTCTTAGGCCTTACAATAGAAAACTAGTTACCCAGCAACAGAAACATCCTTTATTTAGTATAGATTTTTTAGTTCATGGCTTCATTTCACAAAGCCTTTAAACACATCCCAACCATTGTTTTTATAAAGTAGATTTGAACTTGACTTTTCGCTTTCAACCTCACAAAAACTAAACTCTGCTATTGACTGCAAGTCCAAATCTTCACAAGCTTAAGAGATGTTTGGTTTTTGATGATCTTTTGTCCTGCCTTGCTTTCACATAACATTGAGAAACAGGGAGTGAGTTGAGTTCAGTTGCATGCGGGTCTGGTACTCATTAAACCCTGAAGTCAATGCAAGGGCCTCACATGGTGATGAATTCCCACACCCCACTGCAGATGTGCACTTTTCAGATGACTGTGATGTCACGGGGAACATACATTCCCAAGAGCCCCCGGTGAAAGGCTGATGTCATCATTCCTGATAAGGGTGGAGGCACATATTCCTCCTCCCATCTATTACAGAATCCAAAGGCCCGCTTCCAAGAACTTTGCTTAATGGATGACCCTGTGTTAATGTGCAGATTTTTTCCCACTGTGTATCCCTCTGTATAAATCTAGAAGACTTGAAAGAGAACATTCGACTTTGAGAAGCATTATTGGACTGCAATTGTGTGTTTTTAAGCAAAAATGAAGACGTAACGTCCCAGTCAATGATAAAGTTTAATGTACAGCAGGTGTTCATGTTTAGGGCATGGGTGGACGGTTATGATGTATGTTTTATGACATATGTTTCTCCTTGCTTTTATTGGGGTTATTGTGAGACGGTAGAACATTTCATGCGAGAAGCACAATAGACCTCTACCCTGAATTGCTTCGGCATTACTCAAACTCCTTGGCTTTAGATCATGACATATTACACAATACTGGAATACTGAACAGTTTCTCAATGACAAAGCTTTAAACGGCGTGCCGTGAAGCCTCTGGGCTCAGATTCTCCTAATTGACTCTAATGGATCTTCATTGATTTTTCATTTGTGTCGTCACGGTTCAAGACGGTTAGACTCGGTGATGTTTTAGGGTGAACAGGAGACACCCACAACTGATTCATATTTCAGCATGTGCTCAGAACAATCCTCCCTTTCGTTTGTTTTGGAGACTGTGACTCAACTTCTGGTATCTAACACAATGGATTCGTTCCAATGGGAACATTTGTAATAAACGTTCACAACATCATCTAATGGCTCGAGGTTCCTCGACATCTCCGAAAGTACTTTACATGCTTCCCTCCACTCTTTTATCAGTGTCCTTTCACCCTTTCTTTCACATCCTGTTGACTGTTATCTCTCGGAGGATGTTGAAGAAACTCTTTCCTGCTCCCGCTGAACGTGCGTAGGTTTTGGATGTCTTGCTGTTGGACACTGAACAGATTTTTAATTGGCAATAAAGGTGTTCCCCATCTGGGTTCGGCTTTAAGTCTCGCTCCGGTTTCAGGAACACATCTGGAAATTCTTAAATAGGATCGGGCCACGAACGTGGTGACACGCAGATGTGTGACCAATACGCCAGCGTGCAACTTTCAATTTGTGCATGCGTGTATGGATCACCACACCCTGCAGACCATTTAGTTTAAAGCTGAGCTGTGTCATCCGAGGCCCTGCGTCCAACTTTGAGATATATTCCTGTTGTGTTATTTTGTGCTCGGACTGAGTTGTAGGAAACACACAGATAGAGGCCTGCAATCCCTCGGGTGATGTAATGTATGTGAGTGGGAATATGTTTGCGTGAAATGTGATACTCGAACGGCTAAATGCAGACAAACAGCACTGACGCAGGGTTTGGGCTGAGTGCATTGTGTCGGTATCAGATTAAAAGTGAACTCGTGGGACTTAAGCTCCGCCTCCTTTTGGATCAATTTCAACTACAGCCAATAAAGTCAAGAGTTAAAATAGACCCTATTGTGAAATGACGCACTTCAATTCTCAGTTTAGACAACAGCATCTGCTACGGCAAGTGTTTTTTTTTTACTTAGCTTATTACCCACTCTGAAAAGAAAAATGTGAAATTGGGTATTGGAAAAACAGATGCATGTGAGAAATGTGAGAACGCTGGGGTTGAAAGTGCGAACCGAAAAAAAAAGTCTTTTTTCTCATTAGAGTCTGTTAGACAGAGCTGACGGCGCAGTAAAAAGACCCAGGGCTTTGTAAATATTAGATGTATAAAGATCAGAATCATCTTGAATGGAGTGTTAAAGCTATTTTAGAATATTAACAGTGCTCTAAATACTGTTTGAAGTGAAATACTTGAACGATATGTGATGGTAACACGTTTTCTGGGAGGTTTTACAATATGGCTTGCTATTAGAAGATTTTATAGGTGATGTTGTAAAATGGGGGTTGGCAATCTGACATCGCTGGTTTTTGTGTTTTATTAAAGGAATCGTTCACCAATAAAGGAAAAGCCTTTTACAGCATTGTTTACTAACACTTTTTTGATTCAAACCTGGATGACATTCTTGATTCCATTAAAACTGGGTTTGCATGTTTGTAGAATGAACCATGTTCCCATGGAAATAAGGACTGGTTCTTGTGCTTGACACAAAAATTATATTTTGAGAAATGTTTTGAGAAAGCCAATGGCGCACAGTGTTGCTTGGTTATCAACATTCTTCCAAATATCTTCTTCTGTTATACAGAAGAAAAACAGTCATACAGGTTTGAAAGAGGATGAATACATGAGCAAAGAATTAACATTTTTGGGCCTAAAAAGTGATGTCTGAAACGTCCATTTAGTTCTCCTAATTATACTGCCAACAAAATCTAAAGCTCCTTTCCATTTTTATTTCTCACGCAGGATTGCCTGTTAGGCAAGAGAGACCCGTGTCAGTCCCCGAAACCAGACCTCCAGTACAACCCAATAGGCCGTATATACCTCACATCCACATACCTTTAGTTATACCCCATAGAACGGTACCTGTGACCGCCCGTCCTCCCGTCCGCCAGCCCGTTATCTCACGACAGCCCTTCTTCCCTCAACCGCCCAGCACTGCCAAGCAGCCCAGTCACCCTGTAAAACACAACCAACTTCCTGCACATCAGCCAGTGGTGGTCACAGGACAAGCTGGTCCACCTGGTTATGTCCGTAGAGTAACGGTCAGACGAGATCAGACCTCAGAGGACACAAAAAGACCCATGACTGGATACGCAGGTGCACCGGGTATGACCTCAAATATGCGACAGTGAAAGCTCAGGGTGAAGAATCATAATGAATGATTATTTCTTCTTTTTTTTAGGATATCCTCAAGTTAATCCTGTATTATATAATACAAAACAAACTCATCCAGGTAAAAAATATTTTGATTTTATGAAGAGGTGTATAATGCTCAAGTATTTTAACTATGATTGTTGAGTATATTTTTTCAAGTATCTGTACTTTATAAGAGTGTTTTTATTTTAGAAATATACAGAATTTCATGAATGCATTTTTAGATATTTTCTTACCTTTAATACAGTAAATAATTAAATTTTTAGAGTTAAAAATACTTAAAGAAAGAGTAGAAAAAAACAAGGAAAAAGTACAAAGTAGATTGTTATCTGATTCAGTATTAAAAGTTTACAATGATAACATTTATTTTTAATATTTTATTTTAATATTTAATATTTTATTTTTTGTATCTGTATAAAATACAGATAAACTACAAATACAGGTTACTAAAGTATAATTGAAAACAAAAATACATGAGTACTATACATTATACATTACATGCATCTTTCTTTAAGGATTTTGTTCATTACTAAAACATAAAACGAAAATACTAAATTAAAACCATTTGTTATAATAGCTGCTCATGTGCCATGGAATCCTGCACATCTGAGGCCTGTTGCAACTCCAGGTAACTATTTATAATACAATGAAATACAATTACAATGTATATACTATCTAATTGGTTTTAAAATAATTAAACATTAAACAAATTATGAAACATATTAGAATGAATCGTAAGCACAGGATGAATCCCTGAAAGATGGGTAATGAAAAACGTATGGATCATTTTTTATATTCTGTCCACATAATTGAATAAATAAAATTCTGTCTTTGATTATTTTCCTTCATACAGTGTACCCAGGCAATGTTTTTAATTTGACTCTAGTCACAACACTCACAGAATTTGTTTTAGATTTTTGTAATGCGATAGATTTTATGCAAAGTGCTTCAAACACTTGTTGCATGCAATAGACGGGTTAAGATCAGTAATTTGATCCTGAATGGAAACGATTCTAGTGTATTCATTCTGTACCAATTTTCGTCTGTGATGGACGCTACTGTTGTGAGAAAAGCTCACCGGAAAGACATAAATCATATAAAAATTGATAAATAAAAATGTATGAACAATTGAAAAGTATTTCTCCATTTACAAATTTAATCAGCCCTTTTTTTTAAAGATTTTCTGGAGATTACTTGAAACCTTTTGGAGGCTCCCTTTGGGTCCCTGGGACCAAGTTAGAAAACCTCTGATCTAGGACATTTCTCCAGCTATTTCCAGCTTTAAAGAAAATCTTGTGCAAAATCTTGGCCTATCCAGACCTACTTATAATATCTTGAAATGTCTCTTCAACTTACATATCTTTGTCTTTCTCACAACAGTGTCACAGCAGAACCCCTTCATGGACCCTTTTTCATTCTCTGCTGGCCTCACAAGACAGACTTTCTCTGGGGACTTTGGCATCATTCGCTTTGATAGAGTGCTAGTCAATGATGGAGGACATTACAATCCTAACACAGGTAAACTGTAATACTCTACATAAGTGGTTCTCACAGCAGGACCTTATTTTTTAATTAATGCGACAAATGTTGACGCCAGTGAGGCATTAATACACAATAACAGCCCAGATCCAAAACACTATCCCACACGAGAAAAAGTTGCTTATTGAGACTTACATATAACACCCCTTGTCATCTTCCCTCTTTAGGGATCTTTACAGTGCCCACTGATGGCCGTTATCTGGTCAGTGCAGTTCTTACAGCTCCACGGGGTGATCATGCTGAAGCCGCCCTCTCCGTGTCCAATCGCAGCGTTCAGAAGCTAGACACAGCAGGTTACTGGAGTGGCCACCCGCGGCTGACCCGAGATCAGTGCATGTGTGGCGGGTCTGCATCCTTCAGTCTTATCCTTCCACTCAGGCAAGGGGACACAGTGGCTTTGGTCCGCACCGCAGGGAAGCTGGCGATTTCTGAATCTAGAGAGATCCTCTCCACCTTCAGCGCCATATTCCTGTATGCTCCCCAGGCCAGGAGATAACCCATACATCACTGGTTCTTTATTTTGTGACTGTAGTAAAGTTTGGTTTTTTATCAGAAATACAGGACCGAGAAACTTGTTTGCTATTTGCCAATCAGTATTTTAAGAGAGGATTGTTAAAGTGTTGAAATACCAACACAGAACCTAAATAAGGCATACTGTTTAAAGATGATGTAATAATCTATATATTTGCAAAATAATCTATAAAGTTTTCTTACAAATTGTCAATATACAGACCACTTCTAAATGTAAAAGCAGACGTATATATTTTTACAACAATAAATTAACAAGTGCTTTTTTATCCTGGTAAAAAAATCCCATCTCACATATAAGTTAATGCTCACATGGTTTCAGAGGGAAATAAGCCACTATTTTATCTATAAAAACTATTTAGCATTTGGCACTTATTTGTTATTCTAAGTTATTCTAAGTGTGTTCAATCAGTTTTTCTCACATACATGCACGGATGCAAAACTCTTTACATTATAGAAGCAGATATTATCTATATAATCATTTTTTAATTATTCAAGCAGTTTTAAATTTGTCAGCTAATAAACTACAATCTAACTGTAACTCATATCCACGTAATGTGTAACTGAAAGTCAATATAACTCTTTATCCCCAAACACACCCAACTGTTAACCACACCACAATTGATAGTTCACTTATATATGAAAATTGCGTCCTCATTTATTTCCCCTCTTGCCTTTACTGTATGACTTAATTTCTTAAGCAGAACACAAAGTGAGATATTTTAAATAATGTTGGTAACCAAAAAGTGGTGGCACCCATTCACATCTTCTATATGAACATAACACCAATACAAATGAATAAGTGCCAGTTAACAACTTTCTTCAGAATATCTTCTTTTGTGTTGTGTGGAAGAAAGCAACTTTTACAGATTTAAAAAGACAAGAGGGTGAGTAAATGATGGCACAAGATTTGGGTAAACTGTGTCTTGATAGTTCAATGCAACCTATTCATATTAGCAGATATTCTCTGTAACCAGACAACATAACTTTACTAAATACATCTTTAATAAACATCATTCAATCCATATTTTTTGTACATTTATACTACAATTATCCACTATGCTGTCCAAACACATTGTGAAGCTACACATCAAAACAAAGTAAGCAGCATCCCACACAAATTATACAAGTAATAAAAGCAAGTAAAACAAAAGGCAAAAATCAAGAAAAACAATGAAAACATTCAGCATTTATAACAGCAGTTTCCTACAAAGAAAGGCTTTTCAACAAAGAAATCTTTTTACATTAATATTCATAAGTGTGTTCATCCCACACAAGAGTTATTACTTTCATAGAAAGAATGGGATTCCATTGTTAACAGTTAACATATTTCACTTGCAAACATAACTGTAGACAAGAAGAGCAACACAGGCACACATTATAATCACAACAGTCAATTTCACCATGAAATGCCCACATTTTTTTCTAAATGTTTTTCTTAAATGAACACAGCGGAATTATTTTATTGTGCTCTAGGTTTGTACATCTACTATTCGGCACACGGTGCTCTTAAACATCTACCCTTAAGAGATCTTAAAGGAACCCGACCAATGCTGAAGAAAGATGTCACAGAAGTCAAAGGCATGAATAAAGGGCTTATTAATTCAGTCAAGTCTTATCAAATATCTAAACATTCACTTCCTTCAATTGCTCATCAACTTCAAGATCAATATATTCACGCATCAATACTTAAAGCATGAAGTTTCATATTCATATCAAACTAAGCATGCAAAGGCTTATTTATTAGAAAAGAAAAAGAAACTGCCAAGAACAGTCAAAAACTACAACCAACATTAATGTATAACACAATTCCTTCATAATGAAAGCAAATATATATCCTATGCTCTTAATACTGATATCTTTCCGTGGTGTACTTAAATGATCTAGAAGTGCTCAAATTCTTGCATTGTGCACAAAAGACGATATTGCGTTCCCACAATGAGTTAAGTGCCAGATGATGTGTTGTTTTTCTTCTGTTGGCTGCAGCTGAAAGTGCGATCGGTAAGGCATTTTGCAGCAGCCAGACGCTGAAAATGTCAACGCCAGTGAAACAATACCAGAAACCCCAATTACGCCGGATCGTTCGGTGTAAGTTTCAGAGGACTCAAGTCAATCCAAGCGGAGTGTTAAACTTGCTGAACTGTTAATGATGAGCCGTGTCTTCTCCTGGCAGGCTCAATCTATGCATACTTCCAAATGACTGAGATTCTGAGCCCAACATCTGGCAATGCATATTTAAACTGGCATACCTTCATCTTACAGGCAGTGTGTGTTAGTTCATTCTAACTTCTATCAATGCATGAATGTAAATCATAAAGAAACATCTTTAGTTAAATACTTTTGAATTAATAACATAGTATTAAGCCACCTTCATCCCTACACATACCCCAACAACCACATACTCATCTGTCAAAGTCTATCTGCTAGCTAACAGCCCATTGGATATCTAAATAATACTAACTAATAGTGTAAACATGAACCCATCAGCATTAAGATCCTTCTGAGGAACAGCCAAGCTCTTAGCAGCTAAATCAAAATGTTACAGATTTAAATATTACAAATTCTTAATGATTTGTTAATGATCTCACTGACAAAGCGGCACCAAGTTCGTTTGGTGTTTGTTTGAGGAAGTCAAACCTAACTTCAAACCTAGATATATATATATATATCATATATCATATATATATATATATGATGTGTATTTGAACTATTTTTAAGTGTTCTCTCACACTAGTTGAAAGAGGTGCTTTTGTGCAGTTCATGTGGGAGAGAGTGTCACTTTTATTCATCTAGAGTATCAGTTAAGTGGTACTGATGACAGACTGTTACCGTGTTTTAGATTAGAAGCTGAAAATGGGCCTCGGGGGGCGGTCTATAAAATCAGGTCCTCAGGACGGATTTCAGGGATGGGCTGACGCCAGAAACAGAAAGTGCTGTATTCTGGGAAACTAAAAGCTGTGCTTTGTTCTTTACTCAGCAAAGGAAAAACATGATCCACCAGCTCACTCAATCTACTGTACCTGCATACAAACAAATACACAAACAGGAAGTGTAAACCAGCAAACCAAAGATAGACACAGGCCTCCGCAGACATCCTCAAAATAACGCAAGACTATAAAGCTTCAGAAAAGAATAAGCCATACTCCTCATAAAATCAATTCGGATCAGCATAATCTTCAACTGAAGCTTTTTTCTTGGAGTTTTGAAAATACTTACGAGGACTTGTTGCCCTTGGTTTGTTCCTGTATAAGCTCTCCTTTGGGGTTGACAGTAAAGATTCGGCAGACTGGCACTCCAACCTCTTTATATGCAAAAACATCCTGGAAGATAAAGTCAAGGGATCAGACTCAAGCCATCACAGCTGTTTTAATCATGAACACACATTAAACAGAGATGTCCAATTTTGCACTACTCATGTTTTCATGCCTGTGTTAACATTCAAGAGTCTCACTACACCCAAACATCATCATTTATTCAGCTGGGGATGATCAGCGGGTCTGCAGCTGGTCATACAGTCTGAGACCCTGGACATAGCCTAGGGGGACAGCGCTCTATGGTGACATCATCAATATGCTAAACCTCAAACAACACTGTTCATTTGCCTGCCTGTTGACATCAGCGTACATTGGCACATACTATGAAAATGAATTTTATTGTGGTCCAAACTCACATTTGTTCGGTTTCCAAATGCAGCATGAAAGGGATGTTTGTTGAGAATGAAAAGGTTCTTGATGTCAGTAAGACATTCGATTTTGAAGATTTCTGGCTTCTTCTCAATCACCTCCCTTAAAGGTAAGAAGACAATGAGTCATTTTTATACATGAATACACATCATTTATAAATGGTTTGTATAATACCTGTGAAATGCAGAGAAGAGGCTGCTGGGAGACAGCATGAGGGGTCCGCGGGGCAGGATGATGCCTCCATCATTTACCCACTGCAGATATCCTCGCGTCATATCTGCCATGCCAATTGCCCTAGCTGAGCAGTACAGGAACTTATATCCATTTCTGGAAAACACAAATGATACATGTCAGTTTTATTGAGACAGATTCAAAATGGAAAAACAGTTTCCAAGTTTTCCAAAGCTTTGTTTAGTGGAGAAAATGAGCTCAGTTTAAAATGGAAACTCACTCTGCCACAGAGTGGTACAGTTTTGCAATACCCTGATGTGTCCAGTCCTTGCCAAACTGAGGCAAAATCTGTCCAAACACATCTGATCTGTAAGCACACAGACATCCAGTTTAACATGACATGTACCAACATAAAAAGCAACAAACAGCAGAATCTATCAGTGTGCATTTGCTCTACTTGGAAGGAAGTCCAAGTCTCATTCAACTGTGTTCCTAAATATAGCTTCTGACATTCTTTTTACTCGCTGAATTAATAGACTTGTGAAGGGGAGAGATTTTTCTCAGCTTGGGCAAAACTCTGTGTCGTCTACTAATGAGGATCTTCTCCCTGCTTTAACGTTTTATCTCTGACTTGGTCTGAGTGGCATTATGAGAAAGCAACATTTAAATTGGCTCATTATGGTGACATCCTCCTCCCGGTCCAACCCTGGTCTGGGCGCACCCCACAGTCAGCAGCCCTCCTTCACAGCCTCGCCAAGATGTGTCAGGCAAGCGGGTCAGTGAAATAATAAGCAGCAGTCAATCTATCTGTTTGATGTTACAGCCCACGACCGACTGAGGGCACGAGTCTGAAGGCGGAGAGCATTAGTTTGCATAGGTAAGTTAATATTATGGCTGACTTTGCAGTAATTAAAAACCAAAGGCGACGGAGCGTCGTCTTGGTCACCCGAGAGCTGTGAACTCAATCAAACAGCCGGTGAAACTTCGGCAGATGTGTCCATTAAATCACGTGTTGTTCTGAGTATTAGTGGAGAGGGCTGCGATGCCAGATCATTATTAGCCGTTCATTATTTGCCCACATACTCAAGGTGCTTGTTTTGATAAAGCTAGCTCTGTCTTCATCTATAAAACCTTTTTTTTGTGGTTTCGGCAATAAAAACCAGGCAGCGAGCACGTCTGCAGTAGATTTGAAAAAACGTGCACATGCATCTCAGCCTTTTTTATTCCGCTCAATATAAAGATGTATTACAAAGACCGATTAACCTAACAAACAACACAGACAAATGTTTTTATTTGATAAATAAAGAGGAAATACTTAAATAGACCCTAGTTTGGTGCTATAAGTATTATTTATTGTATTGTTTGAGTCCTCAACTATACTTAATGCTATTAAAACTAAAGAACGCATTAAACATTTTATTTTTTACCTTTTTGCTTCGTGTCTTTGCCTCATGTCTGAAAAATACACGCATTTAGCAACTGACTCTCCAAGTCCTGCCTCCCAGTGTACTTTGATTGGTCAAATGGTGTAGTCTACAATTGTTGGTTATCTAATATCTCTAACGACATGTTATTGAAGTAGCTGTATGACTACAATCCTGGCGTTTTATGTAATACAAGAGATCTGAATCTTTTAAAGTAACTAACTCGCGTTATTGTGAATTTTGGGATTTGTAACTTTGCAGGTCATTCAGGTACATACACACAAACACAAAAAGGAAATGTAAAATGGTTTAGAATGCGATTCTATTCTATGCGGGTCTATTTAGTAGTTAACATACTTTGTGATAGTTCCATCGATGTCTGAGATGATGACTTTATCATTCCAGTTCCAAAGGTAGATGGTGCCTTCGCAGCGGCATGTGCCCTGGTACTGTGTTGTAATGCTAAACATGACATCATTGGGTCCTTCCTTTAATTTCAGACTAGCCTGTGGGTAAATAGCCATCATAATTCAACAATCAATGCATTTCTTCATGGCTTATTAGATGTGGTACAAAAAATGTATCTTGTAATCCTTGAAAGCAAAGCAAGTGCAATTCAGCAAAAGAAACCCAGAAAACAGTTGCTTCAATCACTATATCCTTAATTATTCAAGACTGAAACTATTTTAACCTTAGCCCTTAGAATTACAAAATTCAATCGGTAAATCTGCACCACGAAGTCTTAAATTATTAATCACATCACTAATTTATAAACAAGCTTGGAGGCTTGCATGTCAATGTTCTATCTCTATTGCTACCGACAGGGGGAGCTCTAGTGCAGAGCAAAAACACATACCCTTTCAGAATGAGTCACTGAGTGGACTTTTACATAATCGGTTGATCTCAATTGTATTTCACTTAAGTTTTATAAAAATATACAATATCTCAGAGGAAGATTCATGAACAGGTTTTAAAAAAATATTTTTACCACTACATGATCTGACATCAAAACTAATCTTGGCTTGTTCAAAAAGTATATATTTTAAGATCTAAATAATTATTCATCTAGTATAAAGAAAAAGCCTCACAATTTGGTCGGAGGAGAGGCGCAGGGATTTGCGGTATGCATGAGTGGTAGTGTGACCATGGGTTTCAGACTGGACCTTTCGCTCCATGTTTGATGCTGCAGCGCTCAACTCCTTCCCCTCCTCATCGCTGGATGAATCCCTGGTGTCCATTCTGTTCAAACAGAGAACCAGTGAACTAAATTTGCAACCGTATCCACGTTCCTAATTTAAACTATAAAAGTACCACAGAGAATGAGACATAAAATAGGCTGGGTTGTCCTGATTCAGTTCATCTAAATGAGATGGCAACTATGTAGTTAGCAATCAGGATAAGGTGCAAGGGTAAAACTGACACCATTGCACCTAACCTATCTTTGACTCATTTTTAACAGCCCAGCTCACTGATCAGGCTAATTTTATGTTCTGTAACCTTTGGTTTCATTTTATGAGCTTTATTAAGAAACGTATTCTCTTTAAATATCTATAAACTGAACAAAAGTGAGATTATGGGGGCTGAATAGGAAAAGCAGATGCTAAGCCCGTTTATGATTCAGTGCTACTGACTCACTTGCGGCCATGACTTTCCAGTGACAAAGATGAGCTGAGTTCCTCCATTTGGGATGGTTTTATTTCCAACTTTCCACTGCTTTCAGACTGTATTACAAAACACATACATAGCATTTGTATAGAACATATGTAAAATGATAAGACGGCATGCCAAATTATCACTTAAAACACTTTATAATATATTTATGTGTGTACATTTAGTTATTCAGAGATGTTATTTTATCATGACCTCTAGTGATGTTTTCATCCTCACATGCAGGCTAAAGAGATTCATTGAAGAGCGATTATTATGAGCTGGCTGGCCTTTTTCTACAGAGGGTCTGTAAAATTCCAAATTGTGGTTCAAGCTAATTTCAAAAGCCCTGTATGAGGCCAGCAAATGAGTCTGAATTAGTCTAAATGACTGAAAAGCTCTAGAGAAAAACTGAACTCCAGAGGCAACCGATTTTCATCCTCTGTACAACAAAGTTGTGCCCTCCTCCTTTTGTTCATTATGTGAAAGTTGATTCTTGTGTAATCAAACCGGCCCACAGGGCTGAAACACAAGCGCTGTAATATGGTGGGATTAAAAGTCCAATATCTGCTTAAAGGTCTTCATTGAGCTGTAATCAATGAGTACGAAGAAAACCTTTATGTGCAAACAAAGAGTTTTTTGTTCTTTTAATTTGCCAAATGCTCTTCAACCACTTGCTAAGCTAATCTTCTCAATTGATATTACAGCCTTACCTGTTTAGTAGTGCTGTCTGCTCTTTTCCTCCAGAACCACCAGCGGCCAGATTTCTTTGGCATCCTCTCTTTCACCCAGGCTTCCTCCGTAGCCTGAATAGATAATTGACATATGCTGTTTGACTTAACAACTCAGCCGTCACAATAACTACCAAACAAACTGCAAAGGACTGTCCAAGTAATAAATGATCCTATAAGGAAGACTAAATACCTTGGGTAAATTCTTTTGAAAAGCCTGCAAACTTAAGATCAAAGGAGCGGCAAGTGTCCAATTGTAATACCTTAAAATAACAAGAACAAATTTTTTTAGTATTTTTTTGTTCTGCCTCAAAGCCTTGTGACCAGTCTTGTATACTGTTTGCATACACAGCATCCTCATAATCACAGAACACTTAACGTAGGCAGAAATTCCACCTACCTGTTGCCTACTTCAAGTTAGAAATGTGCTATGTCTTACAAAAAAAAATCAAGTTACTAGTTAGAACACCCACCTGTTTCCTATTTTTACAACCAGATTTTGATTGTCTATGATGGCTGGATTCTCAGCAAACTCATTATACGTGATGATATGCTCCATAAATTTTTCTAGAAAAAAGCAAAATAAGTGTAAAGAGACACACAATAAACATACACATATAAACAAGCACAGTGTCATCGAGTCACCTTTGGATATCTCGCCATTCTCACTGAGCCCTCCACAAAGAGACAGAGTGACATCAGGGAGATCACTTGCAGAATCAGACAGGCATTCGGTGCCACTGTCAGCTGCGGCACTGCCAACAGACTGTGGAGACTGAGAGCCTGAGTGCATCCCAGAATCCATCCAGTGCTTAGAACTGGGGTCAGATTCACTACCAACATACACAGAAACATTCAGCATTCATCACAATATAAGTCACCATGCATAAAAGGTCATGTGATTTGTTATGAACTGCTCTGACCAAATATAATGTGAACAGTATGTACGCAAGATGTATGACTCTGTGATTACCTCTTAGGAAAATAGCGAGCAGCAACATCGGGCTCCAGCACATTCAGGTCATCCAGGTAGATGTCCTCAGGGCCCTGGTGCTGACTCCTTTTTGGGACGCCTGAACAACAAATTCACAGTCAGCGTTTTAATTTAAACAGTGATCTCACTAGAACAGAACACTTTAACCTGCAGTGCAAACTTGTGACTAGACAACCCCCGTTTTAAACCACTCTAAAAAGGAGATTAACTCATATCTTGAGCCAGCACCTTATTTAAAAATTTTGTGCAAAACACAAAATAAGATATTTTAAAGAAGGTTAGTGACTGACCAGTCACTTACCAACTTACTTTAAAATATCTTCTGTTTTATTCACACAGGTTTGAAATTACGTTTTGAAGTAAATGATAATGGAGATTTAATTTAGGGGTAAAATATCACATTCATTTGCCAAGTTTCTTTGTTGTTTTGGAAAACACATCGAGGCTGCAATAAGGATAATAAAACATGTTGTATTGTAAGAACTATTATATATGGAATGAATTATTAAAAAAAAAATTGTTTTACAATTACATTAAATCCAACGTTTAAAACAACCATTAGGGCCACCTGAATCTCTTAGCTGTCTCTGAGCAAACATTATAATGACAGCTGCAACACATAAGATTTTATCTAGGATGCAACAACAACAGGCTTGTTAAACATGAATCAGCTGCAACTTTATCTATTTTTCTAGACGTCTGCTGTCAAGATAACGTCACTGATAAGTCACTTTGAGCAAATGTGCGCACAATATATTAAAAGGTGTCAAGAGTAAACATTTAAAGACACACCTTTTTTCTTGGATGGTGAGTCAGGCTTGGGAACAGATTCTCCCAGTTCTCCACCTATAGCAGCCGGTTGAGCGGCAGGAGGGATATCTGAAGGAGTGGAAGTCAACACTGCACTGGGCACCATCTCCAACGTTGCCTCCGTGGGAGTTTTGGGAGTTACAGGGGTGCGGGGTTGAGGTTTAACTATGGTGCAGTCAGAAGCCCCTGAGACTGGTCCTCTTTCATCTGTCTCCATGGCCTCTGAGCTCAGGATGACTCTGAAGTGAGTGTTTTCTGAAGGCGTTATAGTCACGGTCTTCAACAGCTCTGTCTTCTCTTTTTTACAAACCTGGGAATAAACTTACTTACTTGATAACGTAATTTTAATCTTTCAGGTGATTTTCTTTGGGCATAGTAGTGTGGCAAATTAAAAAAATGTATGGCAATTTACGATGTAGCTTTTCTGTGTGGATTATAAATTGGGAATTATGTAAAATTAAATTAAAGAGATAATTCACTCCAAAATGCAAATTCTGTATTCATTTAATCAACCCATGTAACATCTGTATGAATTTCTTTTGCAGAACACAAAAAAAGATATTTGGAAGAATGTTTGTAACCAAAAACCATTACTCTACTGTATGTATACAAAACCAATGCGAGACAATGGAGCCGAGCTTTTTTCTTTTAGAAACATTCTTCAAAATACCATATTTGTGTACTACGGCTTTTCAATATCAAGAGGGTTATAATTATGACAATTTCATTATGTTAACTATCCCATTTAAATGATGTATGGAATGGAGCTACTATAGTACTATTCATAACTAAATGAATTACAACTACTTAAATGTTAAGTTACGATTCAATACTAATAAAATGTTATTTATAAAGATTTCTAAATGGATAGAATTCATAAAGACCAAATGGATTTCCTATTGCAAAAGAGTAAATGCTTCTTTAATGCAATTTACCCTGGTAGATTCTGGAAACTCTCCCCACGTCCACTGCATATGTGACTCCATTTTAAGCAGGCTCTCTGAGGGCCGAACCACGAGTTCAGAGTCGCTCTTGGGAGAAAACGTCATGACACGACTGCACGAAATGTAGATACATAGATTACCAAAAAATTTATCATGTTTCACAGCAGACTTAAAGTCTTTTAATCAAACATAACATCAGATACAAACCTGTCTGAAGTAGACCAGTCACCATCAGAATAAGGGTAGGTGTCCAAAGAATGACAAAGTGTTGGTAACTTGGGATCAATGTCTCGAACTGTACTGATCGAAGACGATCTAAAAGAAGGAATCCTGTTTTAGAAGAGTTAAAAATAACCAGTGCAAAACTGCATAAAGTACAAACATAAAGTACAACAGTCAACAAAATCAATCACATTAGTTAGATGTCTGGAGTGATCTATTATTTACCTGGTGTTGGCTTCCTCATCCGAACTGAGATCCATCTCAAAGATGTCGTCTGTTGATGCAGTGGAGCTAATGGCTACGGGAGGGGTCAGCTCCTCACGCCGCGGATCTCCTTTGTGCTTCTTTCTTCGCTTCTTCTTCTTCTTGGCAGCCCCCGTGCTGGAAACAGATGGCTCTGGAGGGTCCTCAGGGTCCAGTGGGTCATCATCTAGGTTCTGACTTTGTCTGTGATCACCTCCGATCCAAAACAGGTGAGTGTCAGTGGGGATGGGAGAGGTGGCCAGATGAGCTGGAACGATCTCCTGCAAAAAAATACACGGAATTTTTCAAGCATAAAATGATTCATTAAATGTAAAAATCAAACAGCCACTCTTTTTTGCGACCTTATTTATACTTATTACTATAAATGACACTTACATTATTTTCCTCAGTTTCCTGCACAAAGAAGGCTTCACCATTATCCCCAAGCTTCATGTGAAGATCCACTGGCTCCCCATTGATCTCAATGTCAATCTGAAAGAATTGCAGAGGATTATTTTGTAACACCGACTTATTTCAAAGCCACCAACAGATTCAGCTATGTGTAAACTTTCACTTAGAAACTCTAAAAGCAAGAAACCAGTGCGATTTATAAATATGTGATGCGATTTATAAATATCTGATACCTTATTTCTAAATCAGATGTCTGACCTTTGGAATGTGCTTTTTTTTAATTCTCTGCATCGTATGTTTTTCATGTTTTAAAAAGCCAATATCAGTTGACATTTACCCAACAATTCTATCTGAACTTGCGACTTTTCAATCCTGCTCATCCAAACCAAGGGTTTACTCTGGTGTCCATGCATGCACTTTTAATCATTCTCTCACAGTGACACAACACCCGTGTACAGGGATCCAGCCACCAAATCGATGAATTTGCAGGGCTCTGTCAGCTGACCTGTAATAAGGTTCACATCCCACACCTGATACAGCAACGCTGTACTACCCAGCAGAACTGATTACATTTCCAATGAGATATCCTCCTATAGAAGTCCAGGGGAATAGTGATTTAGATCCCTCTCATCTGTTTTTCAGTTTTCTACATTTATTATGGGCTCCGCTAAAAGTAGATATGTTTTTCGGACTCCCAAGCCTCAGTTTCAGGGTTGCTTTGTGATTTATATGTGCAGAGTAATGGGGCAGAATTTTAATGTCTGTATAAATCATAGCCCCGTGTAAATCCTAAACAGAGGGTTCTACTACATGCGTGCCTTTGGACATCACACAAGACAAGAAATGGATGTTGTTAAGATTTTTAATGAATGCATCTGTATTATTTACAACCTTAATCTCTTAAGACTGTGAGGCAAGCCGTCTCTTATCTTTACTGGGGTTGATGGGTTTTCGCCACAGTCTCTGTTGTTTGATAAAAAACTGAAGCAGATTAAAATGGCAACACTGTTCTTGCAATTATAAAAAAAAAGAAGTGTTTCTATGACCATCTCCCAATCGTAGAAGTAACCTTGACAAAATCCCTCTCTGTCCTCTTCCTCTATTTCCTATCTCCTCTTACCCAGAGAAACCTGTTGCCATAGCGACCACTTCTTTCCTTTTTCTAAACCTCTTCTTCACACATCCTGTAGCTGTTGAGAAATGCTCCATCCCCCCATTCTCTGTTGTTTTTCATGCGTGGAGGTAGATGTTTTATGCAAAAATGCAAAATGTTTTATGTGTACTACAGGTGAATGAAAACATCAGAATGCTTGCTATGTGACAATAATGTATTGAAATGTGTTATCAATTGTATATTGTTGTCAAAAGTAGAACACAGAGCTATAAACTGTGAAACAATTTTGCATATTAGCAATGTAATTTGCAGATATGTTATACAATGCAAATGACATATTTAGTGACTTCATTTCGCTTATCTATCAAAAGGTAGATCAAAAGGCCCCAAAAGGTGTAGTATGCATTCAGTACTGTGTTAAATTGGAAAAACCATCAGATCGACCCATTCACTCTTTCACATAAAACTTTTTACATGCAGCAGCATGACATTTAAAGGAATTTCCTCTTCTGAGGTAACTTAAACGTTAGGCGAGCATGGTTTACTTGTTGTGAGGCCAGGCTGTAGGAGATGGACTAGAGCGCTGTTTGGTTTGGAAAGGAGATAGATGTTTTTTAGGGGGGTAGTAATTTCATTGGCATTTCAATTCATAAGGAGATTGATCACAAACACTGCTTTTGGCTAGTGGGAGCTCAATTTTTTCCAGAAGCAATACATTTTGGTAATAAATAAACAATGTCCTTGGAAACAGTTTTACTCAAGCTGGTCAATTAAATTAAATCTTACAACACAATACATGAAAAACAGGATCCGTTTGCTTGCAGCAGACTCTCTAAACACACGCTGGAATACTGTGTCATAAACGGGGTGACCAATGTCATGGCAAAGAGATGTATTTTTGACGGAGCTGATGAAAATCTATTATCTTTGAAGACAATGTTTGAGTTCCTGAAAATAAACCATCAGATAATTAACTATTGTTCATGTGATGAAACATTTTATCCAGTTAGTCAGATAGAGAAATGTAACAGTGTCAGAGAATGTTTGGGATATTTTGGATGAAAGTAGAGACTATTTAATCACATCCGTGTTTGTTCTTTCACCGATTTCAGTGCAGGACTGTGGTTCATAATATTTTTATGGTCCAAATCTCGAATCAATTGTCTTGACAATACCTCCTGTGGATTTTTCCCTATACTGGCTTTTCAAAAGTCTTCAAAACCTAAGGTTGTTTAAAGTCTAGTATGCGAAATCTAGCAATATCTATTGGTGAGGTTAGGAACTGTCCTCAACGTCTCAGTCCACCGTCAACTCCCTCGTTTTAAAACACCATGGCGATTGATAGGGCCAATATGTCATCTCTTTTCGCTATTTTGCACAAAGATATAACATAATAAGAAACACAGTCTGTAGAGCAGTTTGTCCATTTAGGGCTACTGTAGAAACATTGCAATGAAATGAATGTTAAAACACTGTGTATGAAGATAGAAATGACTTATTCTAAGAATATAGAAACGTAATTCTTTATGGAAGATCTTGATACACATCGGAAGACACGTTGTAGACATGTATATACAAGAAACATCTCGAGATTGCACTTGCACGCATCAGTGATGTTATTCCTGGGATCAAATGTGGGTTGAAATGTACTACAGATATAAAATAGAACTGCATTACCTATTTGACTTTTTTCAAACAATTGAAATTTATCCTTCAGCCTTAATCCAAAGCAATTTACAAACGGAAGAGCTTTCACCTGTTGCCAACAATTGCTTGAACAGTTTTGCACTTACCACTTTCTCTTTGGAGCGCAGAACACCTAGTTTACCAAAGCGAACGTGGAAAGGAGAGCACTGATAGGTGCCGTCTTTCTGTCGGACCACAACTACATCAATGCACCCTGAGAGCGTGGCCTGATTAATGCCCTTATACAGCTCCTTCATGGTCACCAGGACCTGGCCTGCTAGCTGCCCCACGTAATTCATGGTGTCAGTCTACAGAGAGAAACAGAAAGTGAAAGATTATTATTACACAAGTATTTCACCACGAGACATCAATAAACATTCCAAACAAGAAATATTTCTTATTGCAAAATACAACTGAACTCATTGTATGAACTCATTTTAAAAGTGAAACTAAGTTTTCTTTTTGGCCATGTGCCTTTTTCTCATAACAGAAAAACTGTTATAAGGGGACTTGCAGAAGCGTTAATGTTGTTTGCTAAGTGGTGGTCTGAATTCTTTCCAAAACCACAGCTGAAAAAGGTGAGCAAAAAGAACAGGTCAGCAATGGAAACATACAGACTTCCTGTTTCTAACATTAAGTGATCAATTCACCTTTCTCTTTCATTGCTGGCCTTCTTCTATCATCTGTTTAAAAGGAATAAGTGCAAAAACAATGGAAATAAAATAACTTAACAGCACTAATAACAGGCTGGTGTGGCTAGCTTTGACAGATCCTAAACTTCATATGTCAACTTTCCCTGATAACATAATTAAATATTTTTATAGGACATAAAATTACTTAATTCTGGTTATTAGAGAAAGTTGATAATAGAAGTTTAGGATCTGTCAAATTTTGAAAAATGTCAACAAGTAAATAAATATACCTATTTGAAAACATAGCCTTTTTTCCTAAATATTCATGCTGTTTTTAGATTTTTGTATTATTTACATGCATTATTTTGCTTTATTTTAACTTTTATATATTTTGCAATTCTAATCTAATCTCACTGTCTCAACGTTAAAATAGGGAAGTTATTTTAACATCAGATCAAGGAAAACTAACACTACATCACATCTTTTACTGAGGACAACTTCCTTATTCTCAATCAGTTTAATGCTCGATTTGCACAAAGATTATCCTTTAAAGATGGAGCAGTTTGCTCTCAGTCTGGAAAAGGCATTGTTCATGGACCACAACCGGTAAGTTTATTTTATTATTCAAGTTTGTGATTTTAACAGTTTCTGTAATGTATTACACAAAGGGCAACGCTATTTAGCTTGGTTAACTAGATGGTAATTAAAACTAATCCAACGAAACTTTTAAAAAGTGTATTAACTCAACCGGACACCATCGAATGATTGTGTTTGCATTGATCAGTTTAAATATAAGTGTATTGTATCTATTGCTTACGGTTTTAACACATGCTGGTTTAGACCAGGATAAAGGTTAGCTCCAGCCACAAAAATTATTGTTAATGTGCAGGCGAATGCAAAAGAAGTGATTGCACAGGTTCTACTCAATCTTCTTCATCTATGTTCTTGCACAAGCTGCTGTTGAATCACAACACAGGAACCACTGGCAAAATCAGAACTCGTTATGTATTTCTGAGGGAGGGACTTCATAGAACAAGGTAGTGATTAGCAGTTTTATGACAGAGAAAACAGCGGTATAAAGATAAGTAAATTGTGAGTAAAATTCAGATTTTTTTACATGCGAAACATTAACACATGCTATATTGCACGTGCTGGAAACAATATCAAAGCTTCAAAAAACACTAAGACGGGATATTTAAAATAAACAACACAGCTATGTATGACTGTGCACCTGGCCACAGTTTCACAAAGCCCATTTATAATTTCTATTTTATTGAGGACACAGTGGGCATGTGGTCACAAGAAATCCATTAACCACTTTTCTACCTAATTAAACAAATCAACTAGCATATGATGACTAAATAATCAATAAAAGCTTATCTCTACTGCAATGAAATGTGAATACTTTTTGTCATCAACTTTAAGAACAATAACTACAATATGTGGCTCAATCTGTTTTTTTAAAGATAATAACAGATAAAAACCCATACTTTTTTAAGAAAAATACATATATGTCCAGATATAACCAACTTAAAGTTATCAAAGACCATCAGTCTTTGAAGGTTTTCCTGGTTTTGTAATCAATAGCAAGATAATACTATCGTTATATTGATAATGACTTCTTAGCTAAATCTACATAAAACACTGATCAATTAATTTTACAGTTTATCACCTTTCTTAAAAAAAAACTACATAATTTAAGTCAGTGGCACAAGTTTGAATGCATATATAAATACTTTCATGTTCTTTTGAAATCCTCACTCACCCAAGACCATGACACCCTATGGGGCGAGGACTCTTCTTGTTCACTACTGTACTCCTCAGTTTCTGATTCTGTCCTGGGATGAAGTCTTTTCATTACTGCTAACCTTATCTTATTCCTCCCCTACAAAGATCATGTTTTTTTTCTCTGAGGTGACCCACCTACATAGCCTGACTAAATAACCTTCCATTATACAAACATAAACTTATGAAACCTGTCACACAATACAAGTTATACTTGCACAGCAGAGGTCGTATTTTAGTTTTGTCAAATCACGTGATTTCGGTGAAGGCCTAACGAATCAACCAATAAGGTAAAACAACGTACACTCTAGGCAACGGGTTGGACGTACTATGTCAGGAGTTCTGCGAAAGATAAGAAATGTTTCCGGCGAGGAGCCCATTGGGGCAGACTGCTGATAAGGGCCTTAAAAGGGGGCTGGAGGAACAGTTCTGCATTTAAAACATCTGAGCAATCACATGTACACAAGATCCTCAATGCTGATTCTGAACATTCACCATACCTTAGTTAATGATTCAACCTATACAATGTTTTTCTCCCCAGTCACCTTTAAAAGACAAACATGACTTAAAGCATGGACAAATTGGTCTGTATATCAGAAACACCTGTAATTATATTGTACATTTGTATTTGTCAGCTGCTTGTTGACTATTCTGCTGTTAATATGAAAATACCATGTGCATCTTTAATTTGCAAAGTCATTAGATGAAGTTGCAATGGCTGTTGACCTCCCAGTCTGAACGACTAATGCACTGTCATAACTGGAAGAACACTAAAAGGAAACATGCAGAGCAACTCTTCAGGCTATTGGGTGGGGAAATTCTCAAAGCAATGTGATTTTATAGTTTTCCAAAGAATGTACATTTTTGTATCTCTTCTTTGCCCCACATCTCTGACACGTGTCAATTTGTATCGCTGTGTAAAGAAAGGGGTGCTCTGATTGGCCAGTTAACCAGTGCATTGTGATTGGCCACATTTTGTTTGTAATGGAAGTTTTATAGCCCTTACTACAGGTTCCAGAGCAACAGCATTACAAAAGACATTTAGAGCTATGCCTCCAATATTTGTGTATATATTTGGGCTCTCTTATTTAGATAATTACCAGAAATTAAAACTGGGTGAAACTTTGCTTTATATTCAATAAAGGTAGAATAATATGTAGGTTATGACTATTAATCGGCGCAGATAGTTCATTCCCAGAACCTTCAGTTATTGAATGGGGTTGTAACGAAGCTGAAACCGATCAGCTGTCCTTATACAATGCAAGAGCCAACATATCTATGGCGAAAACGTCTTCTTAAGGTGCTGAAAAGCATGTGCTTTTGTTTGAAACTATCAGCCATCATGGAACTGATCCAGAGAAGGTGCGTGAGAGTGATTTCTTACCTTTACTGCTCTTTGCAAGTAGAGTGCAAGCTGCCTGTACAGAGCGATGCATGGACCCCACTGACACTTCATATGCATTTTGGTTTGTATTTTTGTAATAAAGTACAGTGTACTTTATTACTTATTAAGTACTATTTTACATGCTGTGATGTGTTCATTTTATTTTTATCCAGTATTCATTCAAAAAACTATAAGTTAATTTATCGATTATCTGCAAGTGGGGTACAACCTAGCAGTGAGAATCAGGTAAAATTCTATATCGACTCTAATTTAAATGCATCTTTTGTCTTAAGCATTTAATGTGTGACATTTTTTCGTGTCAAATAAATGCAAAGTCATCTTGTAATGCACAATGAAACAGGAAAGAAATTGCACAATATGACCCCTTTAAGTCTTAAGACGTGACCAGGGAACTTGTGCACCACTAAAATCCTGCAGATCCTCCTGGGTAACAGCCGTTCCGATTGATAAATTCTCATTTCTACTGTACTCAAGTTGCTTTACATCTAAAAGGCAATGCTTTGTTCTTTGCTAGGTCAAGAGATGGGGGTTAACAGCCCGGACCACACAGAGTCTCTCAATTACGTTACATAATGCTTCAAGTTCAGTTACAAAGAACAAACAAGCCTTTTAAGCCGCCAGACTTATGGGATTATGATTTCTTAAGATACATTATAAGTTACTAGCAGAGCTACAATTGTCCTTTCAACCTTCATGCAAATTCAACACGTAGTGTATTTGTTTCGTTCATTAATTGTTGAGTGGCTTTGGATTGTTCAGTACTTTGATGGTAAACCATTAACTAGAAGAATGTTTGAATAAACATTTAGGAAAATAATGGAAACAGCCAACTCAAAACACACTGTCCATTCTCATATTACACAACCGAAGACTTTGGTAACTTAATATGTGTACAAAACCAAGTCAACATGTCTAGACGGTTAGAAAGTTAAAATAAAGTTTAAACAAGTTTGTATACACCTATCTTTATCAATGCAAATATCACCAATAGTTAATAGGCCAGCAATTATGTCTTGAGGTGTGTTTTTGTGCCGCAGATTGTTGGCTGTCACTCCAAAAACAGGTTATTGACACACTGATGGTAGTGTATAAAGGTTAAGAATTGTTTTGTTAGCCATTTACAAAATAAATCCTTGGACATTTTATGATATATTACATGTAAATCTAGCTATACCACATTAACCACAGTATGCAAAATAAGTGACATAATTAAGTTGCATTGCTTTGCATAAGCAGGACAAGGGTCATTATGTCATCCTGTAACTTAAGCAAACTCAAAACCTTCCATAATACTGATCTAATATTGTTAAATATGATATTAAAGATGTTAGCATGTTTATGTTAGCACAGATTTGGAGGAAATTAAGTTACTGTCACTTTAAGTGGTTAGCCTGACTAGCCCACTAGCTAAACTGACACTTATATCAACACAGTGTCATATGACGACACGTTTCTGTCATTAAAATACACATATACATCTAAAACAACGTTAAATTAAAATTAAAATTTAAAAACTATGTCTGTGGATGACGTTTACCTGTCAGCGGTTGTGGAGAAACCGACCGTTTATCGCCGTCTGTTCGTCCGTTGGTCTCGCGCCGACGTTATTCATTCATTCCTGGTCGAACAGCCCCGACGTGAGCCGAATATTCGTTGTGAACAAGACAAACCGGACCACTTCCCGGCCTTTCCGGTACCATAACACTGGACCGGTTTCGGGTAGACGTGTATGGGGCAGCACAGAACCACAGCAGCCGGTCAGTCAGGCAGCTGTGCGACGGTTGGCGTGACGTAGGCAGCGGCCTCGTGATCACGTGACACCACAGGAGAATTCCCCAGGGTGCAGCACGTGACACTTCCAAAAATGTGTTTAAGTGCCAATCTTATGCCAATTCTCTATTATAGGTGGCATTACAACTCTCTATTATAGGTGGCATTATATTGCAGGTGGAATGTCCTATGGCACATTTATTGATAAAACCATAATTTCCCCAGTTAAGTCCTCCATCCAGGCTTCACAAGTAGACACGTGGGTTTCTTTTATTGCATGGCACTGCCCTTAAGTTTTAAGATTATATTTGTTGACTTATAAGAAGGAAAGCAAAATAAGCGTAACAGCAAAAGCAACAGACATTACGCATAACGCATGTGAACTATAGTTGAATTGTTTTTACAGGCCTTCGCTTTTTACTCTGAAGTTCTGTTATTTGCTTTAATGTCATTTTGTGATATGTGATACATTGTATCAAATCAGTAGATCCACACCAGAAAAAAGTTTAATGAAATGAGACAACAGCAGAGGTACATGCTTATTTGGCACTGCTATGTTCCAGTTTATGCTCATACATAAGCGAGACTCAAAGCGTTTTAATTAAAATCATGTCCGTCACACGTGTAAGTGTCACTCTTCCAACGTATTATTATGACCACCCGCTACATTGTGATTAAATAGAGGGTGTTCGGATTATTTATTCAAAAATGTTGCATAATACTGGGTTGTCTTGTTTCAGACTTGAAAGTGACTGTGTCAGCGCCACATTAGTTAGGCCATTCACTTTAAGATATAGGCCAACCCATAATGAAACTTCTGTTATCGTCTGCTCATCTTCTTGCGATTTCACAACTATGTGACTTTTTTTCTTCTGCTGAACGCAAATTAAGACCACTTATTAACCTCTTTTGACATCCTCACTCTTTCTACCAAAATAATCTTGGCACTTGGTTTGTGTGTTGTGTTTTTCTCTAAGACAGGCATTATTTCACTTAAGTTTGCTTTGTTACGTTTGTACTGAATGCTTTTTTGTAAACCTCATTTAGAAGTAGCTTTCGATTAAAGCGTCAACCATATGGTTATATGTAAATGTAAATAAGATCAGTTTTAACAATATAACTAATCAAAATCAGTTGGCCCATTGACATCTGTTGACTTCTATTCAACATGTCTTATTTTCTGTTCTGCAGAGAAAAGAAAGTCATACAAATTTAAAAGGGTCAATTATTGTACATGGAACTATGAGAGGATCTTTATTTTGGGGTGAATTATCTCTTTAAGAAAAATGCTGTTGCTAAGAGCAATACTAAGCACTTTTTAAAACAGAGATAATGCTTCATCTAGGTTTAAAAACATATTCACCTAATGTTAAAAATCTAATGCAATTAAAGCATACTATAAAATTATACCCATTACACATTGAGCTATTGGTAAATAATTGATTATAAAGATACGTGGATTTCCCATTTATGAAAAACTTCATACTGTCTGGGCATGATATTAATGAGAACGCTTTGGAAAATATACTGATCAATAATTATATCCCTCTCTCCATCTTTACTCCTTCTTCCCTGCTTCATCTTCTGGGATGTAGACACTGACAGTAAACTCTCCTGCCTCTGTGCCGTACTTGTTCTTCACCAGCAGAGCGTATTTCCCAGAATCCGCTGTGCTGACAGAAGCAATGGTGATGCTGGCGAACTTGCCATGCTCAAACTTGAGCGTGTAGTGCTCATCAGCCCCCAGTGGTCTGTCATTCTTAATCCAGCTGACCTCAGGAAGAGGATCACCCCATACATTGCCAGTGAGGTTCAGAGACTAAAAAAGATAGGGAAAGATGCATGGTGCCAGACACATGGAATGAGGTCCAGAAATATAATAGTAAAACATTTTCATCTTTATACATTTTTAGAGAAAAGCTTTTTCCAAATTTTAAAACAAAATTAAATATACTGTATGTTCAGGATGCAATTACATTATGAATCTTAGTTTTTTAAGTGGATTTGTAACCTATACAATAAAATAATATGGCTTGTACATTACCTTGCCCTCTTGAATGGTGACAACATCTGGCAAGCCACCCACTACGCGGGCACGGTCTACAGATACACAAATTTACACAAATGGAAAGTAAATGTATGAAGCTCCAGATATAAAATCTTCAATAACTTCTTTTTTATGACTAAGTAAATCCATATATTTCTCAGGGGAAATAACTTGCATTCTTAATATGCTGTCTGGAATAATTTTGTTCATACAAATTCATTTTGTCTACAGAACAGAATAACAATTCCATAAAAATAACTTTCGGAGTAGATAGCTTGTTTGTAAATGGGATGATTCTGAATTCACCCACAAGGTCAGAGCACAAAAACAAAAGAAGAGACAATTGCTTACTTCTCTCGGCTATGGCTGCCGCCCTGAGGAAGGAAAAGAGATAAACACACTGTTATTTAGATCTTAAAATAGTAATATATCCTGGAAAGGTGAAATGCTACATGCTTTTTAGACATTTCAATATCAGGAAATGCTGAAGCCCAAACATATGACGCACTTATAAATAGATCATCTTGGTATTAATGGGACAACCTATACAATAAGGTCATGAGCAAATAGCAACAACAAAATAAGAACTATATGATAACTATTATATATAAGGGATATTCCATCGAATGGGTAACATGCATGTCCTCAGAAAATTTAATGTGTAAAATTGTATAAAATTAACTCTAAAATACATATTTTATAGAGCGTTCTGTCTTCAAATTTGGCTAACTGCAAGATTAAGAATAAACAGACAAAATTATTCATAAAAACTATGTAGAACACAAAAGTAGCAGTACATAATACATGATTATGATTTCCTTGAAATACTTTAGAAAAGATCCATGCATTTTAATTTCAAATCCATGATTTCCTATTTTCAGAAGAAAAAATCCCAAAACATTTTTGGATTAAATGCACATTTAAGTCGTGTCCCAGGTTTTGACTCATTACTGTTACCCTAACACATTCCCTCCCCTGATTAACTGGGAACATTTCAAAAGACATTTTTTTAACAGGAAGTAGCATCATTCACATCTTTTAAATGTATTAGGGAGACAAAAGATAAGACTGCTCCTTTTCATTTCAATATAACTGATGGTATTTCAACTGTATCTGAGTCAATCTTGACATACTGTCCTGTTACTTAAATTATTTTTAGATGTTATTGGTTCCTTTTAAAAAAAATACTAAATAACTAAAACTTGCTTAGTCTCCTCATGTTATAAGCATCTATTCCATGTCACTGTTAATCATATATCTAAAAAATTCTACACTAAAAATTCAGTACAGTTACCCCAAGTCCTGTTACTGTTATACATATGTCCTGTCGTATTCTCTGCTGCATTAATATGATATTTTGAAACATTTCACCAACTATTTCTTCATGATTAATCAATTTGAAAAGAAACGAATTTTTGGTAACATAACTGAGAGAAATGCATCCTTCTCCTGAGATTGCCCAATATACATTTAAAGCAACTTCTCATGCTTGTTGTTCGATAGAGTGTTGAAAAAAATAACTATATTAAAAAATAATTACAGATGCAAATGTAATCTGTTCGGTGGAATGTTCCATAACTGTTTATATTGCCAACTGCTTAAAAATAAATACTTACTTCAGCCTCTTGAATTCTTCAAATGCCTCTTCCCATACTACACAGTAGGAATGAATGATATATTATTAAAAATGTGCACTCTAATACATTACAACATACTGTAGAAAATAGAAAGTTCACTGTAATTAATACAAGGATATTCAAGTTGGGTATGAATATGTACTACAAACACCCGAATTCTTACCCTGTCCTGAGAGGTCAAGAACCCTCTTGACACTGCCTTTGCCATCAAATATATCAATGGCATATTTGCCCTTATCCTTTTCTGTAGGTTCATTAATTTTAAGCCACAGCTGTTCTCCAGTGACTCCATTCTGAACTCTTTCTGAGTGGGAGATCTTCGCCTCTCTGGTACCAGGCACAAACAAACAAAAAGCATTGGTAAGGTCACTGGTCATACTGCCATAAGGTTGAGTCAAAAAACACAGTAGATGCAATCTGGTAAAACACAGGCTTTGGATAAAACTGTGACATTAAAGCTCCTGAGAACAGATTACTCACAATCACAACATGTCACTTGAAACTAATAAAACTTATGCATCCTGCATCCAGTATAGATATTATAAACTTTATTAAGCCTACTTGTGAAGCCAGCCAACCCGGAGATCTTCAATATGGTGCACAACAAAGGAGTACACAATGATTCCATGTTCTGTGCTCATAACCTTGAGCTCAGTAGAAGAGTTGGCTTTAAAAAAACGGACATGAAAATTACATGACAAGCTGTGTGAATAGTACTTGAAAGCTCATTGCTAATGGAGTATCATATAACGTTCAATAACGTTGAGTGGCGCGGGATTGACTGTGAAACACTCACCAATAACTCTAAACACTTCGTTTAGTACTGCCTGATAACCTGTTGAGAAAGAATGGTCTGTGAGTGCAGGTTTTTATCATAGATTTCAGCGTTTGTATGAAATACAATTAAATGTATGACATAATACAAATAAATGTGTGACATAATAGTATAGACTTTAAAAAAAAAATTGATTTGCCAAAAATTTGCCAAAAAACAAAATTATTTGTTCAGTGTTTGGGCAAACAAGTGAAAAGGCAGAATATTTTTACAGAACAAAGATGTTTTGTTGATCAATAAAACTAAAGCAAAAAAAATTTAGTCTGGAATAATACAAAAAAAAATTCTGTGTTAAATACATATTTGTCAATTTTAGTGTATTGATTTTATATTGAAAAAGCAAGACGAAAACTGAAAAACATATTTTGACTATTTAGGTTATGTAATGCTAAAAAATATTAATAAAATAAATGGAATAAAACATGAAAAACCATGTTTGGCATTGGAACTTTGGCCAACTGTTTCCTTATTATACTGCTTCAGCCAATAATTTTCAATTCGATACATCCCTAAGACATAGTGGTTTTGCATGGGTTTTTGGGATTCCTCTGATATGTGACAGTGTTATTTTACATTACATATATATGAGTGAAATAAATTTCTTGCCACTTTAAATCCTGATTCAACATCCTGTAGGGTGCAACATTTAAATAAGATATGATACCTGCTTCTGTCAGATTCAGCAAAGTTGAGTCTTTTCCTCTTTCATCTTTCAATTTGACTTCATATATTCCTGCATCTTTCTTTGAGATCTGTTGATGAATTACGGGGACAGTGAGATACACATACAGGAGATGAATTTTAACTATACCAATCAAAACAACATTGAAAAACATTTAAATAAACAAACAGTAACGACTGAAAAGCCAAGCTTTTCTCCTGCGAAGGATGCTGCAGGCCGACAGAGTACGAGAGAGAAAGACAGAACCATCACACAAAAACAAAAACACAGTGACAGTGATGGCAACTTATAAATAAGAACTTCCGACTTTTGGCTTGCTTGGGATTTCTTCAGGTGTGGGTTTCTTTTTCTGTTCTTTCTCTGTTTCTTTTTCGCTCTTAATAACAAGCTGTAAATTAAACAAACATTGCAATTATTAGCGGTGCCCATTACAGGAGTGGCATGGGAGTTTGCCTCTCCATTGCGGCATGCACTAACTCCATTTCTCTCTCAGTCTATTTGGACTGACACCTTATTGGTAGTTGAATTCAGTCAAACAAAGATGGTTTTCAAGAACTAATCCAAAATTAAGGTAAGATTTCAGCAATTTAAATACCACCAGAGTCTGATTGATTTCAGGAAGTGGCTTCCTTTAAAACCAAGGTTCACACACGGAATAACCATATATTTATGATATATGGACATAAATGTTGATAAATGTAATAAAGAGTTGAAAATTATATCCAACTCATTGGTTCAATTTACAGAGCATGATCCTCATGATAATTGTTTAAATATACAAAAGGCCTTTTCAGTGAAATGGGATGCCTTACCAATATTATATTCATTTTAAACATTGGCTATTATTTATAATCACAGCTATAAACAGCCTAAACAATTAAACACTATGCCTACATCTCTTTAAATCTACTCATATATCTGATACAAGAAATCTTTCTCAGTGCGTGCAAAGATCTCCTCATTTATGGGTCCGTGTGTCAGAGAGGAAAGTGGCCTTTAGCACAGCAAAGCTTGTAGCAAACTGCAAGAACCCAAAAACGAAATAATGTATTATTAGCCCTGCCCAATCACTATCTGACCTTGCCAATGTCAAAGGTCAAGTCTTCTGCAGATTTTCCGATCTTCTTGGCATCTTCATCATCCTCTTCAATTTCAATTCCATCCTTAAACCAGGCAATCTCAGTGGCAGGTTTGATATTTCCAACCTTTAGCGAGAAAAGCATGGGGGGAAATTGAAGAGAGGATTGTAACAAGTGTCTTTTCGACCTGGGGAATGCAATACAATTTCATGTCCCCATCACTGATTCCCAAATCCTGACCTTGCATTTTAGTAGCACGTCACATTCTGGAGTGACCTCGAAACTGAGATACTCCACAAAATGAGGGCCTGTGTGTGGGAGAAATGTTTCAGACATCTTTGAATAACTTAAATTGCAATTTAAAACTAAAACGACTTTGGGAGCATTGTTCAGTGTACCTTGCCTTCTGACCCATTCCGCTCTCTCAAACTCAGACTTCTTTTGAAGTTCGGCAAACTCTGTAAAACATCATTAGGGAAATTTCAAGAAATTATGAAAGCATAAAAATTCCTCATATTTTGAGTGCTGGTTAGCCACAGAGCTTAAAAATGGTCACCCCACCTCTCTGTTCAATGCTCAGTTGAAATTATAAATGGTACTCTACTGCCCTCTAAAGAAAAACCAAATATAAAGCTCTCGAGAGCTGAGGAAATTAATGTTATATAGTTTTATTCCAGTACAGTGGTATAAAATACTTTATATTTTTTTGTCGATTATAGCTGTTGTTCTGTTCTTGAAGTGGTATTTTTGTGTGTAATTTGTATAATGTTTAATACATTTGAACAAGAGAAAAGGCAGCAAAGATATTTCTCGTACTTTTCTAATGGATGAGATCAAAGTATATTGTTTGACAAAAATGTATGTGTAAACTGATGTTTCCCAAGGGAGCAAGAAAAATATATAGGTAATATCATAACAAACATATTATGTGTCTATTTGCCAGCAATGTTACGTTGTATCTTATTCTAGTGGTATTGTTTGTATCATTTTGATAATGAAATTTAAATAAGTCGAACTGTGACAACCAACTTCGACTTGCCTTCTCCAATCAGGACTAAGCTGGTGCGGCCAGTTGCTTTGCCATCAACGAGGTTGAACGTGAAGGTTCCTTCATCAGTAACTTCCAATAGGTCCATGAACATTTCAATGATCCCGGTGCTCTTGTCAAAGTTCATTGTGTACTTCTAAGCGTTTTTGTGTCAAATGAAAAACAAGACATATTGTTGCATGTTCCAACATTCTGTCATCCATAACAATATCTGTGAATATAATAAGATAATCTTCTAATATGCTGTACCTTTCCTTGAGAGATGATATTATCATTGAATACGTACTCCACTTGGCAGTTAGAAGTAAACTTGCCAACTTGGGCCCAGAAACGCACACGTCCCTTCTCCTGAAGCTCAATGGCCATTTCAGTTTTGAAGGGAATTACTGCACAATATTGTACACAATTAGTAAACAACAACATGCAGAGAAAGAACTGTTTGTTAAGAAGTGTAAAACAGTGAAAGATGTTTTTCAAATACAGTGTTTCAACTTACTAGGGAACTTGTGGTCATGGCTGATCTCCAACAAACGCTTAAGTCCTTAAGAGAGAAAACAATAATTTATATGATCAACAAACTTTGTCTTATTTATTATTTTCATTTTAAAAAGTATCAGGGCCTTGAGATCCTTGTGTTTAAGCTTGAATGTCATTTGACAAAATGTATCAGGATGGAATATCAGCCAGAAATAAAAGTGACTCACCTTCCTCGGTTAGCTCGTAGCTGGCAGAGGCACCATCAGTGTTGGTCACAACGCAAGAGTAAATGCCCAAGTCCTCCAGTGATGGATCATTGAAGATTGCTCTGGACCTATAAGAAGGAAAATTAATGGCTTCATAAAAGTTAAATATGTCTCAAAGGTAATTGAAAATCAACTTACTTGCCCCCAGAAGTCTCAATGGTAAGTCGAGAAGTGTCAGTGAAGGCCTTGTAATTTTTAGACCACATAAACTGAGAGCCCTCTTTAAGGTCGGAGCACTCAAAATTCAGAGAGATCACACCGTCATCATCCACATCAACAATAATCTCATTGGTTCCTGTGGACATAACATGTGTCATGAAATTTAAGGCAAAAAGGTATAAAGAACAGACATCTGTGTGTCCGTGTTCTTACCAGGGTGAGTCTGGGCCAAAATAGCATCAGTTGACTTTGAGGGTCCACCAACACCTGCCAGATTTTTAGCATGAACACGTAGTCTGTAGGCAACACCCTCCTGGAGACCTGCCACCTTTATTGAAAAGAAAAAAATTCATAAAACAACACAAATAAATAAAATCCTAAATGATGGTCGTTTTTTTTGTGTTATGAATAATCTTAAGCATTTCTTTGAACAATTGTGATAAAATATTGACAAAATATAAATATTTATTTTCAAATTTTACAGTCTCTGAATGTTTTAGTGCAAAAATTTTGTAACTTCCTGGGAGATAAATGTGTTATCCACGTGACCCACGTTCCCATATATCTACATTTATTTTCTTTAAGAAAAAAATATTACCTTCATAAAAGTCTCTTTTGTGGACCTCTCTTGCACACATCTCCATCTGCCATTTTCGTCTTTGAAGTCCACGTAATATCCAGTCACAGGACTGCGGCCGTTGAATGTCGGTGGATCCCAAAGAAGCACCAATGAATCCTTACGCACTTCCAGAACATGCAGGCCATGAGGAGGTCCTGTGTTTCATACAAAATAAAATATGAGCAAAATCCTAAATCACTAGTTAGTGACAACAAAAGGTTGATAACGGAGAACAAAATCTCTTACAATAATCCCCTTTCATGATATAAATGCATTTTTGACAAATGTGACTACCTGGGACAGCAACGGTCCATTCTTTGCATTCCAAGGGTACACCAGGTGTAGAGGCCTCACCGACACCACTCTGGTTAAATGCACGCACCTGGTACTGATAGAACGTGTTTTCCTTTAGGTCTGTTACCTGAGCCAAGAGGAACGTAGGACAGTCAGAAGAACAAAATAAGTAGTTTAACAGTTTAATCTTTCGTCTATCATAGAAGAGCATGCTAAGTAAAAAACTAATTTCAATATATCCAATCTAATTCCACAAATACAACATCTACACACATGACCTGCCTTATAAGATGTACCAGTGACTGCCTGGATATTGAGCTCTTTCCACTTGCTTGCAACTCCATCTTTAACAGTCCTGTAGTCCAGATAGTAACCTCTGATATCTGCTCCACCATTGTTGGCAGGGGCTGTCCAACCAAGCACCATGTAGTCACGAACACTCTCCAGCAGGGTCAGACCAGTGGGAGCGCTCGGGGTGGCTGCAGTGGGAACAGGTTTAGTTTAGTCTCACATTTGTAATGAATGCATATCAAAGAATTCTTTCAATTAGAAATGTGATCAGTATATCAATATAACATGCAACAAATATTTATAGACAGACACTTCATCATTTCAGCTGTACAATCTCTGCAGACATTTTTTATTGATCGTCTGAATGCACACAATCTGTTAGTAAGCATGCTAAGTATATGTTAAATAATGGACTTTGACTTTTAAAAAAATACACAATTTTAGTTTAAAAGTTTTATGTCATATATATATATATATATATATATATATATATATATATATATATATATATATATATATGTGGTTCTGCAGCATGATGAATTAAAGTTGTGTGCCTTGTCGGTTTGTGTAGATATAAATAGCATATTATGAAGTATGACAAACTGTTTATTACATAGGGTCTTTAAACAACACTGAAGACAGTTTTGTTAATCTTATCTCACTTCTACCAATAGATCTGGCAAAAAATTCTTTGCAGCTCCTTAGGTCTCCATAGAAGTTGAATTGTGATAGAATTGTGTATTTTTTTGAGGGTGTTATAAAGAGATTTGTGAAGTTAACCTGTCTGTGCATGCAATGATCTATATAGGTTTGTCCCAGTCTGAAAGGACTACTTACTGTGTTAAATACTCATACAGGATGCAGGACGAACTTTTCTCGCCCACCCTGCTCATGCTCAGGCTTGTATCACGCGCCCTGCCACCGTTGACAAAATCACACATACAGCCCAGGCACATTATATGTCAACACACAAAAGCACACTGCCCTATATATAATGAGTGAATGTGTAATTTGCATTGTAAAAATATTGACAAAACTCATATTGTCATTTTCAAACATCTGTTTTGCTGTGAATATTTGGGTGTCTGTGTCCCACAGGATTTCTGAGGACAAGATTGCGGACAGAAGAGCATGCAACAGCGGGAATGGGTTTAATGATGTTCATGCATCATGCAAGCTCAGTTTGTACTTTCATCTGGGTGATATGCGAAGTATGAGTGGTACTGCATGACCAACTATACATGCTGGTTTTAGAACAGATGCTACTGCAAAACAATAGAAAATCTGAGATGCTTTCTGCTGGCAGGGAAGTTTATGATGATGAGAATAATGGCAGAAATCACAGTTATAAAATGGCAACAGGAACATGACTGCTGTCGTGTGGAAAGTGTAAAAGCATGCACGTTGAGAATATTTGACTTATTAAACTGAAATATAACTGTGTAAATTGTACTGTAATCTTTTTCTTTTCTAGACACCAGCTTGGGGAGATATTTGAAACTGTATGCACGTGAAGCTACAGTGAAGCTCTGCTTTTGAAAGAGCATTTCACAGTTGTAACGACAGCTGCTAAAATACTGACCAATTGCTGCCTGCACAATGCAGACTTCAGAATCGGCAGTGCTTTGACTGTATCCGGCGGCGTTCACAGCCTTCACCCTAAACACACATTTGTCTCCAGTGTTCAGCCCGTGGCATTCAAACCTGCAAACAAGAACATTGACATGTTTCGAATAACACAATGAAAGTCTCATTTTACCATGACATATTAAAAACGGTATTGGCTGTAGATTTTTGGTTGGCATACCTTGTGCCTTTGACTGGTTTGTTGTTGCAGGGAGCCCAAACACCGCATCCATTCACGCTTACCTCAATATAATAACCCACCAGATTCTTAACCTCTTTGGATGCCCCCCAGGTCACAACCACAGAAGTGTCAGTACTTCTGATGGGAATGATAGGGCCTGGAACAGATGGAAGGTCTGAAAGCAAACATAAACAGACAGTATATTTTAAAGACACATTTAAACACAAGAGCTATTGAAACCCAGTCAGAAAGAGGTCAGAAAGAGAGTTAAAAATGGCCTTGATGATGACCAAATGATGATTGTAAAGGGAATATGGCTGTTCCAGATTCACTCTGCTCCAGTGACTAAACATATATAAACCTATACATCTAGACCCGCTGGAACACAATCATGCTATTCTAAACATGTTTCAGTAATCTATTTTCTCTTAATGTTTCAAGAGCTAATACCCAATCTGTCTCCCACAACGGTCGCTCCAGTTTCTTCAGACGACTCCCCAACACCAGCAGAGTTGCAGCTACGTACACGAAAGCTGTAGGATTTTCCTTCTGCAAGATCGAAGACAGCAAACCGGGGAGATTTCACTGGCATGCCAGGGTTTACCCTGAGCCAAGTGGTAGAGTCCACCAAACGCTGGAAAAAGGTATGTTTTATATTTACACTCATATTTACACTCAAGGTGTAATAACATACCTTTCTCTTAAGAAAATGTTATCTTTTCAACCTTACCTTCTCCACAAAATACATGACACCCTCATGTCCTCTCTGCACAGGTGGCTTCCAGCTCAATACTACGTAACTCTTGGTAGCCTCAGTGACGGCCAGGTCAGTAGCTGGTCCAGGGACAAACCCAACTGAAAGAGACAAGATATGTTATTTTATATGAGAATGCACATTCACTATGATGAAAAACAATATTATTTATACTAATGACTGGTATAAATAAGAATAAAACAAAAATTGACCTATTTGATTATTTTAGCAATTTTCTTTATTAGATATTTTGTCATTTGTTTGTCTCAATAAATGTTTTAGTTATTTTTTTTATAAAACCTCTTTCCAAAACAAAGACAAATATGTCAATCAAAACATCCAATTGAATCATATATGGATTTAAATGAAGTCACATTCAAATGTCCCTTTCCAACATCACTTTATCTTTCAAGTTGTCTTTAAAGTTTCTGAGATTTTGCAAGTTTAACAAGTATCTCACCTGTGGGGTCTTCCTCTGTAAATTTGATCATTCCAGTCCATGGAGCAGAGGGACCAGCTGTAATAGATAAAGGAGAATATATAAGATTGTCTTTGTTTAATCTTTTGTCATATTAAACCTGAGTACACATGACACAAAAGAAGATATTCTAAAGGATGTTCAAAATCAAAAAATAGCCCCGATTGACTTCATCAGCATGGATTTAACAACTGAGATAATTTCAAAATCAAAATATATATTTTTTTGTTTCACAGGTTTTGAGCAACATCAGCTTCTTCATGACAGTTTTGGCACCAATTTATTTTTCTATTACCTCTAAGACGAGCCCGATCTGCTGGGTCCACGGCAGCTACAGGGTCAGAGGGACGAGATGGGTGGCTCACACCTTCTTTATTGAATGCTCTTACTCTAAATGTGTAGGAGCGACCCTCAATAAGACCGGTTACAGGAAAGCGGGCATATTTAATTGGAGTGTCATTACACTGGGCCCAGTGATGAGTGCCAACCTCACACCTGTGAAGACATATTTCAATGATTGACCAGGCCTTTAAGATTCTGTAAGATTAAGATTGGCAATGGATCTAAAAATGTCATATGACTCACCTGTCAATGTAATAGCCCATGATAGGAGTGTTGCCCTCCACCGCTGGCTGCTTCCAGGTGACAACCACATAATCTTTATTAGCGTCATGGCAACGCACATCAAGAGGAGCAACAGGAACCCCCTCCTCCTCCACATCAGCATCTGACAGAACAGAGAGTACACAAAATCAGCTGGATGATTTTCTCCCTGCTGTCAAATCTAATTTTGGCACAGTAAGATACAAGACCACATATAAATTTACTGAAACTTTCTTAAGCTGGATGGTTAAGAGCAAGTTAACATATCCTGATTAAATGTATAGCTTGAATGTACAAATATCACTTTCGATAAAAGATAGTTACGAAAACTGTAAATATTTGTAACATATGAAGCATTTTAGGGGTCATGATTTGAAATAAAACTAATTCATTAACTAATAACAAGACTAAAATCTTTTAAGTTGGTGCTAGTATTTAAATATTTTTCATGTCCACTTCAAGATATTTTAAGGATTAAGGTTAACTTGTCCTCCCCACTGGCTGTAATCTTCTGAAAATAGAAGCAGAATTCTAAGAGTGAAACCTAATACATATGGCAACTTGCCTCTTAAAGATAAAGAACAAATTAAAGTTGACTTTCAAAGAACAATACAATATCCTTAAAGAATACTTTAGTAAGTTAATGTGCACTAAACATATATGCACATTTTGTCACAGACAATACATCTATTGGTAGGACTGGTAGGACTGACCTCTAACAAAAACATAGGCAGAGCAGGTTTCAAAGCCTGACTTGGTGTTGACACGTAGGGTGTAGAGACCCTCATCTTCTTTGTTGAGGTGCACAAGAGTCAAAGTGGCCCGCTCTCCGCTCCAATGCATGGTTACCCACTTAGAAGGTGACAAGGCGACACCTGGTGATTAGAGAAGTGATCATCAAAGGCTGTATTGTTTTATCAGATCCAAAATAAGACATTCACAACAATGGCAGAGGATATGCAGTTTGGATATATGTTGCAGTAGCAACAAGAGAATAAAGGCCTCACCATTTCTGTACCAAACAATCTCTGGCTGGTAGCGTTTGACATTGGGGTAGACAATGACAGTACAGCCTAAACTCATGGTCTCTCCTTCACGGCCAAATGAAACAGCAAACTTGTCAATGATGGTAGTGTGGAAAGTGACGCCATACTCCGGACTGTATCCATCTGAAGAGCGCAAATAGAAAAAAAATTGGGTGTTTAAATGTATTTTTTCATAAGCTTTCGAAATCAAGAGAATTATACAGAATGTGAAACTTACGAGGTCTTTCAATCACCTCTTCTTCATCCTTGAACCCTTTAGAATGGAAGCAAACGCATAGACTTTAACAAAAAAATTGCAAATGTAATTTTTAATGGAAAGACATAAAATAGCACAGGTCAAACTGAGACGTTGCAGTGGTCTTAAAATAGAATCTCATGAGAACAGCAGCTGTAAACCAGAGTGAGTTACAGACTACTGTAGACACAGCTCTTACATTCAACAGAAACATATAGATCAGAAACATTATTAAAGAAAATGTAGAAGTGTATTACAGTTGATTAACTTATGAATAAAAAAGCATAAATCCAATTAAAACTAAGCAATGCATATATCAGTCAATATTATTATGCACACGTGACAGAAAATGCGTGTAAAATACTCACTTTTAATAATGACCGAAGCAAAAGCTGAACTTTCTCCTTTTATATTGAGAGCAGAGATCCGATACTCGGCAGTGTCATTAAAATTACAGCTGCAATCGGTAAAATATTAATCTTATTATATGATATTAATTTGAAGAATGAATTTCAAGAAACTCTACAATACAAGTATCACGAAACACATTATATAAATCAAATAGTTAAATAACTTTTTTTACTTCTTGATTTCCAGAGAATGCATATTGTATTGACTCTCTGTGTAGTATTTCTCAGGGTGAGCTTTTGCGTCGATAACAACATTGTTTTTGTACCTGAAAGAAGAATTGAATGAAAGCCAGTTGATAAGAATACCAATAACATAATTCTTTGGACTTCATTAAAAGTATCAAATCGAAAGGGGTAACGCAGTATTTTCAAAGTCCACATCAGATACTAGTTATAAGTAACTTTGCAACTTCTGTCAACCACTTCTCATACTCAGTAGTAAATTATCAGAATGTCTCTCTAATATCTGCTACATATCTATGATCATAAAAATGTTTTTGAAAACATTTTTCAAATACAAACATTTTCCAAATCCTATACCCAACTAACTTACATCAATTGACAAGTACTCTAATGAGAGTTATAGCCATGTACAGTAGAAGCAAGTCTGTTGACGTGTAGTTGCAAAGTTAACAATAGTAAGTAATATATCTGAAGATGATTGTAACTGATTTGGTTATCCCAAGGTTTAAAAGTATGTTTCTGACCAGGCAACTCTGGGTTTAGGCCATCCAGCTACAGTGCAGTGCAGGGTCACACTTTTTCCCTCCCAAACGGTTTGGCCACGTGGTTTCACAATGAACTCTGGTGGGTGAGTCAAACTGTCTGGATTCATCTTCTTCTGAAATTCTCCTTTCTCATGAATCTTGAGTAAAAAAATGATTGTGACACACTGGATAGAAAAGCAGGTAGACTAAGATCTGTTAAAATAAGCCAAGCAAATGTATTACCAGTTAAAGGTAATTTTTGATTGGGGTAACCATCCCCAGTCCCTATTCACTTTTAATTGTATGAACAAAAAAGTAGCCACAAAAGTGCACAGAGACATCTTTAATTGGATGGTTCAAACCTTTTTGCTCAGAGTCAGGCGATCGGCAGACTCTCTCATACTGGTCTCTCTAGTCTTCTTATGAACTCTCATCCTGAAGTCAGTATCCTTGGAGAACAGGTTCCTCATGACGACATACCCCACACCCTCTTCTTTCACTTCCTCCTGGCTCTCCATCAGCTCCTGAGTGGCTAAATGGCTGATCAACAACAATGCATTAATAAGCATAAACTACTCTTAAAACTATGAGAAATTGAACATATCTTTTGACATTACATTCTATCCATCTCATGTAGTCCTAGCACCTACAACTAAATACATCAACTGAAAATTAAACATATGATTATCATCACATCTTGATGTTTAGCAACTCCTTTTCACATTGTTATCATTAGTTATAACTAGTTGACAATATGTATCATAGACAAAAGACAGCTTAGCATATTTAAATAAATAGAATTTACCCCAAAATTGTTGCGTTAGCAATTCTTGTGTTATTTGTATTTTTCATTTTTTTTGTCAAGTCTGCCTAACAAGTTTAGATGATACAACCATGCACAACAACATTTATATACTTATAAAACTTAGTAAAATGTTTTCAAAAAGTGAATTCTTTCAGACTGTCCAATCACAATTTTAGATGTGTCTTAACAGATGTTTGCTGTCACCTGCTTCTAAAGACAGGAACAACGTATCCAATGACCTCGTTTTCTTTGTCCACCGCCAGATGAGCCCGCTTTTCTTTTTTGGAGACAACACTAATTTTCTTCTCCTTCTTCTTAGTTGACGTCTTGACCCTAAACATCAAGGGTCATGTCAAAGAACAAACATTGTAAATCTTGAAGATTCAAGCACAATGAAGAACTAGATTAAGTGATTAATATTACAGCAGGGTTAAAAGAATGGTATGGAACAGAGTATTGGTGTATTAGTGGCAGATATATATTTGCATTATTTGACACTCTCGTCAATAAGCTCTTATTGAAAATGTAATTGGAAAAAGAAAAGCAGCAGTGTTTTAGAATAAAGAGCACAAGATATTAGCTTTTGTTATTGTTTGAAGCACATCTCCTCACCATGTTACTACATTGTTATTATTAAAAAAATGCATTATTCTATATAAATACTGCCCCTTGTCTTTTAACTTGTGATAACTCTATTCATATGTTTAGTTAAATAAAGATAAGCAACATTTTCAAATAAACACATCATCAGAAGATAAACCCAGTCCTATCTGACTTATCCATTTACTCACTTCTCAACATTGGGCATTAGTCGGTTTTAAAGATAAAGCAGAGGGATCATTTAGACTAACATTCTGATCTTTTTATCCCTCACACTGTTATAGAATATCAATGGATTCAATGGATCAATTAAAGATTATTCTAGTACTTGGGATTGGTTTTAAAATGAATGCCGTAACACAGAAATGCCAACTAAACAATAAGCAATGGTGTTTCCAAGCGGGCATAAACGAGTCATAGAACTAGACTAAAACAAAGTCAGAGCTTTCTGAACAGAAAACAGCTTACAGTGACATTTCAAAATGATTAACATTGTTTTTTTTTAAGGAATGTTTGATAAAAACGCTTAATCTACAACGGAAATCACAATCTTCTAAAGTCAGACAAACTAAAGACCACATCCAGGCCATTGCAGTACAAATGCCAGCCTTCAGAAACCCAAACATAAGAAATTACAACACGAGTTATTCCATCAATTTAGTGTCAAACTGTTGTACAATTTATGTATGTACAGTTACAGTCCAGCCCAACTAATGTGATTTCAAGTTCCAATGACTATAAATAAGCTCTACAACCATTAATAACTTTGGCTCATTCTCAAGAGGCTCAAATTCTTCCAAGCACTGAAGGAGTCAAGACGTCTTTAGAAGCACAACCTTTCCTTTATAACAAGTTTCTAAACGCTGTAAACATACTGTATGAACACATACACAAAGAGCATTATAAGAGTATTTTCAAAACCATGACCTCTACAATGAAACAAATCAACAACAAGTTTCAATCGTGCATTGTGTATTCCTGTGTTGTTCTTGTGTACAGGACGCTCTTTCAAATATGTGTAAACATACTCCAACACAAAGCTCTTACTCATTCTGCTTCCAATTTTTCTAGCAGGATTAAGTTCAACAAAAAGTTCACAAAACCGACCAGCTTCAAGTAAAGGAACACCGGCACACACCGCTTAAAGCAGATGGCGGATAAAACCCAATGGGTTATAAAAAAGAGGAATCTTGAGAAAGCAGAGGGAATTGTGTTATAAAAGGGGAAAGCAGCATTTGGGGGCCATTCTTGAGGGCAGCATGAGCATGGGGTAACACGTCCCGTCCGTCCTCTTACCCATGGTCGCTCGCATAGGCAGCATAAGAACGACTGCTAAGAGAAGACAAGGAGCTGTGGTGATAGCTGCTCTCAAAGTGCGTCTCAAGGTTCCGCTCCTGCTGCTCCTTTTCTACTTGTAAGGATCCTGACATCCTGAGGGTGCTTTATGACCGTCCCACGGATCCCTTCTTTCTCTGTTTCCCATTGAACGTTAATTCACATGCACAAAATAAAACACCAACAACATACAGTGCAATGAACTGTGTTTGGATACTAGGCTGTCCGTCTTTAGATATGCCCTGTGGGTCAACATGTTTGTTTCCCAGAATAGTGAAACACTTGGGATTAAACAAAAATGGATTACTTAAGTGATACACTAACAAAGTATATATAATAAAAGCATAATAGTAAGACATCTTCATAAGAATTTGCTCAATAAACATGTTAAGAACAACAGATCTGGCCGAGAAACATTTGTATATTTGGGCATGTTGTAATCACACAGTTACTTACTTGATTTTTGGTAAGGAAAAGTTGGAAAACAGGCAAAATCCCCCCCAAAAACACAGAAGAGAGTGAGAATGAAGGCACCAGGGCTGGGATGAGACAGGAACAGAAATAATGCTGCCAGTCTGCAGATTGAGAATGACAGCCAGGACCTTGTATGGGTCTGTTAAATATAGACCCTGAAGGGCTTTTAACCTGTGAACAAACATAAAATAAAATATAATAAAAATTAATAACACAATTATTAGTGTGCTAATGTATGTAAAGTCATGTTTACAAATAAAATAATAATAAACAAATATATTTTATTTTACTAAAAAATATATTCTTATAAATAAGAACTATATCTTAACATAAGCTCTTCTTCAATTTATAATAGTCACAAACCTCTCCATTACCGTTATATTTCACCCTAGTAATAATATTTTGGCATTCTTTCAGGATTATCCCCCCCTGTGAGTGACTCATGGACTATTCCAGTGGGTGACCTCACGTCATGCCTATGGGACTGTACCACTGCGGTGAACTTCAGAGGGGTGCTCAGGAGTGACTAGCGTGGCAAGCTCCTAGCTTTTTGTTTCTGGTACAGGTAGGTATAATTTCGTTTTATTAATGACATTGTCATCATTTTATTTGTATTCTTGATGTCATTGGAGTTAAAGTTTAACAGTAGTTCACAAACAACACAGAAACGTTCCTGAAGACAAAGCTAGCTCATCTGCTAACTGGGCTTTTAGTTAGTTCTGCTACTTCCTGTAAACAATTCCAGTTTATTGTTTACATTTCTCAAAGATGTCTTATTTTAATGTGTCTGAACAAAAATATAATGTATTTGATTATGGTAACCATATGTACCTTTAGGTAGCTAGTTACAGCTAATGTTAGCTAAACAAATGTAAAATATAATATAAAAGTCTTTTACATATGTAGCTGTAAGAAAGCATATGTTTATATTAATATCAGTTGTTGATGTGAGTGGTCTTTTTTAATGTGATTAAGGTGTTTTGTTATTATTTACATTTATTATTATTAATATTGTTATTTTTTATAATACAATGTGACCTCATAAGGTCATCTCTATAATGTACTTTGTGCTATTTACTTGTATGTCTTACTGGTATTTTGTCTTTTTTCCCCCAGCTGTTACTGCAAAGAAGTGTCAAAATGTCAAGCAAAAGGGCTAAGGGAAAGACCACCAAAAAGCGTCCCCAGCGGGCCACCTCGAATGTGTTTGCCATGTTTGACCAGTCACAGATCCAGGAATTCAAGGAAGCTTTCAACATGATCGATCAGAATCGGGATGGCTTCATTGATAAGGAGGATCTGCATGATATGTTGGCCTCTCTAGGTATAGACCGTGTCGAGATGTTTACCCTTTCAATCTTAGTAAAGTGCTTTGACATGCTGTTGTTATTTTATCCGACAGGTAAGAACCCTACAGACGAATACCTCGAAGCAATGATGAATGAAGCACCTGGTCCAATAAATTTCACAATGTTTCTCACAATGTTCGGAGAGAAACTTAATGGAACAGATCCTGAGGATGTGATCAAAAATGCCTTTGCTTGTTTTGATGAAGAGGGCACAGGTAAGCATTAGCAAATGACAGCAAGGACATCACATGTTCTATATTAAAGCGATAGTTTAAGGAAAATGAATATTCTGACATCGTTTACTCTCCCTCTTTCTTGCTAAGAGCATAAAGATATTTTGAAGAATGTTGGGGACCGATTCGCTTTTATTTGTTTTTGGTTCATACAATAGAGGTTGCCATCACTGTTCAGTTATCAACATTCTTCAAAATATATTCTTTTGTGTTCCGCTGAAGCAAGTCGTTTATAAACTGACAAGAGGGTGAATTAATGAATTTACATTTTTTTATCACTTTAAACTCACGCGTTTATTCTTATGGTAGTTTATTTAAAAAAATGTTTGATTGATCTGTATCGTTGACCCATTTGATATGTGGTTGTAGGTTTCATTCAGGAGGACTATCTTAGAGAGCTTTTAACAACAATGGGAGACAGGTTCACAGATGAAGAAGTAGATGAGCTTTTCAGAGAGGCCCCTATTGACAAAAAAGGAAACTTCAACTATGTGGAATTCACACGCATCCTGAAGCATGGTGCTAAAGACAAAGATGATTAGGACAGGGCTGGCACTACTGACACTAATGACAACTACACTGCAATACTGTTTGTCTCCTTTCCCACATTCATGGGCTAGTGCAAGGGGATTCATACATCAGCAAGGCAAGATCATTTGACTTATGACTCTCTCTTACACAGTCTAAGTAGACTTGTACATAATTATTATAATCACGATTGGAATTAAGTAAAACCTCAGAAGAATTCTGTTGTGGTATGTAAATGTTGAGAAATAAATTCTGGCTATATGATATCATTGTAGATCTTGAGTTTTAGCTGTGTTCATATTTTGTAATTAATAAACACCTTATTTCAAATTGTGTTAGTACTCCAATTTGTAGGAATGTAAGACAGTTGATTATAAAACAAGACACCATTAATTTGAGGCACCCTGAGATTTAATTTTGATAAAGAATTATCAAACTACACACTCTTGCAATAAATACAAAATTCATGTGTTTTATATCTTGTATTTTACAACACTTATTCATGTACAGTGTGAAAAGCCAAATATCTGCTTTAAGACAAATTATATAATTTAATTATGTTCGATCCTTTATAAGGACATTTTATAGCTTCATCATTTCTAATTGAAAAACATGGTTGATGAGCATTTATAAAACACAAGAGTTTACATAACAGAACTGTAGGAGAGAGATGATTCAGGGTCGCCAAAGCAGTTGATTAATCAAATAATATTGGCACAGCAACAAGCATTTCCAACATGTTTTGTGGAAAAATAACAGTTTTAAATTTCATGAATTGCCTTGCTTGAATAACAGGTATGTGAAGGTCACAGGGTGTTGGAGTGCCAAAGTTCTGTGTTTTCTCGGGTTGCTCACGGAGCAGTCCAGTAACAACTGATATCAGTCTTAATTTACATTCACTCTGCCAAGGCTAAATTTTTTGTCTGAATCTTGGCCAGGTGGTCTGATATTCCAGCTTCAATTTTGTCACACTGCGCTAGGAACCCCTGTGCAAAAGAAAAAAGTTAATTTCGGTTTTAGATCTTTTACATAAAATATATAAAGAATAAGCTTCCTACTTGAACGGTTTTCACAAGTCCTTTTTTCTTCATCTTCCAATCACTAAAGCTTTCCGGCACGCTCTGAAAATAATGTTAGATACTTAAGAAGTGAAAAATAACAGTAAATAATAATCATTTTATTTGAAATTATCAGAGTATTAAATAACCCACAATATGTTTAAACAATTCTGCCCAGAATAGAGCAAAGAAGCAAATTACCAGCGCATCTAGTTCCTCTAGGATCTTCATGAACTGCTCGGATGCAATCTTCACCCTGTGGTCCAGTTTGTTAAGAGCCTCGGCTTGCAAATCTTTTGCAAGGAAACCCTACAACACATTTTTAATCAGAAAATGGACAAAGCACTATTTTCAAAGACTCAAAGAGATATTAAACATCTCAGACTTACGTTCTTAAGTCCTGTAAGTTCCCCATCCACTTTCTCAAGTTTCTTAGCCGTTTGTTCCACAGACTTTTCAATGTCTTTAAGTTTCTTAAGCTCTGCTTCCTCCTCGGGACTGTTCTATAACAAACAGTTAATTTGACATAATTCAAACACACTTGATCACAAACCATGCATGAGCATTATGTCTTAAACACATCATTACCCTCTTTCCAATCATCATTAGTTTGCATCCCTGTTTAACGCCGAAGCTGGACAACGATTCCTCCATCTCTTTCAATGACTTCCCTTCATAAAGACACAAAGACAAACATCACAATGTCAATCATACAGCTGCATGTCAATCAAAACAGATGTTGTAACATTGATCCAAATGATGATGATACATCACTGTGCAGTTTGTCATCTCATGTATTGACATGGGTAATCTACACATAAGTTAAACAAACATCTATAGCTGGAGATACCTTTGAATATGACTTTCTGGGATGGTGTTGGTACTCCTGTGGCCTCTGTCAGAGCATCACACAAATCCTTCAATAATGGCTCCTTTCCATCCTGTGCTGTTAAAGTGATGCTGTGTTTGATAGTACCTGGACAAGAACAATCAATGAAAAACTGATCTGAAATCAGACGTCATATGTAAACAAAGAGAAGGCTGCATTGACACATCGATGGTTTCAGCTGATGTGCAGTAACATTAGCTAGCTACACTTTTAACATCACATCTAACCAGCAGCTTGTTCCAAAAAACAAAGGTTTCCTTCAAACATATCTCACTGCTGTAAATATAAATAAGCTGAATTATGTTTACCATAAGCGACTGTCACTGTCAATGTGTTGTCCGACATGTCTGCACGCTGTTAGCTTCACAACTTCTCTGTGTACATCTGCGACCGGAAGTGACGCGTTTGTGTGCGTCACGCCTTTCTCATTGCTGTGACACCAGTCAAGATTTATTTTCCCAATTTTTTGAAGAACAAAAGGTTCATTTCCGGAGACAAAATAATGAAACTTCACCCTCGAGTTTGGACAAACCTGCATGCATTTCTTTATTGTGCTGATAAAAAAAGATATTTTGAAGAATGTCAACACACAGGATTGGAATGAACACATAAATGACTTCTGTGGCACCTTGGGTGGATGAAGGAATCTATAAGATCTATCATTTTAAATATCATACATGCCATATACTTTATCATTGAAGAATGGTCTTTTATAGACATTCAACCCATTCTGTTAAATAATTCTACATGTGCAAATTTTATTAAGAATAATCAAACAGTGTAAAAATATGGATCTGCACTGAAACTTGTGTGCCATAGTTGAGATCCTCTGTCACATACAGACACAAGACACAATTTACAGTTTTTCTGTCAACTAATCCTTCACA